>BLSH010078870.1:777418-794660 GCA_018402905.1 Glandirana rugosa | reverse complement strand
TCCGACTCAGACCTGGACATCCCAAACTGTCGACTCTTCGTGTACCGTCCGTCTAACAACCAATATGGCTTCTCCCGGCTAATTTATACTTTTCACACACAGTTTGAAGGTGATTTTAGAACACTGCTATGGCGTCTCCCGCTAATTTATACTTTTCTCACACAGTTTGAAGACGGTCCACATCTACCTCCATTTTTGATTTTTTTATGTGATTTTTTTTTTAATTATTTTAAGTTATTTCCCTATCCCCATTTCTTTGTAGGGCACTTGTCTGACCCTTACCCCCATTTTCCTTCCTTTTGCAGACCTCTAGGACTTTTTTACAGCAATTTTCAAAACTTTTATTAAATTACCAGAACCCCAGACCCGAACCCAGACTTTTTTTGAAAAGTCCGGGTTCGGGTCCGGGTCCTGAACACCCAAAAGGTGGGTACAGACCTGAACTTTACAGTTCGGGTTCGCTCAACTTTACTTCTAACCAACAATCTGCCTGCCATGTGCTTCTCAGCTGTCAAACCCTACAGGTCCAGACTCAGCCTGTTGTACAGTATGTTCCTGTGTTCCAGCCAGCTGCCTTCCTAATTGCCTACATGAGGAGAGGAGATCACACCCAAGCCTGCCTTAAAAAAAGAAGCCTCTATGAACTGGAATCCTTGCACCCATGCTCTCTTGTCACTTTGGCCTCCAATCAGGTAAATGATATCTGTGTGCATTTTGATCACTTATTGCTTCTCACATTTTCCTTCCATATAGTGGTAAAATTGGGGAATCACCTGAAAACCCAGTGTTCCAACATATATTGTTATCATTTACTTTTCCCAAAGCAGCCAAATTTAGAATAAGGAAAAAAAGTTGGGACAACAATGCTATTTCAGTAAGCCCACACTACATTCCTCATCACACTGAGAACATGAAATCTGTTTAATTTAAAGAGAAATAATTCATTTTAGGTCAACATTGGGTCAGTTTTCTTTAACATTTTTTACGTTTGTAAACTTATCTTTTATATCACTTTTCATCACTTATATTAAATTCTAAAGTATATGTAAACCGTCACCAACAAACAACCCATTCCGATTAAAATAGAAATGAAAGGTTAAACTTTGTGTATAGATATAAAAAAATTATAAATACTTTTTTCCCCTTTTTTTTAAGTGATCACATAATCTCTGTTCTCGGCTGCATAAGAAGCTCAGAGAGCTGGGGGAGGAGAGACAACAGTACACTAGTCTTCCCAGTGAATGGCTGTTGAGGGGGTGTCAGGACAAGTCTGATCATTGGAGGAAAGCAGGCTGAGTTCTCAGCACAGCTAGAGAACTGACCACACTGTGCTCTCCTGCTTAGTGTGGTCAGTTTTTGATAGGAAAGCAGAGGGGGTGGCAGGAACACCAGGTATTGTACACAAATTAAGCAATACAAAGAGAATAAGAAACTTTTCCCTACAAGTACATGGCACAGCAGGCACAAATCAGGAATATGAAATTTACAGGGTGCTGTGATTAGCTCAGGTACCATGTGATAGCTGTGGGCATTCACAGCATCTCTCCATAGGAAGCACAGCTGTTATGAATGAAATTCATACATAACATCTTTGTTGATATTGTAATCATGTAATTGCATAGCGATCACATGATCTCCCGGCTGCATTACCAGGAACTGTAATCCACTGTACCCCCAGAGGGTGCGTCAGTGTGCATGTGCCAGGCAACGTATCTTTATGTTGCTTAATCTGCCCTCACTAGCAGTCCACAGAAAAAGTACTGTGGGCGGGCGACCAGTGGTTAAAAAACATCCCTGCAAATTATTACCTTTGTGTTCCCAGGGTAGGGTAATGGTAATGTTACAGAATGCAAAGACATATTTTATGATTTTTCAATTCCAGCTTTGTGGCAACTGTTTAAAGTGGAAGTAAAGTGCACTTTTTAACTTGTACCTACAGGTAAACCTATAATAAGGTAGGTATGCTAAAAATCTCCTAAATCTGCACTGTTTAGGAGATATTCACACAGCATGCAGCCAGTGATGTCGCCAGCACATGCGCTCTGAAGGAATGGCATACCCTTGCTGTACCTTGAGAGCTCTGTGCCAGGGCCGCATGTGCCGGATTGACAGCCATTCATACAGCTGGAGTCCATAAACCCAGAAGGAAGACTGGGTGAACATGGAAGCGCCCAGGGAGCCATGACAGCACTGTCCAGGTAAGTCTGTCATAATGTGCTAATATGCGGTGAATACTAGTACATTATGGCTTAAAGTGTTACTAAACCCCAGATCCTGTATTCACTATCACTGGTCTCCCACAGTACACAGAACATGGAAGTGTAATTATTTTAGTAAATATAAACTTCTAAATACCTTTTCTCAGCAGCAGTATATAGCAGTCTTGTGACTTCTATGAGTGTCTGGTTAAAGCTTGAAGGAGGAGTTTTTCTCCTCTGACTGTCCAATGAGGCTGCATGACCCCTGACCCTCTTTCTGGACAGTGCTGATTGGTCCTGTGCTGATTACATGCACCCTCCCAAGAAAACAAAAAACTCTCTAGCAATACACACCAAACTGAGCATGTGCAGAGTGCCCCAAGGCTCTGTTCTATTAGGAGATTGAGCGGGGACTGTGGAAGAAGGGGAGGAACAGAGAAGACAGGATCAATCAGCCTTTTTTTTATTTTTCTGGTGGTTTACTACCACTTTAATGATTGATCCTATTCTGTTAGACTGTGCTACTGTATACAAAAACAGGTCCATGTTTTAAGTTTGGTGTGGAGGAACTCCAGTGACCACAGAGCCCTGATCTCAACACTCATAGGATGAATTGGAACGACGATCGTGAGCCAGGTCTTCTTGTCCAACTTTAGTACCTGACTTCACAGATGCTCTTTTGTCTGATTGGGCATTTCCAAAGACTCTCTCCAAACCCTTAGGCCCCTTTCACACTGGGACCACCCGAGCTTCAGCGGTAAACCGCCGCTAATTTAGCAGCGATCTACCGCTGTAATAGCAGCGCTATGGCGCCGCTATTCGGGCGGCAGCACGGCACTTTTAACCCCCCCACAACGGGTTAAACAGGCACTCCCGGACCGGTGTACAGCCGCTACGGGAGCGCTGCCCATTCAATTTAATGGCAGGAGTGGTGGAGGAGCGGTGAATACACCGCTCCCCACATTCCTGAAAAATCATGCTTGCATGATTTTCTTCAGCGCTGCGCTAGCGCAACACCTCAGTCTGAAAGCATCCATAGAGATGCATGAAAATAATTTTTAGAGCAGCGGTAATTTTAGCGCTTTACCGCTGTAATAACGCCCCAGTGTGAAAGGGGCCTTATAGAAAGCCTTCCAAGAAGGGTGGAGACTGTTAGAGCTGAGAAGGAAAGGAGCAACTCACATTATTGCCTAAGGTTTATGAATGCAATTTCCAGCAATCTAATATAGGTGTTATGGTTAGGTGCAAGTAACAGCACATTTTATATGGATAATTTAAATGGATAGTTATATGGTCACATATAATATAAAATATATAAAATATTAAATCATTTAAAATATACAACTTATACTGTATTAGCACATTATGTTAATACATATTCTAATCTGAAAATAGTTGTGAAAAGACACAATACTAATAACTAACAAAAATATTTCAATTCACATACAATGTTTCTTATATTTATACAAATGTAAATGTATATATTTACCTTTGACATAACCCATAGAAGCACACAAACATATAAAAAATATGATTTATTCTCAGATTCATTTTGACACAATTTGTAATGCCAAGGCCAAAGCAATTATTTTTTACTCCTATACACTCACAACCCTTACATTTGTTTACCTACAAACATGCATTCTTTTTTGTTTTTATACGTATTTCTATCTCAGCTGAAAGGGCATGCTTTTTTTTTTTGTCCGTGATAAAGGGGTTAATGCCTGGAAATGAGAAAAATGGAATATAAACCGAAAAAATAATTGATTTCTTTTGTACCTTCAAAATTGTGACCATATTTTCAAGCTGCGTATGTTCGATATTTATGAGAGTTAGGAGAGCTCTGCACACCAGTTAGGCCTGAGAGAGTAAATTTATGTATTTATTTTGGCTCCTCTTGTCTATAAGATATCGTTCTCCTTTTTTTTTTTTTTTATCCCCCTGCCGTTTTCCTGTGTTACTCTTTTTGCCGGCAATTGCATTTCCTGCCCGGGGCCATACTGTAAATGAAATGTTACGTGTTAGTAAACACTTTGCAAATGAATAAATAGAGAAATAAATTAAGAAACTCTTCACAGGCTGGACCTGGAGTAACAATCAGTATTTTCGAGAAGTTTTAAATACAAACCTGATTTTATTTTATTTTTTTTGCCTTTTTTTTTTTTTTTACTGCAATACGATTATTATGGTGAGGGATCTGTGTATATGGAGGAGGTGCATACACATTAAGAATGGATTCATTTCTTATGTATTATACTAAGTCGCAAGTGGGGAAGAAAAAGCCTAAACCTCTCATATTGTATCTCGTGTGTATTGAAGACCTGGAATTTGTCGCTGTGATAGTATAATAGCAAGTGCCCCCCTTTAAAGCCGCTGTTATTGCACCCCTCGCATGATTTGAAGTCATTTCCATAGCTGATGTTTGGCACTTAGGATTTCCACCCACCGCTTTCATAGAAAAACGGATTTTGGAATTGACTCATAAAACCGGATTTGCAAACTTAATATTTCCACAGAAGACACAATGCCGCTCTCTCTAAATGCAGCTGTCATTACAGGGTTGCTTTGAACTGTTTCTTTTGAAAATGGAGCTGCTGTTTTTACTATAACTCATAGCTTTCTAGGAGCATTATGGGAGAATACTGAGGGGAGGAAGGGAGAGGTATGGATGCATTCATAATAAGGCCAAAGATCATTCAAATCTGGTGGAATGTTGGTCTTCCTGCCTTTACAACTACACCAATAATGTACCTGGTTTATGAAAACTGGATACTGTTTGTTAGATGGCAACGAGGAGATGATAAAAGAGTGTGAAGGGTATAAGTACATCCCCAAGATTACAAAAACAGGTATTATAAAAAAAAAAATTAAAGCTCAATTGAACCGCTTGACCTCTGGAAGATTTTTACCCCCTTTATGACCAGAGCATTTTTTGCTTTGCGGCACTGCTCTAATTTAACTGGCAATTGCAACGCTGTACCCAAACGAAATGTACATCATTTTTTCACACAAATAGAGTTTTCTTTTGGTTGTATTTGATTACCGCTGGGTTTTTTATTTTTTGTGATACAAACAAAAAAAAATGGAAAATTTTGAAAAAAAATTATATTTTTTATTTTCTGCTATAAAACCTGTCCAATAAAAATGTAAAAAATATAATTTCTACATGAATTGAGGCCCAAATTTATTCTGCTACATGTCTTTGGTAAAAAAAAACTCAATAAGTGTATATTATTTGGTTTGCGTAAAAGTTATAGCATCTGGTGTAGATACTGGATTTTTTTTTTTATACTAGAAATGGCAGTGATGAGCGACTTATATTGGGACTGTGAAAGTATGGTGGGCAATCTGACACTAGCATGTTGCTGGTTGGGGGTACACTAACTGTCTAATTGTCACTGACATCAATAGTGACACTGAGGCTGGGTTCACACTATTGCGATGTTGCACCGCATGTCTGTGCAGATCACATGAGATGTCTGTGTGATGCAAATTCAGCCATACAGATAGTATGGCTGAATTCACATCACATTCGGACCAGAATGGTACAGGACCCTTTTTTGGTCCGTACTGGAATCGGAACGCATAGGTGTTCACACCTATGCAATACAATTACTGCACCATTTCACAGTTCACACTGCAATATGCAAACCGATCTGGGGGTGTCATGAACTTTGTATTGACACCCGCATTGGTTCGCATATGGCAGTGTGGACTGCCGTGGGAGAGATGCAATGCGAGAACCCGCGCAGGAATCGCTCTGGTTTCCGCATTGCATATGTGTGAACCCTAATACAGTGGTCAGTGCTAATGCTATACACTGTCACTGTAATAATAACACTTGCTGAGAAGGGATTAACTTATAGGGGCGATCAAGGGGTTAAATATGTGCCTAACAATGTTTACTGTGTGTGCTATGAGGTGCTTTTATTACTAGATGTTGCTGTCTTTTTTCTTGCTTTGTATGGAATAAAAAAAAACAACAAGATCCCTTGTCACTATTCAGAGCTCTGTGTTGTTAACATCACAGAGCTACCTTCTCTGAACGGCGGAGCCGATCAGCAATGATGATTGACTGTTGGCACCTGCTGATTGTCTTCTGCTAATCACAGCACAGCCGGAAGTGCCGGATCACGTATCAGGTATGTGATCCAGTGCAGTGTTGCCACTTTGCCACCATATTTCTAAGTAACCTAGAAAGTGTGTGTGGGCCTCTCAGGCTCAGTAAGGGGGGGATATGTAGATGATACATCCGCAGCTGCTGTTAGAGTGCCGACAGGTGATTGAGCCCGTCCTAGCTCCTGCAGGATTCAAGAGAAAGAAAGGAGGTAGCCCCTGGAAGTTGCACATCCAAGGTATCCTAGAGAGATGAATGGAGTGGCAACCTCAGCTAAAAGTCCAACCAGGCCATGCCCCCAATTCAGTTTAGTGATGCCACTTTGCCACTGTATTTCTAAGTAACCTGTGTGGGGGCTGCTCAGGCTCAGTAAGGAGGGGGTATATAGATGGTACATCCGCAGCTGCTGTTAGAGTGTTATCAGGGGATGGGGCTAGTCCTGGCTCCTGCAGGATTCAAGAGAAAGAAAGGGGTAGCTCCTGGAAGTCGCACATCCAAGGTGTCCTGGAGGGATGAATGGAGTGGCAACCATAGCCTGGACTCCACCCAGGCCATGCCCCCAATCCAGTTCAATGGTGCCACTTTGCCACCGTATTTCTAAGCAAGATGGTCGGCATGTGGCTGGTTAAATAAGCAAAATATATTTAAGGTGCATCAAAACAAAAGGTTTTAAGAATCCTAGGTTTTTTTTTTTTTTAAGAAAGCAACCACAGCTGGAGTAGAAAATCTGGTCCTCTGTCAACCCTCTGTTGACTCAGATCTATAGCCTGCTGCAGAGAAGGACTCGTTTTCTCTGAATGGAATCAGAGGTCTCTCTGCAGATGTCTGACCAGCCCCCTTCTGAGTCAGACCTATAGTTCTACAATCTACAAAGCTCATGCTTTCTGTTGTTTGGAGAGCACTATCTCTGGCTCAGCAGGAGGTATGTCAGACCTCTGCAGGGAGACCACTACTTCCACACAGAGAGCAAGGATCCTTTTCTACAGCATGCCGGGAGGGGAGAAGATTTTTTACACAGGATGTGGCTGCTTTCTTAACAGAACAAACTGTAAGATTTTGAACTTTTATTTTGTTTCAACTGGAATGTATTTAGCTAATCAAAACTGAAAGCTCAGCTAGTGTAGAATTAGATTTGAAAAGCCAAAATGTATTTTTTTTTTACTGTCTACTGCTTAAATAACCCAGCTAGGTTGGCATCATAATGTTGAAAACTATTTGAAACACAGAGCACTCCCTGCTATTTAGAGCCATATATATTTTCAAATGTGCATTATGTTTAGATGTGAGACATATCGTACATTGTGACTTGCTGATACACAACAACAGGAAATAACAATATTTTTATGGATATTTTATTGGCTTTATAGACAGCCATTATTTTGTATTTTTATGGACTATCTGTACATTTAAAGCACTTAGTAATCTTGATTGATCTGTCATAAATGTGTACTTACTATTATTATTTTTCTGGCTGCGAAGTCACAGCAGGGCCTTATAGTGTTTGCTGACTTGGATTTGGGTGTAACAAGCCCTTTGCGTTTAAGGCTTTTATGTCTATAGTGCATGTGCAGATTGCCCATGACTGCTCAAGGAGAGCCCAAACATGTGCAGCTGTTGGGTAGGTCAGTACAGCCAGTGAATGGTACCAATGGCTGTAGCAAGCTTTAGAAGCCTGAAGGGGAAGGAAAAATGTTGAATGTGCTCCTGGATGCGCAAAATATCCTATATTTTTAGGAAAACATTTTTTAAATAAATTAAAAAAGAGACCTCAAACCAAGAGAGGCCTTTAAGTGGAACTTCACTCCCAATCAACATTGATTATTTTTAATCTTTATGCTGCTATCATTACAAAATAGATAGGAAAGTATATCATGTTTACTTGTTTTAAACATTTTTTTGGAATCCTTCAGTTACTTCCTGGTTTCTTGCCTAGGCAAATGGTATCATACATCCCAGGAGTCTTCAGGAGGGGAGGTGAGGAGGAAGGGGTTTTCTCAGCCAAGCACACTCTCTGCATGCATGCTTAAGTTAAGGGCAGATGGATTCCAAGAAGTAAATGCTACATGAATCATTTGCCCTTACTCAAGATGGCCATGCACAGAAATGCTAAGGGGTTGTTTTTCAAAGGGATTTCTCAACAACAACAAAAAAAGCAAGGAGACATGCTGGATGGTGGAGTTTGCTTTGAATATTTAAATTAAATAGTGTTTTTGGTTTGTGGTGCTCAGAGTGAAGATCCTCTTTAAAGTCAAGCTCGGACCCACTCCCTCCTGCCTTCCAGTTGTCCCCCTAATGTAGCAGATGGCTTCTTTGGTCATTAGGGAAGCTTTGGATTTGGGAGAAGCTTAACCCCTACAGATCTGCGCTATTGCCGAAGTACGGCTCCAGCGCGGATCTGAAATGCCGGGACGACGTCCATGGACATCGTCCCCTGTGCACGCTCCTGGCGCGCCCCCTGGCGGCAGTGGCGGCGTGCGCCGCACGCTGCGCAAGCGTGCCCGTGGGTCGGGCAGACTCGATGTCCGCCCGAGACCCGCCGATCTCTTTTAGCAGCCTCAGAACGTGGAGCCGCCGATGTAAACACGGCGGTTCTCCGTTCTGTGACAGGGGACATACCAGATCTACTGATCCCTGTCACTGGGATCAGTTAGATCTGTTATGTCCCGGCCAGCCCCGCCCCCCCACAGTTAGAACACACCCAGGGAACATTGTTAACCCCTTCACTGCCCCCTGCTGGTTAACCCCTTCACTGCCCCCTGCTGGTTAACCTCTTCACTGCCAATGACATTTACACAGTAATCAGTGGATATTTAAATTTCTGATCGCTGTATAAATGTCATTGGTCCCAAAAATGTGTAAAAAATGTCCGACATTTCTGCTGCAATATCGCAGTCCTGATAAAAATCGCAGATCGCCGCCATTACTAGTAAAAAAAAATAAAATAATAAAAACGCCATAAATCAATTCCCAGTTTGTAGACGTGATAACTTTTGCACAAACCAATCAATATACCCCGATTGCGATTTTTTTTTTTACCAAAAATATGTAGAAGAATATAAATCGGCCAAAACTGATGAATAATTTTTTTTAATGGATTTGTACTTTAGCAAAAAATAAAAAATATTGTTCTTTTTTGCAAAATTGTCGCTCATTTTTTGTTTATAGCGGCGATCAGAAATGACGCAGAGGTGATCAAATACCACCAAAAGAAAGCTCTATCTGTGGGAAAAAAAGGACGCAAATTTTATTTGGGTACAACGTCGCACGACCGCGCAATTGTCATTCAAAATGCGACAGCGCTGAAAGACAAAAATTGGTCTGGGCAGGAGGGGGGTTTAAGTGCCCAGTAAGGAAGTGGTTAAAGAGGAAGGAAACCCTGATGGGTTTTACTTCCTCGTTAGTTCCCTGCAAAGTAAAAGCATGTCCCCTGGGGGTCCATGTTCACCCGTCTTCCTTCCAGGGCCACGAAGTCACGTGACATCACTCTCATGCATGTGAGCCGCCAGTCACGGCACATTGCTAGTGAAGAAACAACACAGCAGCCGTTTCTTCGCTGCGCATGCGGCAATGACGTCGGCGTGAGGGTATACAGTGAATATCTCCTAAACTGTGCAGGTTTAAGAGATATTCACGGAACCTACAGGTAAGCCTATAATAGGGCTTAAAGTGGTTGTAAAGGGTATACAACCACTTTAAGGTCAACATTTACAGGAAAAGTAAAAATTTATCTTAACCTCAGCTACATTTGGAACCACTGGTCGTTTTGATGTGTTATTATCACTGAAGGTAACCTTTGCTTATACTTTTTTTCTCATATGCTCGGTGTAAATTGCCAATGTTTGTGAATGGTGAACACTGTGAGTGCACTTCAGGAGCAGTCCTCTAGGTTGAATAACGGTGGGTTACATTAAATCCAGAAGACTAAGGACATCTTGTAGGAAAAAACATTGTTTCTTAAAAAAAAGGTTACCAGGAGGTGGGTTATAAAAAGTTTCATTTGATATCCCGTGGTGAGGGAAAGACCTAATGAGGAGAACACCATGAAAGAACTAATAGTAAGGGAAAAAGCCTATGGCAACAAGTAATCCAGAAGCAAGGCACTCTTCTTAGAGGCGTGGAGGAATTTTAAGGGCAGAGAATGGGGCATACAATGAAAGGAAGGTTCATAGAATGATCACAGGATCCACAGATGCAGCTTAGTACCACAGTGGCAACAAAGCTTGGTTAAAATGAACTAATACATTTGAGCTTTTAGGTTATAGTGCACCTGTCTACGGAGTATAACTCAGACCATCCATATTGAACATGGGCAAAATACATTACATTTGGAGTACAGATATTCTAAGGGAGCTATTTTGTTCTTGGTTTTCATCCTGTTATTGATACACTTTGGCTATTAAAAGTTACAGTCATACAGTAAGAAAGTGAGAATTATTGAGGTGGTGGATACATGATACTAAGGGAGTTGAGAATGTTCACTCACTGAGAACTCACTTCAATTACCCAGTCATGCCTAGAGATGAAAGGTCTGAAAAAAAAAATGGGAAAAAGAACAGTTTTTCTTCTCATTTTTTTTTTTCTTTTTTTCAGGAACAATTAAATAAAAAGAGTGTGGAATATGTTCTTTTACAATGACAAATAACATACTGTGGCATGACATGGTATTCAAACTATATAACATGAAGACCTTAATGAAAGATTTTCTGAGACTTTATGTAGTCTTAAATTACTGCAAGTTCTCTAGGCTGAAGACAAGCAAATCCTGGAATAGAATTCAAGTAACACTGTACTTCTCAATGCAATTCTCAAACAAGAGAAATATAAACTTGTGTTACTAGGGGGCACTGCAGGGGAAAGGCTCCAGTTTTTTTTTTTTTAACAGGAAATTTTATTTATTTAGTCAAAGTACATGACAAAAAAACAGATCCCTATACAGGGTCAATCTCATGCACAAAGTGCGCAGGACAGTGGCACAATCATTATCCAAACTTCGAAACATTGCATTAGAAAATTAAACATCATCCTGACCATATCCCACCTGAGGACACTGTTCATCACAAGGATGCATGACAGGTGAGCCGTGGGACCCATCATCCTCCTGTCCACCCCTCCCCTACCGAAATAGGGAACGGGGGGCGCCCCAATATTAAGGACCATGAGCATGGACAATGGTGCGCCTTATATGCGCTAGCACCCCCCTCCGCAAGCATCTATCCATGCCGACCAAACCTTATTAAATTTATGGGGGCAGTTTCTACTTTCATAAGTTATCCTATAGAGTGGCAGTACATTGTTAACCGCCTTTATCCAGGAGGACCTGGTAGGAACCTCCTCTGATTTCCACTTCAACAGTATTTCCCGTCTGGCATGAAACAACGCGAATGTTATGCACAGCTTAGTATACCTGTCACCCTCAACATTCTCAAGGTAACTTAATAGCAGGATCAGGGGATCAATGGGGATCTCCAGGCCGCAGACATCGCCCAGGGTGGCAGCCACCGCCAAAAGCTCCCCGGTTCACCAGAGCATCTGGTACACAGGGGACTACGACCAGGGTACATACCATCTAGTCTTTGTGGGGTGAAGTACGCCCTATGTATAAACTTTAGCTGGATGAACTTATCTTTGGCCGAGATCATAGACGGGACAAAAGTAGCTATGCAGTCCTCCCACTCCTCCTGGATTTTGCCTGGGCTGGGAGAACCACCAACGGACCGTGACCAGCACCGCGGCCCGGTAGTACAGTAAAAAATTTGGGAGTGCCAATCCCCCCAGACAACGGGAGGTAGAGGGTACGTTTGGCCATCCGCGGCGCCCGTCCAGCCCAGAAAAAGGAGACCACCATGCTCTCCAGCTGGCGAAAGAAGGTTCTAGGTATAGGTGTTGGGGTGTTCCTAAAGAAATACAAAAGTTTAGGGAGATATATCATTTTAAGAAGATTACCCCTACCCACCGGAGACAACGGGACGAGTCGCCAGGCCGCACACTTCTGGAAGAACTGTGCTAACACTGGATAGACATTTTTGTCAGGATAGTCAGTCAGTTTAGTAGTAACCTTCACCCCCAAATATGTAAATTCGTCCACCCATTTCAGGGGAGTGCTCGTGTCGACTCGGGGTACTGAGGGGTGTAGTGGAAATAGGATTGATTTATCCCAATTTATCCGGATCCCTGAGTATGCGCCGAATTGATCAAAAAGTTGCAATGCCGCAGGGAGGAGGAAGCGTCCGTCAGGTAAAGCAGGGAGTCGTCGGCGTATAAAGAGAGCTTTTCTTCCAGGGGACCCACTCTAATCCCTCTGACCATCTCGTCCGAGCAGAGGAGGATGGCCAATGGTTCCAGGGCCAATGCAACCTTGGCCAGTATCTTGGCATCCACGTTTATGAGTGAGATGGGCCTATACGAGGAGCAGTTCAAGAGATCCTTCCCCGGCTTGGGGATGACCACAATCACTGCTTCACTCATAGAGTCGGGGAGAGACCCCCTCTCCAACGAGTTGGCCAACACGGCCTGGAGTCTAGGGGCCAAGTCGTCAGCATATAATTTGTAGAGCTCAACGGGAATGCCGTCGGGGCCAGGTGTCTTTCTGGTCTGCATGGAACATAATGCTTTCAGTATTTCCTCCGTTGTGATTGAGGCGTCCAGTTTAATGGCATAAGTATCGGTCAGCCTGGGAATGTCAATGGGTTTCATATAATCATCCAACTCCTGTAGGACGTAGTCCACCCGGGAGCTATAGAGCGTCCTGTAGTACGAGGCGAAGCAGCTGTTAATAGCATCGGGGGTCGAGAGGAGGTCACCACCCTGGTCCCGTATTTGGGCTATAGATATACCCCCTGACTGTTCTCTAGACAGCTATGCAAGGAGAGGGCCAGTGTGCTCCCCCTGCTCAAAAATACGTTGGGTTTGATGCAACAGTTTTTTCTGGAGAAGGAGAACCTCTTTGGTCACTAATTGGAGCCTGTTGTAATGCAGTGGATCTTGGGACCTAATGTAGAGGACCTGCAGTCTAGCCGCCTCAGCTTTAGCCTCAGTCAGCTTCTCCCTACGTCCCCGATGTACCCGAGCAATAATGGACATATATTGGCCTCTAGTATGGGCCTTGAATGCCTCCCAGACCAAATGCACCGACGCCGAGTTCGGATTGGTTTCCCAATAGGTGCCCATGTCTATCTTAAACTGTGGCTCCACATCCACATCGGAGATCCAATATCTGCACAATCTACAGAGTCTATATGATGGGGCTGTAGATAGGTTAACTGACAGGAGGATGGAAGAGTGATCGAATATACTGCTGGGCAGTATCCGCACATCCCGGACCCTCAGCAGGACAGGCCTACTTACAAAAGCAAGGTCAATTCGGGAGAATGTTTTATGGATGGCCAAATAGCAGGTTAAAGCACTGACGTCAGGGTTTCTCCAGCGCCAGACATCCGTCAGCCCGTATGTTTCAGCCCATGTTCCCAGACCCTGGGAGAGGCGCCCTGGCGACAAGCCTGTCTCTCCCAGGGTCCGGCAACAGATTGAAATCCCCCACTAGCACTACGTTATCCACGGGAAAGGCTGCTATCTTAGCAGTGATCTGGTTCAGGAGAGACAGTGAGGCCGGTGGCAGCACGTACAGACCCACAATCACCCAGGTTAGACTTTCAATTTGAGCATGTATCAAAATATAGCGACCTCCCGGATCCAGGACCAAGTCCATGAATTTAAAAGGAAGTGATTTACGCACCAGGACACTAACCCCGCTTGCAAAACTAGAGTATGTGGAGTGGTAGTGATGACCCAGCCAGGGTTTTTTCAGACTGAACATTCTACTACCAGTTAAGTGCGTCTCCTGGAATACACAAATGTGGGGGTTGTATGTTTTTACAAACTGGAATACCAGGGATCTCTTTATCGTGGAGTTCAAGCCCCATGTGTTCCAGGAAAGAATGTCAAGGGACGCCATACCATCTCAGCAGTCTCGCCTCATCACGAGGATTGGCACGAAATTTAGGGGGAGCAGGTACCCAGATACAGGGGTAGTAAAAGGAGATTCCAGACATAGAATAGCTACAATATATGCGCACCCCATACATCATCATGTACTTGAAAACACATTTCTTAAAACCAAACATAACCCAATAAACCAAAAACACCCCACCCACCCCCTGAGAACTGAGGAGGGCATAGAGTCCCAAAACAGGTTCAGCTTGCCAGCTGCATATGGAGGTGTAGCCTCTAGTGGCGCCTAGTTTGTAAAACCAGAGCCAACAAAACAGTCATATTAATGATCCGGCTAGGATAAGGTGACGTGGGTCTCCTGGATAACCGGGGGTACATTACTTAAACTGTTACAAACACAACACAGCCCCTGTGCAAGTGCAAATCATCCCCACTTGTGCAAATCCCCCATCACCACTCCCCAGAGCCCCGGGGAGGGAAATAGATCCATTGTCACATGCCTGCAGGATCATGATGCACCCACCAGATCCCCCTCCAGGGTGGGAAAGGCCCCCGAAGGGGTGACCCTAGGTCAAAGGATCCCATGCCAGAGGCCCTGCGGGGCCTATATAGGAGCAGCCCCCATCCACACACCGAGCCCCATGGAGCTGTCACCATCTGCCCAACAAGCCCTCCTCCCCAGCAGCTCCACTCAGGCAGAGGCCAAGAGGGAGAGAGTCCATCAGAGTCAAATGAGGGGGAAGAGCGGGGAGACCCAGCCGGATCCTCCCACTCGATCCAGTCACACATCCCCTCCAAAATAAATGATGCGCACAGAACTTGGTAGGGGAATGCAAGTGTTCTGAGGCTGCCATGGCAAGGGGGAGATGGCAGACGCGACCTCCCCCCCCCCCCCAGCAGCAGCATGTCCACAGCGGGAGGTCGTGAGTCAGGGATCCATGAGGCCGCAAAACCCTCAAGAGTAGTCATCCGGGGGGTCACCTACTGTCAGCGGAGAGTGGTCGGACATCTGAGTCTCAAGGGTGCATCCCAAGGGAGAGTTTGACTAGATCAGCAAGGTAGGGTGACGAACAAGCGAGGTCATCGGTTAGGTACTAGTTGCGGAGCTTGTCAGCCCAGTCCATAGCCTCCCTGGGTGAGGTAAAGAACAACACTCAGTCGCCATCCTGCACCCACAGCCTCACTGGGAAAAGCATGCTATACTTCACCCCCTTCTCATGCAACATGCCCCTGATATGATCAAAAGACTTCTTCTGCCGTTGGGTTTCCACGGTGTAATTAGGGAAGACCATCAATTTAGTGTTCTCAAACTTCAGTTCTCCCTGGATGCGGGCGGCCCTGAGGATTGCATCTCTGTCGCTGGTAATGGAGGAGTTTAAAAATAAAGGTGCGCGGGGGAGCCCCCACCGGGCCTCTGGTAACCGGCATACGGTGTGCCTGTTCGATGGAGAAATGTGGGGAGAACTTGGCCCTGGGAAAGAGGGTAGGCAGCAGTTGCTCCATAAAGGCAACCGGGTCTGCTCCCTCTGGGAGACTCAGGTGTCTCAAGTTGTTTCTCCTGTTCCGGTTTTCGGCATCCTCGGCCCTGGCTTCTATGTGCTTAACCTTCAGCTGTAGTATATGTAAGTCAGCCTGTTGCAGCCTTAGAGTGTCCTCCGTCCCCGACACCCTCCTCTCCACCTCCATCACCCTCTCCCGAAAGACGTTCATGTCTCTGCATGTGAGGGCCGTCTCCATCTAGAGATACTCCATTTTCGTGGTGAGGGTGGTCTGGCAGGTACTAATCGCCGCCATTAGAGCCTCAAATGCTGGGGAGCCTGTCTGAATAGCACCATCAGTCACAGGTTCAGTTTGTGTCTCCATGTCGTGTGCCACGTGTGTGCTTGGCCCAACTGCAGCCGAGGTACTCACTGCGACCAGAATATTAGTCTTCTGCGCGTATCTCTTGCCCTTGGGCATCACCAGGTGTATCATGGGCTGATTGCAGGTCACCAGGCTGAGAAAGGAGTCGTCCCACGTCAGGATTCTAAAAGGATATTAGGCCAGGATCGGGAGCTCTACTAAAGCACGTCTGCTCCCAGCGCCATCTTGGACACGCCCCCCAAAGGCTCCAGTTTAGTTTACTTGTGGACTCCATCTACCTCCTACAGTTAGGTGATTGTTGATATGCAGTAAATGGTAGTTTCTGTCCTCTCTGGCCTTATTTGACAGGTAAGAGGGTAAATGTGTCCGACGAACTAGTTTATATTTATAACCTTTAAATTGTTCCTAATAATGTTCTCCACCATCACAGCATAATGTTTATCTATAGTCTGGTCAGTAAATTGTTTTTTATTTTCCTCCTCTCAGTAAAATGGTGAGGCCCTACATCTAGAGTTTGGAAACATTTCCACAGTGCAATTTCTGCTGAGAGGAAAGCTGCAATTTGCAAATGTTGTGAGTAGTGTTGAGCGAACCCGGACTGTAACGTTCGGGTCCGTACCGAACTTTCGGGTGTCCGTGGCACGGACCCAGACCCGGACATTTCAAAGATCGTTCGGGTTCGGTCCGGGGTTCTGCTATTTTACTCCACGTGTTGAGAAGCTGCAGGGCAGACAATCAACAAGCGTTCCACTGGTTTGCCCTTAGAAGCCATCACAGCCATGCCTACTAATGGCATGGCTGTGATTGGCCGGTGCATCATGTGACCCAGCCTCTTTATAAGCTGGAGTCACAGTGCTGCAGTCACATGCTCCTTGGGTTAGTGTAGGGAAAGGAAGCTGAAAGCTTGAGGGACAGATTTGAGACATTTTAAGACCTGATCCTGCATCCTGAGATAGATTACTTTACTACTGCTGTCTGTGCTGTTGCTCTGAGGACAGATAGCAGAAATTAGAGATTTTACATACCGCTGCTTTGAGTTGCAGATCAAGCTCTGCATAAAACAACGATCGCTACGATCGTGCTCAACGATCAGATTGTTGTGGGCTTGCTAGAAACT
>BLSH010078870.1:755018-772987 GCA_018402905.1 Glandirana rugosa | reverse complement strand
CAGTAGGAACATCGTAAACCTTTTCTTATAACGAAGAGTGTTGATCTCAACTCGCTTGGAGACCTTCAGGCCCAAGACGACCAGGCCGGCTTGAAGCCCTGTTTCAGGCCCAGAGGCCTGCCTTGGGCTTGCTAGCGTGCCCCTCCTCCTACTCCTCTACCACCGCCACTTCCACCTACACTGCCACGGTCACGGCCTAGTCAACCTCTAGGCTCCTACTCCACATCCACCCCCCTTCCCATTTTTTTATATAAAGTTATTTCCCTGTCCCCATTTTTTTGTAGGGCACTTGCCCTACCCTTACCCCCATTTTACTTCCTTTTGCAGCCCTCTAGGGCTTTCCAGGACTTTGTTACAGCCATTTTTGTGCCTAAAAGTTCGGGTCCCCATTGATTTCAATGGGGTTCGTTGTCCGTGCGATCGTTCGGGTTCCGTCCGGAGACCCGGACTTTGTCCCGAAGTTCGGCCGGACCAGCAGAACCCGGACTTCCAGAGGTTCGCTCAACTCTAGTTGTGAGAAGCAATATTCTTTTCCAAATGCTACAAGGATGACAAAACGCATCCTTGCATGCCAGAGGTGCACTAAAGACATTAAAAAGTACTTTATGGAATGAAATGATGAGGACCAGAATGAAAGTGCAAGCAGCTTTTCTCATTCCAGAAACACTCTTTCTGCTGCTTCTGGATCATCACAAAGGGTTTCTTAACCAGCAACATATTTAGGTAAGGAAGTGTTACAAGCAAGTGACTCAAAAAAATAAGCAATACCTTTGTTTATAGATAAAGCGCCTCTCAAAGGTTAAACCTAGCTATGGAGCTTAAATATTGAGGTGGACCTTACATCCCCCCTCCACACATGTCCACATACACTATATTGTCAAAAGTATTGGGACTCCTGCCTTTACACGCACATGAACTTGGCTTCAATTGCATCCCAATCTTAGTCTGTAGGGTTCAATATTGAGTTGCCCCACCCTTTGCAGCTATAACAGTTTCAATGCTTCTGGGAAGGCTGCCTGCAAGGTTCGGGAGTGTGTCCATGGGAATGTTTGACCATTCTTCCAGAAGCGCATTTGTGAGGTCAGGCACTGATCTTGGACGAGAAGGCCTGGCTCACAGTCTCCGCTCTAATTCATCCCAAATGTGCTCTATTGGGTTGAGGTCAGGACTCTGTGCAGGCCAGTCAAGTTACTCCACCCCAAACTCGCTCATCCACATCTTTATGGACTTTGCTTTGTGCACTGGTCCAAATCATTTGGTGGAAGGGGGATAAAGGTGTGGGGTTGTTTTTCAGGGGTCGGGCTTGGCCCCTTAGTTCCAGTGAAGGGAACTCTTAAGTTGTCAGCAGTCTTAAAGTGTCAGCATACCAAGACATTTTGGACAATAATATGCTCCAAACTTTGTGGGAACAGTTTGGGGACGGCCTCTTCCCATTTCACCATGACTGCACGCCAGTGCACAAGGCAAGGTCCATAAAGACGTGGATGAGCGAGTTTGGGGTATAGGAACTTGACTGGCCTTCACAGAGTCCTGACCTAAACCCGATAAAACACCTCTGGGATGAATTAGAGCAGAGGCTGCGAGCCAAACCTTCTCGTCCAACACCAGTGCCTGACCTCACAAATGCGATTCTGGAAGAATGGTCAAACATTCCCACAGACACACTCCTAAACCTTGTGGACAGCTTTGCCAGAAGAGTTGAAGCTGTTATAGCTGCAAAGTGTGGGCCAACTCAATATTGAACCCTACAGACTAAGACTGGGATGCTATTAAAGTTAATGTGCATGTAAAGGCAGGCATCCCAATACTTTTTACAGTATAGTGTACTTCTGGCACAAATAACACCAGTTACTTACCTTAATATTAGCTTTTAGTGCTAAGGGGCAAATCTGATCTTTTTTTTATGTTGATGGTTCTTTTTTTTTTTTATTGTATTTGAGGGAAAGGGAGGTGCTTACCTGTTCTCATGTATAGTTCAAATGTTCTTAACATATACAGTCCTTATTATTCTGATATTCAAATTTGTAATAAAAAATAACATTTTAAAAAGTAATTTTAGTTTATTTACTTAATAAGCTGCACTTTTATTTAAAGCATAATACTTTTATATACACTGCATCTCACGGTCTCAGATTAACAAATGATTTTCGATTTGTAAATCTACTCCACACTGAGATTTTTTTCAAAAAAATTCCATTTTTTCCTGAAAAAACAGGGAAAAAGAGTGTTTACTCATGACTTAAAAATTTCCAGAAATTATACATCTCAAATCATGTCCATGTGAAAAAAATAAACAGGGATTTTTTTTACACAACTGAATAATTGAAGTGGATCTTCAATATGCTGCAGAGGGCAATGCTGTGGGGGCAGAGAACAACTCTGTGAGGGCAGTGATGTGAAGGGGCAGAAGAAACCCTGGGAGATAGGTGATGTGAAAGGGGGCAGAAGACACTACTATGGGGGGGGGGTGATGTGAAGGGGGCAGAAGACAATGCTGTGGGGGCTGTGATGTGATGGGGGGCAGAGGACACCGCTGTAGGGGATGTGATGTGAAGACAGGGCAGAGGACACCACTGTGGGGGCTGTGATGTGGAGGGGCACAGAGTACACCACTGTGGGGAGTGATGTTTAGGGGGGCAGAGGACACTGCTGTAGGGAAAGGGGGTGTGGCGAGAAGGGGGCTGAGGACACTACTGTGAAGGGAAAACTCTCATATGTGGGGGGACACAAGATCTGATGTAAGAATGGGATTGTAAATTATGAGGAGGGGGCTGTGATGTGAAGGATCATCACACAAACATGCGATTTGGAACTCGGTTGGAAGAAAATTTTACTGATTGGACCTTTGTGAATTTTAATTCAGTACCCAATGATCTAGAGCATGGATATCAAACTCAATTTCATCATGGGCTGCATCAGCAGCATGGTTGCCCTCAAAGGAGCGGTTGCATCTGGGGTGCACTATGTTCAGAGTGCAGTGTTCAGGGGTGCACTACGCACAGTGTGCAGGGTTAAGGGGTGCTCTACGTACAGAGTGCAGGGTTCAGGGGTGTGCTGTGTGCAACCCCAACCAACCCAAAGCTTCCTAGCATCTCTCTCTCCTACCAAGTACCTCCCTGTGTAGGTGGCTCTGCCTCGCTGTGCAGGGAGATTGTTCTCTTTCTGAAGATCTGTCCCCACTGTGGGAGTGGAGGGTGAGAGCTGGAGGTGGCGGCATTGTTCTGCCTCATTCTAGCTTAAAAACTGGCAGTGAGGGCCACAGGACAAGGCCTGGGGAGCCGGATTCAGCCCGCGGGCCTTGTGTTTTACATATATGATCTAGAGTGTTCCATATTCTTGGGGAAATTTCTGAACTTATGCTAGCAAAACAAAGTTAATGTAGAACTATAGGCATTTTTATTTCATTTTGCATAAAGTAAGGGAGCGTTATAACCCGTCAGGTTTCTTTCTGCCATTTGTGTCCCATTGGGGAACTTTACCTTCACTGCCTGTCCCATAGCCAAACAGCAAGTGAGACAAAATCCCTGCAAATTAAGTGAATCTCTTGGGGCCCTGAATGTCAAAAGAACAAGTGTTCCCCATTGGAATATTTCCCCTCTATTACTTTTTTGGGACAACCCAAAATTTGTGATTTTCTTGTTAGTTCACTTTCAATGAAAATAGTAAACAGGACAAATAGAGAGAGTGAATCTACCTTACAGGGGCAAGGACAGCAATAATAACCTAAGATTGTTCTAATCCAGTGGTTCTCAATCTCAGTCCTCAAGTACCCCCAACAGGCCATGTTTTCAGGTTTTCCTTTATCTTGCACAGGTGCTTTAAATCAGATGGCTTGGTATCTTGGACAGCTATTTTATCTAAGAGAAATTTACCAAAACATGGCCTGTTGGGGGTACTTGAGGGCCGAGGTTGAGAACCACTGTTCTAATCCACCTCCACTCTATCCAAAACTAGAAAAAAAAATAGTTTTCCCTTTAGTTATACTTTAATCCTCCAAGACTCCTCTACACGTGAATCAGTACCTAAATGCAATCATTTATTTGTTCCCATATGAGAAAAGTGTCACAACATAATCAGACTGCTAACGTTTTAATGGACATCAGATTTTGGCACAGTATGCTTCAAAACTATAAACGCTTCATGGGACTCTCAAGCTTTGAGTGGTAAAATCCCTAATTAACACAGTTTATGGTAATAACAATAGATTACTAAGTAACAACAAAACTGGTTGTTTATATGCAAAATCAATTACAAAAACGAATCAAGACGTCCATTAAGGATGTTATTCCTTTCTCAAGAAAATCAGCAACCAACGTGTTTTTTTTTCTACTTAAAGTGGAAGTCCAGTCAAAACCTAACTAAGCTTAAACCTGCTCCCACCCCCATTATAATCCCTGTACTAACTACCCTGTAAAGGAAAGATGCTTATATTTACTTAATCTAAGGGCGCTCCAGTCCGGTCATGTGATCGCCTCCCAGCGCCAGCTTCAGAGGATGGAGAGTGGACAACAGGTGGTGTCACTTCCCGGCACTGCAGCCGTTGTTGCGGCTCTCTTCTGTTTCCTGAAGCCGGTCACTGGAGAGATCACATGACTAGACCAGAGCACCCTTAAATTAGCTAAGTATAACTATCTGTCCTTTACAGCAGAGGTCTCAAAACTTTCTAAACAAAGGACCAGGTTACTGTCCTTCAGACTTTAGGGGACCAGACTGTGGCCATCAGGAGTACAAAGTGTCCCAGCATCAGTGGGAGCAAACAATCCACCATTATCAGTGTCAGTGGGAGGAATTGTGCCCCATCGTTGATGTCATTGGTAGGAATTGTGCCCATTATTGGTGTCATTGGGAGGGAATGCACCACATCATTGGTGTCATTTGGAGGAACTTGGAGGAAAATTTGTTTCAACGAATAAAATAGTGCCCCAAGGGCCAGATAAAAGCAAGCAAAGGGCCACATCTGGCCCCAGGGGACACAGTTTGGAGACCACTGCTTTACAGGCTAGTTGGTATGGGGCTTAGAATGGGGATGGGAGCAGGTTTAAGCTTAGTTAGAGTTGGACCGGACTTCCACTTTAATCTTGCCACTTTTCATCTGTTTTAGATAGTGATATAATTGATCCTTTACATTTTATATCAATCTTGCTCCATATACTGGTTACTAAATTGATTTGAAAATCCTGATTATCTTATGGAGATATATTACAAGTTGGGATTTGCAGCCACATAAGTGCGGGTAACAGGGGCGCAATGCCTAACGTTTACTGGTCTGCCACAACGATGACTCTTCACCTAGGGGATAGTACTGTTGCATGCCTGGTGATTCCCTAAACTAGGTATTGTAGCTATGCTACTAGCTATTTACAACTAGCTACTAACATTCTATGACATATACTGGCATACTCTTATTTTCTAGATGTAGAGAACAGCAGAGGGGTAAAGGTAAAAAAAAAATACAGGGGGCATAGGTGAGGCCTCATTCAAATCTACTAATATGAACATATGTGTATATGACTACTGACTCCTACCTATAACTGCCCAGAGGGACAGTCAACATTTGGACATCAAAGTGCATGTTAGTCGAAAATAAAAAGAAAATAAAAACATTCAGGCATCTTCTGAAAAACAACAGCAGCTCCTAGTTGTTTGGGCTTTAAAAATACACGCACTGATGCTGCGCTGCAGCTGCACGCAAAATGCTGCACTAAAATCCCAACCAATGTAATCAGTCCTGCTTCCAGGACTACAAAACTCCACCTATTCCCCGCCACTCTACATTCCTCTCCATGTGCACATATTGATTTATTTTCCAGCAAATAAATGCTGATTGCTTGACTTCCAAAAGATTGCCCAAATAATGTATGTAGGGAAAAGGCTCTTGGAAGATGTAGTTCTGGGGGTGCATCAATAGTAACTGAGCACTGGTGCGAGCCAAATTTGCATGGGTTCAATTTGCCAAGGGTTGTACAAATGCAATAAAACATTGAAACAATACTGCCTAACAGGGAGAGAGTTTTTTTATGCAAATTTAATGTCCACATTGAAAATCCTTTAAATACATGCTTGGGGGATGCCTTAAATCTGTACATGGGGTTGCAGAACTGTGATTTTCACAAACTGTATCAGCAACAGCGTTCACTGGCAACGCATATTTGGCGATGGAGTTTATTTTTTTTTCTTTATCAATTAGCTTGACCTACATACAGCAGAAGCATCAATTGGTAATACACCTGCTTTTTCAGGCAGATTGGTCAGTAGTTCACTGTGGCTGTCTCTGTTCTTGCTGATGCAAAACTGTCCTAATGCAGGCCATTTTCTATTAAAGTGGTGTTAATCCCAAAATCATACATTTATTATATTGCAGCTTACCAATTATTAGATGTGATGGCTGCAATTGTTTTCTCTTTTAGACTTTTTTTTAACGTGGTGATCCAGCAGGTATGTCTGTTGTTTTTCAAAAGAGTACGCTGTCCTGCAGATGTAGTACTTAGGGGTGTTTACAATGATCAGCTTTTATTCATTTATGTAAAACCTTTATCCCAAAAGGAATAAAACTGTTGCTGTAACTGCTTATAAAGTGTTAGCTGGGATTTGGCTTTAAAGTGGTACTAAACCCTCAACAGTAAATATCAGTCTGTATATGCAGTAAAACATGCCTGTTATACTCAGTGTGGAACATAAGGTTTTATACCTCTGCATTGTGTAAAAAGGCTGTTTGATCCTGTTTTCTTTGATCCTCCCCTTCCCCTTTTTTGTGAGAGTGCACGTGATCAGCAAAGGGCCAATCAGCACTGCCTAGACAGATGGTCAGGGTCATGCAGCCTCATAGGACAATCAAAGCAGAATGAAAACTCCTCCTACAAGCTTTAACCAGATGCTGATAGAAGTCACAAGACTGTTTTATACTGCTGATAAGAAAAGGTATTTAGCAGTTTAAATTTACTAAAATAATAGCATTTTCATGTTCGGTGTACTGTGGGAGACCAGATTCAGTGAATGCAGGGTCCTGGGTTAAGTAACACTTTAATTTCTTTAATGCATCTAAAGCTGCTAGTCCATCTAACACTCCCCTCCCCCAGTCTAACAACGGTGCTGTCCAAGGGTGTCTCTGTTGCTTCTCCATCCAGAGTGAAGGCAATCTAATACAGGAGGTGTGCTACTGGCCAGACCACTAGGTGAAAACAGAGGGGGGTGACATTCCTGGTTCTGCCCTCCTCTCTGTAAACTGACCACAGTTTAGGCTGTTGAGCCCTGACCCTGTGGTCAGTTTATGTGCCTCTGTCATCCACTCTCTCCTCTGTCCTCTCTCCCCTCCCCTGCCTGCCAGCTCCGTCCACTCCTAGATCCCCCCTCCTGCTGTAAAAATAACTGTTTTTTGTTCTATAGTTCCCTCTGTTAGATAACATGGTGTTCCCAAGGGTATGTGATTTATAAAAATATGCTGCCTAATACCTTATTTCCGAGCACCGCTTGGAGCTCACATGGCTGCCCATTGGTCTCCCCCTCTCCTCTCCTCCTCCCAGCTGATGTAAGCGGGGGATATGCCCCCTAGGGCTATCAGATCGGGAGAGGAGACCAGCGGGCAGCCATGTGAGCGCTGAGTGGCGCTCAGAAATAAGGTATTAGGCAGCATATTTTTATAAATCACATACACTGGGGAACATCATGTTATCTAGCAGAGGGAACTATAGAATGGAAAAAAGTGGCTTAACAAACACTTTAAGATGATACAGCAGCAGGGGCGGACTGACCATAAGGGCACTCGGGCACTGCCCGAGGGCCCTTGGCCAGTAGGGGGCCCCATGAGAGGATCCTGGTACTTCAGTCCCAAGGAATCTGTGCTGATCCTGGAACCCAGTGCCGGACCAAGTTCTAGCACTGAGCTCTGGTACCTGGCCTGACAGGGGCACGCTAGCGTGGGCACTCAGGACACCTTTCCCACATCTGTAGGGGCGAACGTATGTAATGTGGGCGTAGTGAAATAAGTAGGTGGTGTTTTGTTTGGCTTGAGTGTGGGCAAGGGACACACGGGGGCCCCATGATCTTCTATTGCCCGGGGGACCCATGGGTTGTCAGTCCGCCCCTGTACAGCAGTATAACTTGGCCAACAAGAGGACATTTTTATTGAGGTAGTATTGGCTGAAATATACCAAAGAAAAAGCATACAGCAGTGCAAATGGGGCAGGAATAGGACCGTTTTAATGAGCAAGACTGGCCCAAATTTACTAAAGATGAATAGCATAGGATCTGATAGATACCTTTTGAACAGATGTAGTAACCATCTGCAAAGTCAGGATAAAGTATAGATGGCTTTCATACCTAGTGCAAAGAAAAAAAAAACAATAGCATAGAGCAGGCAAAAACATTCAAGAGCTCTTGAGCAGGCTTTTTTCTTATACAATAATAAAAATATAAGAATAAGACCTTAAAACTGCAAGATAAAAAGTGCCGGTGTCCTGTTGAATTAAGCAATATGCCGCTTTTAGAAAGCCATAAGTGAAAAGTTAGCCCCATTATTTAGGTGTTTTACATTTGCCCTGAAACTTTGACTGCAGCATTGCTGTGCAGCCTGTTGGTCATAGGTGTGCGCAGCCTATTGCATTAGGGCGTGCACCACAAAGCGCAAACAAACATGAGTGTGTCTATATATGTCAGAAGGGCAGAGGACGGTGTCAGTAGTTTATTTTTATTTTATTTATTTTTTTACAATTTTGTTTTTTCTTATTATTTTTTACAATATGATATTTTATTATTTTTTTACAATTTTATTTAGGAGCCCTGCTGGGGGGCTTTAATGAAATATCAGGGATCTAGAGCAAAGACACAAAAACAAGAGGGGCGCACCGACCTTGTGCCATACCATTAAAAAGTTTATTAAAAACATAAAGATAAAATCCATATACTCACAAACGGAGCTGATGATAAAGCTTTAAAATTTGAGAACACATCCAATGGAGTGGATGAACAGAACCTCAGCAGAGGGACTGGATGTTGGCCATAAGGTTAGGCTAACACGTTTCCAGGGCGAACTCTCTTCATCAGAGCCTCGGAAACGCGTTAGCCTAGCCTTATGGACAACATCCAGTCCCTCTGCTGAGGTTCTGTTCATCCATTCCATTGGATGTGTTCTCAAATTTTAAAGCTTTATCCTCAGCTCCGTTTGTGAGTATATGGATTTTATCTTTATGTTTTTAATAAACGTTTTAATGGTATGGCACAAGGTCGGTGCGCCCCTCTTGTTTTTGTGTCTTTGCTCTAGTGTGTCTGTATTCCCATGATCCTGAAGAGGGCAGCAAGACCTACATGTGCTAACTAGTACCATCTCCATTGTGACTTTATATTGAACTAAGTGCCCCTGCAATATTGTGCACCATCGGATAGAGGTTCTTTGAGCGCAGGAGATTATTGGTTTTGAATATCAGGGATCTAAAAAGACCCCTGATGTCTCACTTTTGAGACAGAGAAAGAGACTGAGGACAGAGATTCCCCAGTTCCTTTCTTTTCAGCCAGGTAGCAGGGGGAATCTGCACAGTACAGGGTGATTAGGGTGTGCCCAGGCACACCTTCCACCCTATGTGCGCACGCCTATGCTGTTGGTATACTGGAATATAAGGGGAAAGTGGCACCAAATCAAATCTTTAGAATAAATGGATGGAAAGCTGGGACTGTTTGAAAATACTGGCCTCTAAACCCGCACTATACCACCTTAAAGGGGTATTACACCCAAAACAAAAAAATGTATCAAATTGCAGCTTAACAAATCGTAGATGTGGTGGCTGCACTCGTTTTCATTTAGTCTTTCTTTTTAGGCTTTATTCCTTTTTTTCATTGGATGAAATCCGACCAGCAAGTCTGTTATTTTTTTCTAACTTACTTTAATAGACCAAGCTGTCCAGACAAAGATAAAGTTCTTATCTTGACTGCTCACACGGAAACTGCTGCTCAATAACTCTAATGATCCAACAATTAGCTTCTCTACACAAATCCACACAGCAAAACTCTAATTTGAGTACATTAAGCCTAGGTTCAGACTAGTGCGATCTCAGACATTGTATGTAATTCGCACCCACACCACAGGTGCTGATCACATGCAATGTATGAGCAATGCGAGTTTAACCATACAGTTGTATGGCTGAACTCGCATTGATTTGCACAAAAAAGGGTACAGGGACTTGTTTTTCCCCGCACTGGAATCGGATCGCATAGGTATTCTTACCCATGCAATCCGATTCCTGTACGAATCCACAGTTTTCACTGCGATCTGTGAACCGATCTGGGGGTGTCATTAACATTGTAATGATACCCGCAGCGATTCACAGAGGGCAGTGTGAACTGCCTGCGGTAGAGAAGCGATGCGGTAACCGGCGCTGGAATGGCCCTGGTTCCTGCATCACACGAGTGTGAACCTGGGTTCAAGGTTCCCTTTTCAACTAAAGCCCTGATGAAAAGGGGGGTTTTTTGACTCTTGAAACATGTTGGATGTTTTTTAGTATAAACTAATAAAGTAATTTTGACTCTTTTATCCTATGGTTTGGCGCTCCTTCCATTAGCGTATTTTTTTAAAGTGTTGTTTACAGTGGTCAGGTTTTTCTCATTTATATAAAATCTTTTTGTAAAAAAAAAAGTGGTTAAATACACAAATGAATGCAGTTTGGTATTTAGGAATAAACATAATTACATTTGCTTTTTCAAATGTAAGCACCTGAATTTGACTTGATGTTAGCTCTTGTAATTTAAAACAACATTCAGATCCCATGTAGGTATACAGTATCTCACAAAAGTGAGTACACCCCTCACATTTTTGTAAATATTTTATTATATCTTTTCATGTGACAACACTGAATAAATGACACTTTGCTACAAAGTGGTGAGTGTACAGCTTGTATAACAGTGTACATTTTCTGTCCCCTCAAAATATCTCAACACACAGCCATTAATGTCTAAACTGCTGGCAACAAAAGTGAGTACACCCCTAAGTGAAAATGTCCAAATTGGGCCCAAAGTGTCAATATTTTGTGTAGCCATCATTATTTTCCAGTACTGCGTTAACCCTCTTGGGCATGGAGTTCACCAGAGCTTCACAGGTTGCCACTGGAGTCCTCTTCACTCCTCCATGAGGAAATCACAGGGCTGGTGGATGTTAAAGACCTTGCGCTCCTCCACCTTCCCTTTGAGGATGCCCCACAAATGCTCAATAGGGTTTAGGTCTGGAGACATGCTTGGCCAGTCCATCACCTCTACTCTCAGCTTCTTTAGCAAGGCAGTGGTTGTCTTGGAGATTTGTTTGGGGTCTTTATTATCATGTTGGAATACTGCCCTGCAGCCCAGTCTGCGAAGGGAGGGGATCAAGCTCTGCTTCAGTATGTCACAGTACATGTTGGCATTCATGGTTCCCTCAATGGACTGAAGCTCCCCAGTGCTGGCAGCACTCATGCAGCCCCGACCATAACACTCCCACCATCATACTTGACTGTAGGCAAGACACACTTGTCTTTGCACTCCTCACCTGGCACCTGGTTGCTGCCACACACGCTTGACACCATCTGAACCAAATAAGTTTATCTTGGTCTCATCAGACCACAAGACATGGTTCCAGTAATCCATGTCCTTAGTCTGCTTGTCTTCAGCAAACTGTTTGCGTGTTTTCTTGTGCATCATCTTTAGAAAAGGCTTCCTTCTGGGACGACAGCCATGCAGACCAATTTGATGCAGTGTGCGGCGTATGGTCTGAGCACTGACAGGCTGACCCCCACCCCTTCAACCTCTGCAGCAATGCTGGCAGCACTCA
The DNA here is from genome assembly GCA_018402905.1 of Glandirana rugosa. NCBI lineage: Eukaryota > Metazoa > Chordata > Amphibia > Anura > Ranidae > Glandirana > Glandirana rugosa. The sequence goes on along the minus strand of BLSH010078870.1, from coordinate 761,202 downwards.
TACGTCTATTTCCCAAAGACAACCTCTGGATATGAAGCTGAGCACGTGCACTCAACTTCTTTGGTCGACCATGGCGAGGTCTGTTCTGAGTGGAGCCTGTCCTGTTAAACTGCTGCATGGTCTTGGCCACTGTGCTGCAGCTCAGTTTCAGGGTCTTGGCGATCTTCTTATAGCCTGGGCCATCTTTATGTAAAGCAACAATTCTTTTTTTCAGATCCTCTGAGAGTTATTTGCCATGTGGTGCCATGTTGAACTTCCAGTGATCAGTATGAGAGAGATAACACCAAATTTAACACACCTGCTCCCCATTCACACCTGCGACCTAGTAACACTAATGAGTCACATGAAACTGGGGAGAGAAAATGGCTAATTGGGCCCAATTTGGACATTTTCACTTAGGGGTGTACTCACTTTTGTTGCCAGTGGCTTAGACATTAATGGCTGTGTGTTGAGTTTTTTTTGAGGGGACAGCAAATTTACACTGTTATACAAGCTGTACTCTCATTACTTTACATTGTAGCAAAGTGTAATGTCTTCAGTGTTGTCACATGAAAAGATATAATAAAATAGTTACAAAAATGTGAGGGGCGTACTCACTTTTGTGAGATACTGTATATAGCATGCCTTCACCTCTTACACATTAGCTATTGGAGTCCCAGGCTGATTGCTTGTGCCGCATATAAGGAAGAGGAAATGGATTGTTCTCTTCAAATTTTTTAATCTTTCAATGCATTTATGCTATGATACATGAATACATAGCGGCTCTTTGTCTGATTTCTAGGTCCTACTAGGGGGTACTCCTTTTTTGGACTATTTAGCTTACTTTAATATTTTTTTTTTCATCTTGAATCAGGTATGCTTTTTTGAATTACATTTTTGTTGCCATGTTCAAACACACTTGTTCACTTCAATTGAATTGTTCATGGCCATACTCCAATTTTAATTTATTTGGGTTTATTGATTTATTTTTTTATTAATAGAATGGGACAAGTGAGTGATAAACTGCCTCTGCCTTTAGACACAACCCCTATAGTGGAGCCTGTTTTGGTTGCCCCCTCCTGATGATCACCGATCCCCTGTAGGTGTAGAGGTCCATCTTGAACTGGGACTGAGGAGGGTTGTGCTTTTAGCTATTTCTGCTGGTCCGAACATTTGGTCATGTCCATTCTTGTAAGTTTGATATGCTTTTCACAATATCGCATAGATATTGTAATTATGCAAATCAGTGAGTCAATATAATTTTTGCCGTGGGCTCCTTTCTTTTTCTATACATGTGGATTGCTCCCACTTTATTACTCCCTGAAGAAGGCTATGCTTAGCTGAAACACGTTGGTAGATCTTGGTGGTTATGCAATATTTCAATTCTATAACATTCAGTGTTTTGTTTATCCCTGCCCCATGTGAGGTTAGCATGTGATGATTCTAAATCACTAGGACATGGAATGTATAGATCAGCATTTTTAACTCATTTTATAATAAAGAATTTATAAGCTGACAGGGAAAAGTTCAGAGTGTCTGCAGCTATGCGGAGTCCCCCCTCCCCTTTCCTCTCACACACACAGGCATCATGTTACTCTGCTTCCTTCCCTGTGTTTCTATTGGCTGGAGGAACAAAGCCAATTAAAGGAGCCAGTTTTAGCGGCCAATGAGAGGGACTGTAAGAAGCTGCAGGAGCATCTGCAATGCATTGTGGCCTTGTAGTTTCTTTACCAGACTGTCCCATTGCCTTGGATAGAATCAGAAACTACCAAGACCAGAATGCCCATTTGCAGGAAAGGAGAGATTCCATTTTCATTACCTGATTTCACCGCACAATTTAGACCTCTGTTTCCAGTCAGGACATCCAGCCTGAGAGAGGGGAATCCCAGGTGCACATCCAGGCACACCTAAACTGACAGCATGTTCCAGAGTGAGGTGACCAGTCGGGCCACCAGGAAAGCTTGCCTGTCCCAGGACGTTCATTTGGGCCTTGATCACAGGATTGGGTGAGAGGGCTTCTGCCCATTTGCAGGAAACAGGGACACTGTAAAAGGATAGAGTTAAGAGGACATTGTATGTCGTTTGGGCCTACTATTCAGGATTAAGTGCACCAACTAAAATTGCTAGCTGAAGATGCCAAGACTCATCTTTCAGGAACTGAAGTCGCTATTGCCATACGGCCTTGCACACACATATCCAGGGCTCTGTCTATGCAGTGGGTGTGTGAGGCAGTTCATCTGGAAAGTTAAGATATTGACTATTGAGTTGAATACAGTGCTTGTTATTGGGCCTGTGGTGTCAGGAGAGAGAAGAGAGAGGCCTGATATAAAGAGGGTCAGTCTTCTGCTCTCCTCCTGCCTGAACTCATAGAGCCAAACCTGAGTAAGGGTAACTAATCTGGTACAGATTACCTTATTGAGATTTATTATTACTGAAGTGTTTGCCTCTGCTCTTGGGGTTATTCTGAGGTTCTGAATCCCCTGAAAGCAGCCTGCATGTACTATTGCGCTATATCGCTCATAACCTCAGTCATTGTTCTTCTATTGTGTTCTTTGAATATATATATTGTAAATGTTTGTTGTCTGCCCACAGAAATATTACAGTAAAGACAATTTCTGTGTTTTATAATAACGTGTGTGTTTCTCATTGGTGCTTGCACTCATACTATTGCCAGTTGTGCCAGAGGGGCTGGGACAGTTCTTTAGGGTTGAAAGGCAGAGTATAGGACTGAGCCTATGCTTAAGCGGCTCCTGCGGGGGCGGCGCTACATTATGATTGTGTGATTTCTATTGCTGCAACAAGGGGAGATGCTTTTCAAAAAAAATATTAGGGATGGAGCAGCTAGTCTACCCATAATACAAGTGCTACCTTTTTCTCAAACATTCAGGTTAAGAGACAGAGTGAGTCTGCTGCTGCTCTTTCACTGTCCATTCAGCGGACTGGGTATGGAGAGAGGATACCACTGGATTACTCAAATGTACATTATTATTATTATTATTATTATTATACAGGATTTATATAGCGCCAACAGTTTGCGCAGCACTTTACAACATGGGGGCAGACAGTACAATTACAATGCAAATCGATACAGGAGGAATCAGAGCTTGTTAGAGCTTACACTCTAGAAAGGAAGGACAAGAGGGACAAAAAGGTAATAATTGTGGGGGGGTGAGCTGATGGACAAAATGAATATACAGTTGTTAGGTGTGGGTAGGATAGGCTTCTCTGAAGAGAAGGGTTTTCAGGGATCGTCTAAAAGCTAATAGAGTAGAAGATAATCGGACAGTTTTGGGTAAGGCGTTCCATAGGATTGGAGAGGCTCTGGAAAAGTCCTGGAGGTACATAAGGTGATCCACCTGGCTCTGCTGTCTGGCAGGCTGTGTAAATCTTAGGACTGGATGGACAAAATTACAAATCCTTTGTCAGTTAAAACAGCTCCCATAAATATACAAGGTGTCTTCAAAACATTTCCACACTTTTATATTTTCGTTGGAAATGGTGAGGGCGGGAGGAGTAGTAATTGGTCGTTTCTAAGAGTGTCATGTCGTGTCTGCCTGGCAAGCCGGTTGACCTTGCAGTTTAGTATAAAGGCCCGAACACACAGTAAAATTAGTTTAGTATAAAGGCCCGAACACACAGTACAATTAGTTTGGTATAAAGGCCCGAACACACAGTACAATTAGTTTGGTATAAAGGCCCGAACACACAGTACAATTAGTTTAGTATAAAGGCCCGAACACACGGTACAATTAGTTTAGTATAAAGGCCCGAACACACGGTACAATTAGTTTAGTATAAAGGCCCGAACACACGGTACAATTAGTTTAGTATAAAGGCCCAAACACACGGTACAATTCGTTTACTATAAAGGCCCGTACACACGGTACAATTATTGGCTGAATTTTTTCGTACAGCAGCCTGACGTCCGATAATCTGACCGTTACTACGCTCCATTCGACAGCCAATTTTCAATTACCGTCCAACAAAAGCTGTATGAGCCAACTAGAAAATTTTTGTCTGCCGACAAGGCATTGTCCGATTTTCGGCTCATCTGTACAGAAGTTGGACAAACAAAAGTTAAAAGTACAAACACGCATGTTCAGAACCCAGGAACGAGCGGGTAGTGTTCGGTCGTGCAAACATGAAATTAGCAAAAGTGGCCCAAAGGGTGACGCACTGAACTGCTTTATACGTTTGTAGCAGGTGACTACGTTCGCGTTTGTTGAACGATAACTTTACTCCCGTCAGTACGCTAGACAAAATCACGGACAGCCGATTTTTGGAAAAGTTGAAGGTGCGGTCGTACGACAATCGCAGCATGTGTACGAGGCTTTAGAGTTGTAATTGTTTATGATATTCTTAATAAAAAAAGAGTTTAAAAAAGTGTGAAAACTTTTTTAAGAACTTTCATACTTAATCTGTGTATTTAGATGTGTGGCTGGAGCTCAGATTTAATTCAAACCATTTAATAAATTCTACCTGCTATAATCTAAGGTCTCTATTGCTGGAGGGCAATAAAAAAGGCAGCTGAGCTGCAGCAACTTTAGCATGCCATGTTGAGTTGACAGGCGGCACTGCCTGTCAAACGTGACCATTTGAGTCAATGGGACTGCGCTGAAAGCGCAAGCAAAATGTTTGGCTCGCACTTGTGGAGCATTACTTCTATTGAAAATTGCCATTTGTCAAAAAAAAGAAAGCAAATAAAACAGACATTCAGGCGACGGTAGGATTGCCATCTGAACGCCTGACAGCAGAATGCGTTCCAGAGAATGTGCAAGTGTGAACTTAGCCTAAGTGTTTATTATATAAAGGTAAAATGCACCAGTTATGATATAAAAATGGATGTATTTTTCACTAACAGGTCCATTTATCTAAACGTAAATAGTAAGCTCTGGTCCCCCATATATCTCGGTCGTGAGTGCTGCTGATTTGGAAAATTAGTCCAATTTGCTCTTCATTTAAGTCGTTTGGGAAGCTGACATCAATTGTACCATTGTTGTTTCTCAGATCCATAGCTATTGAACACGACAGGCACTCAATAATAATGCAATTAGTCTCTAACCAGTGTATTATCCGCTCTTGCCTGTCTCCACCAATCCAAGGAAAATGTTTTGCTTACAGTAAACAAACGTAATATTTTTTTTTTTAAAGCCTATTTGAATTCATTCATTTTTCCAGCAGCCGAGGTGGAATTCGTGTTTATGTTGTGTCCTTGTTGTCTATCTTTTTCTCTGCTCAGTGAATTGCATGGCATAACTCGAATTGAAGCAGTACATCTCTTTAAACAATGCCTGCCTTATTCCATTTGTAATGGAGTTGGAGTGAGAAAATGTAATTGTGTGTTAAACACGAGGCAGCCATACATGAAGATAAGCAGAGCAGACTGACTGGATATGGTAATCCGCGGACTGAAATGCAAAATCTGGGGATAGTCCTGTGATGAATGATTTCTGGAGATAACACAAAGTAGAATAATAAAAAAAAAAAATAGTTTATTAATTTGAATTTTTATGCATCGCTGAGCAACTATTACCGAAGAAAAGGACTACAAACACTAACTTTGCTTATGACGTTATTCAGAATTTTATGCAATTAAAAAAAAAAGATTGAGTCCAAAAAGAACACCAAGCAAATCTTGTGGGAAACATAAAAATGCCTGCCCTGCTTAGTCCTTATTCATAGTGACATTAAACAATTGCTAAACACACACACACTGTATATACAGTATATATATATATATATATATGTTTAAATATATATATATATATATATATACACTGTGTGCAGAATTATTAGGCAAATGAGTATTTTGACCACATCATCCTCTTTATGCATGTTGTCTTACTCCAAGCTGTATAGACTCGAAAGCCTACTACCAATTAAGCATATTAGGTGATGTGCATCTCAGTAATGAGAAGGGGTGTGGTTTAATGACATCAACACCCTATATCAGGTGTGCATAATTATTAGGCAACTTCCTTTCCTTTGGCAAAATGGGTCAAAAGAAGGACTTGACAGGCTCCGAAAAGTCAAAAATAGTGAGATATCTTGCAGAGGGATGCAGCACTCTTAAAATTGCCAAGCTTCTGAAGCGTGATCATTGAACAATCAAGCGTTTCATTCAAAATAGCCAACAGGGTCGCAAGAAGCGTGTGGAAAAACCAAGGCGCAAAATAATAAATTTGTATATATATATATATATATA
>BLSH010078870.1:728941-745760 GCA_018402905.1 Glandirana rugosa | reverse complement strand
GGCGGATCCTCCTCTCCTCCTCAGCGGATCCGCCGGGGCTCCACCTTCCACCTTCTCCCTGTCCTTCAGGGAGACTTTGGACCCCTGTGTGAGGGGGGGGTTTTTTTACTGTACGGTTTACACCGTACATTCCCCCACTCCTCACGAATTTCGCCTTCAAGGTAAAAACCCACCTTGAGGCGAAATTGAGGAACGGGGAACGTAGTGTAAGTACTGGACCATCTTCCCCACCTCTGTGTTTACTGACGTCAATATATAGGATTATCTTTAGAAACCCACTATATGACATTCACATCATATCATGCTTTAAAAGCCTTTACAATTCATCAGTTTGAAGTCAACTGTAAACAATGGTCCTAGAATTATTGCTCTCAATCCAAAAGTGGGTTATACTACACTTACAGTATATCACCCAAAGATTTCTATTAGGATATATAACTGCAGTCATTTGTGTCTCCACCCCTTCTACCAGGTCATGAATGTGATGCAAGGGGCAAGGAGTTAAAGCGGAGTTCCACCCAAAAATGGAACTTCCGCTTTAAGCACTCCTCACCCCCTTACATGCCACATTTGGCATGTCATTTTTTTGGGGGGGGAGTGTGTCCCCAGGTTTCAGAGGGACTTCCTGTCCCTCTTCCACCTTCCACCTCGGGGCCGCCTAGGCGACTCCTCCTCTCCTCCTAGGCGGCCCCTCCCTCCTGGCAATCTTCTGGGACACGTCACAGGTCCCAGAAGATTGCCTGGCCACTGGCAACATGCAGCGCGACTCGCGCATGCGCAGTGCGTGCCCGGCCGTGAAGCCACGGCCGATGCCCACACTTGCAATGCCGGCGCCGCAGGGAGGAGGGGGGAGACGAGCGAGGCTTCGGGAGCAGCCGTCGCTGGACCGGGAGACAGGTAAGTTTCTGTTTATTAAAAGTCAGCAGCTACACTTTTTGTAGCTGCTGACTTTTAATAAACAAAAAAAAGCATGGAACTCCGCTTTAATAGGTACCAAGCAGTAATAGTAATTCACAGAATAACTGCTTTATAGTAATTTCATCATAGAGATGTACAGTTACAGATTAATTTGGCAAAAGGGTCCTTTCGCAAGTGTAGTAAATACTGTACACCTAACAGTGGGATTCTATACAAAATAAGTTTACAAACTTCAAGAACAGTGGCGGCCCGCTCATTAGGCGCAGGGACGCCGCCCCTACCCATGTACCGGGCCCCTAATCTACATGCAGAGCGCCAGGCGCATGTATTTCAATTTTTTTTTTTGAAGTACATAATTAGAGCCTGAAGCTCTAATTGGCTTCAAAAAAGGGGCGAGCGCTACGCCCTGAGCCCACCCACTTGTGTGATGTGTGCAGCGATGGTTGGAGCAGAGAGGAGGAGTAGAGTAGCGGAGGAGGAGGAGGAGGTGGGGGGAACTGGTGGCAGTTAATGAGAGTGCAGTCTCCGGTGGTGACATGTGCAGAGGCAGAGTTTCCTGGAGTCACTGGAGGACTCCGGAGACACACCTGACTCCTCCCCGGTATATGGAGGTGACATGGAGAATATCTCTCCCATATCACACATAGCGATTTATTCTCTGATCTATGCTGAGCGATCTCCAATACTTTGTATCATGCGGGCGGGAGGGGCGAGGTCAGATGTGACGGGGCAGGGCAAGACAAGTCACACGTGGTTTAAGGTGATGCAGCAAACCGAGTGGAGACCGGGAGGGAGTCGGAGGAGTCGGTGAGCCGTGTTTGTGGATGGGGTAAGTGCGGACCTGGCGGCGGGGGGGTTGTTTGCTGCTCCCCCAAAAATATGGAGCACCAGCTGCCACTGTTCAAGATCATTCAGATTAATAGGAGTTGCCTACAAATAATTGCAATACAATGTGTATATGCATTTTACATTTTTACCATAGATACATATTAAAGTGCTTCTAAAACCGGAAATGTAACATTCCAATTGGTCGTGCTCTAAACCAAACTGTCAAACCATCCAATGGCTGGTGTCATGGCTGATCATATGTGCAGCATCCTTGGCTGAAAATGATAGGAGGGTTTACTACCACTTTAAGGGAAAAAACGTACCTAAGCCCAATCTCGATCCAGCCCTGCACCCGAGAGAAGCAGCTCTTTCTGCTCTCTCCCTCCTCACTGGACAGATTGATATCAGTTGGAGTCATTGGCTCCCACTGCCATCAATCAAATCCAGTGACGAGAGAGCAGTGGGCATGGTTGAGCTGCGCTGTCTTTGTCTATAGATGGAATCGAGCCGACACAAGTGTTCCCCATAGAAAGTGGCTTCCTATAGGGAACTTGCAGAAGAGGTGGAGCCAGGAGCATTGGTGGGGGGACCCCAGAAGAGGAGGTTAGAGGCTGCTGTGTTCAAAACCACAGAGCAGGTAAGTATACACATGTTTATTATAATTAATATTATTATAGTGAATATGATGATCTGAAGAAGCTATATTTAACCACGAAACGCGTTATTGCATCAATACACTTGACAGTAATTCCTTTTATTTGATTAATTAATCTATTGATTAAGATTTGTACATGTTTTTAATGCTATATTAATTTTTGTACAATAAAATTGATGATCCGTTTTATACAATGTTTGGTGTGGTTATATAAATACCGGTAGGCCACATTTGAACACCCACTTCCTTTTTTTCTATTTTGATTGTGCTGCTTTTCCCACTGCCTCTCTGACCTTTGTTGTACATACTGTACAGTAACGTGCAAGAGGTTGATCGAATCCAAATCCAATCAAATTCAGGTACTTACTAATAATTACAGAATTATACTTTTCTATTGTTTGAGAGTATATTCTTTGTATTGCTACATGATTGTTGGATGATTTCAACTTTGTTCAGGCAGATATAAAATATCAATAGATGCAGTTTTGAGATTAAATATATAATTTAATGCATTTTTAAGCATGTATTTCTTTTTTTCATTGAGCATTGAAGATACGTAATATTTGTTTCACAGCGGTCATATAAAAAAAAAAAAAACAGGATAACAGACAAGCAGTGTGAGCCTTTCTCAACCAGGGTTCCATGGACTCTCAGGGTTCTTCTTGAGGTTGCTAGGGATTCTTTGAACTGATATCTCACCTACATTGACCACCAATACAAAGGGGTATTTTTTCACAACTACCTGTGTAAGGAGTAATTTCTACACAGACCACTTATGTTAAGGGGCATTTCTTTTTAACATACCATTATGAATTTCATATTATGTTATTTACCTGGATATAATACCTATCTACTGATACTTAAAATCTGTGAAGGTGAAACTTTGACTGCCCTTTTCCTACCCCCCCCCACCCCTTTTTTTTTTATTATAGTTACCTTTTACATTGACTGAACTTTGAAAAATCTTAACCTCTGCTTCACGATCATCTGATGAGATCTTGATTTTGTATAGCAGTTTTCTTACAATTTTACCCAAACAAGCTATTAGCTTAAATGTTTATTTTTGTTATCATTTTTATATTTGCATTGGTCTCTTCGACAAAGGTTAAATCCCTACAATTACGAAGGATATTACTCATCTTCGTTCATATTAATGAGTATTTTATCTTTATTCGATATATACAGTATCTTGTATATGTTATACCTTTTATTATTAATCTTCGTTCATATTAATGAGTATTTTATCTTTTTTTAATATATACAGTATCTTGGATATGTTATACCTTTTATTATTTATTTATTTCAGGTACTTACATTCAATTTGCGCAGCACTTTGCATATATATATATATGTTGTACATATTCCCTACCCTCAAGGAACTTACTATTAATAATCTGTCAATTATTTACATATTTGTTATATTTTTTATGTCTTTGTCCTATGACAAGAAAACTTAGAAACTTAAAAGTTATTTACCAAAAAAAAATGTATTTGCCCTGGATGTCAAATACTGTAGATATACCACATTCTTTATTCTCTTATTTAGAACGTTCTACAACTTACTGATTACCCAAATGTACCAATGCTGTTTTAAGCAACGGTTCACCAAGATGGGAAAATGCAATGCATTTTTAATTATAACAATAAAAGTACCTGAATTTATTTTGTTATTTCTAAATGGTGGGATTGTTTGCTGTGGAACGCTGTAAAATCAAACCATTCTTTACCTTACTCTTTACTCACAGAGGTCAAACAAACTCAAATCTCCTACCTCTTTTATTTGTTTACTAATTTCATTCGCCTTATCACTGTGTGATTTCCTCAGTTATCGGGAATTCCCTTTTAAATGGTCTCATGTTTTATTCATCTTGCGATTGTTCTCTTAGATATAGCCTTACTGCCGTGATTGCAGGCCTGTTAGCTTTTGTAATATGTTGTTCTTCCTTTTTTCTTATCCTTTATTTAGAAAGATCACACCAGGTGACTGCTGCTACAATGAAGGCCCTGGATAGCCACCTTCAGCGTGGACCTTGCTGAGCTGTTCAAAAACACGAATCAGGTTATTTTAGTTGATATGATTAATTATGTGTCTAATTAATCCCTTTGCTATTAGCCAGACCTAGCTCTTCGTCTGGCTGCGTTGTAAATAGCCTGGGTCTTTGTTCAGGTCTTAGTGGTCAGCTCCCAGCTCAGGGGAGCAGAGGCATCTGATGCCTCTAATACCCAAGATCCACGAGCAGGCCAGAAATCTAGAGGATATGCAGGTGGGATTATGTTTCCCTGACATTTGCTGGCCAATTTTCAAAGCTTCCATACCCACTGAGTCATGTTTAATTTGTATTACAGCACTCATTCAAATACTCTGATTGTATTGAAACTGATGTAGATCTTGGCATTTTGCTAGCCGTTTGAACCATGGTCTTATATTTAGTGTCTGCCCTGCCATTTTCCACTGGGAAAGAAGCCTTTGTCGGTCTTTGTTTGCATACCTTTGTTTGAGGTTTATTTTATACATGACAAGCTTTAGGCAAGTATAATTTTTTCAGCATCAAGGCATTTCCATGCCGCAGTGAATCTAGTCTTATGAAACATCGAATGCTCTAATTGGCTATGGAATAATCCAGCCTAATGAACATTCTAATGACCTGGTTGGCTGCAGATTCATTTAATCCAAGAAATAGTCTTCTACTGTGATTGGCTACAGGCAAAGTTAGCCTACTGAACACCTAGCCCTGGTTCACACCGGTGCGGCATTGAAATCGTGCTACTTCAGCGCAATTTCAAAGCCGCACATGAGTGCGACTTGCACTGCCGATTTCATTCAACCCCTTCACCCTCCGGAAGATTTACTCCTCTTCGTGACCAGGCTTTTTTTTCTGTGTTACAGCACTGCCTGAAGCCTCGTATACACGATGCGATGGTCGTACGACCGAGCGGACCAAATCGCATGTTGGATCATGTAACTTGCGTACTGGCATGCACTACACGATCGTACGACCAAGCCGAACGTAGTGACGTGTTATGAACGTATAAAGAGAAAGTTCAGGTGCATGTAATTAGTGTCCGGCCGCTCCTGACTTCTGAGCATGCGTGTTTTGCACAATACAACTTGTTGGACCAACTTCTCTGTACACCCGGTACAACGGTCGCACGACCACTTATTGGTACAACCAAAGTTTTATAGTTTGCTCATACAACTCCTGTTGTATGACCGCCGTACGTCAGCTGTTCTAATTGCGCGTACTAACGGTCAGATGAGCATACAACGAGTGGTCGTACAAACGTTTTCATACGACCGTCAAACCATGTGCACAAGGCTTTAGTTTAACTGACAAGTGCGTGGTTGTGCGACACTGTACCCAAATAAAATTTTTGCCCTTTTTTGCCCACAAATAGAGCTTTTTTTTGTGGTATTTGATCACCTCTCCGTTTTTTTTATTTTTTTGCGCTATAAACAAAGAACAACTGACAAGTTTGAAAAAGAACACATTTTTTTACTTTCTGCTATAAAACACATGGAATAAAAAATTTAAAAAAACTCTAATTTCTTCATCCATTTAGGCTAATATAGAAAAGAAAGCAGGAATGGCGCTGTCTAAGACCAATCAGGTAAGTGTACTAATTCTGTATTTAAGAACGAATAATATATATATTGGATATAAATAGACTCATCAATTGTGTGTAACTGATATATAGATGAATAAATAAATAGAAAAGGGACCCACCCACACGTAAAATATAAAACAAATGCAGTAATATAAATAAATCATCAAATGGTGCAAAGTCCGTAAAAATCCATAAATAAAGTCCGTACAAAATCCGTAAAAAATTATATATCAAATAAATCCAGTGATTAGATGGTTAACAGTGACAGTAGGTGAAGATCAATAAGTAAAACCAATACAGCAATAGAAATGATCAGATTGTGTAAAGTCCGTGAAAATCCGTAAATAAAATCCGTAAAAATCCGTAAAAATTATATACCAAATAAATACAGTGATTTTAGATGTTCAACAGTGTTAATAGGTGAGGATCATTAAAACTAGGTATTGCAAAATAAGAAAAAGTGAGAAAAAATATAGCAATATGGAAAAATATATATACACCACTTTACGGTCCGTAAATGATTAGTTATCCGTTAGTGTCCGTAAGAGGAGTATAATAAAAAGTTCAGGGTTGAATGGTGTATATGTGTATTGCCAGGTATATAAAGGGAAGAAAGGAAAAAAACTCCAAAAACAGCTGTTTTATATCCGCAAATAACCGCAAGAAGTATCCGTAAGTGTCCGTAGAGAATATTAGAAAGGTATTTCTATGCCAAAAATAACCATAAAACAACACCAAGGAATGGGACGTGTTTGATGAATTATCCGGACAAAGAAGGTTGCAGTAGTCATATAAATATGGGAATCAATTTAGGAAAAAGTGACTTTTGTGCTCTTCCAGACGTGATCATGTGACATCTGCTGGTGCTCCCCCGCATGTATCCCCACTTACCAGATACTCCACACCCCTACAGGGGTAGCCAGCCTTTGGTAAATGGGTCTTTTGGTCCTCCTTCCTGGATTCCGGGATCCACACGCTTGAGGCTCCTGGGAGTGTTTCCCCGCACAAGATCCTCTCTACTGATCGATTCCTCCAGTTATGAAATCGGCTCCATATGTTCAAAAAAAGGGGGTTCCAAAGATAGTGTAATACGTCTAGATATGTTTATTTTGCAAATAGCAGTAAAAAGCAGTTAAAAATGATAGCAATCCAATTCCAATGTAAAAAATATAGAGTGGGCAGTGGATTCCCACTTGAGAAAGGTATGTATCCTCTTCCTCCTACCCGCTCTGCGTTCCACCTCGTGGAACCACTACACCGGAAGTGATGCAATTACGCTCGGCCACGCCTTACGCGTTTCGTCATAGGACGTCATCTGAGGCAGTCAGTATTTAGGCTAATATGTATTTTGCTACATAACTTTGGTAAAAAAAAATCTTAATAAGGCCCTGTTCACGCCTGAGCATTTTTCAGCTCGTAAAACGCTCAGCTCTGAAGCACAAAAACACCTAACAAGCATAAATCCCATTCATTTTAATGACCCCTGTTCCCATCTGAGCATTCTGTCGCCTGAAGCAAAACGCCTGAAGCTCAAAAAAGTACATGAGCTTCTTTTTAGGCAGATTACAGGCGTTTTTCTGCTTATTGCATTGGTGACCTTTTGACCTGTACAAAATCGCGGCAAAAATAGTGGCAAAATCGTAAAAGCGTATATTGATTGGTTTACGCAAAGAGTTACAGCGTCTACAAACTATGGGATATTTTTAAGGAATTTTTATTTATTTATTTATTTTTTTACTAGTAATGGTGTTGATCTGCAACTTATAGCGGGACTGCGATATTGTGGCAGACAAATTGAACACTAGCCCTTTTGACACTTTTTTTGGGAACCAGTGACACTAATGCAGGGATCAGTGCTAAAAATATGCGCTGTCACTGTACTAATGACACTGGGGGGAAGAGGTTAATATCAGGGGGATCAAAGGGTTAACTGTGGGTATAGCTAGTGTTTTAGTGTGGTGTGTGAGGTGCTTTTACTAGGGGAAGGCATGGATCTGTGTCCTTGCTTTGCAGGGACACAGGGTCCAAGCCTTCCTTACTGACAAGACGGCAATCTGCCTTGTTTATTCCTTGTTTTTCTCATGACTAAGCTCCGGAGTGAAACGCGTTGGGGCGTGGCCTGGTTGGAGACCAGGCTGAGGTTGCCACTCTATTCCCCTCTCAAGGACATCTTAGATGTGTGAGTTCCAGGGGCTACCTACCCCTTTCGCTCTTGAATCTGCCTTGTTTACTGCTGTTCTGCCTGTGTACCGAACGATCAAGGGTTGCCAGCGGACATTGAGTCCAGGGGACCCACTGATCAGCTCCCGCTGTGTAGAATGACCGCAGGAGCGAACCGCGCACTCTTGTCCGCTACCCGAAAGTGCAGAATCACGTATATATACGTGATCCTGCGCAGCGCGGCCATCCTGTAGCAGTAAAACTGCTATAAGGCGGTCGGCAAGTGGGTAACAGAAGTCTGAACAAGTCGCAATTAAATCGTTAAAAAGTAGTGCAGGAACCTTCTTCATAATCGCTGCGACATAAGCCATAGCGACATGAACGGTTCTATTGCCGGAAATAGGGTGCGACTCGTCATGCGAATTGGAAGTGTCAAATCGCATGACAAGTCACGCCGGTGTGAACGGGCGCTTAGAGATTCTGATTGACTACAGATCGAGTTGTATATCACTTTGATGCCACCTGTACATAACATCATACTGGCTATACAATGACACCACAAAAGAAGAATGAATGTATTTGATTAGCAAACTGTTATAAATAAGAGAAGCGTTCAGATCAGAGAGGTCATTACGACCTGCTCGCATAGTCTAATAGGCATCTTGCACGGAACATAATGCACGGACTCCATGCATGTTTTCATTAAATACAACTCTTACATTACATTAAAGGAAGCGAACTCAAGAAAACACAACTCACTGAAAATTGAATTTGCTCAGATAGCTTTGAGAAAGGAACCTCATATTTCATAGTGTTTTAAAAGTAATATTCTGTATTCTGGGGCCGTGAAATAGGGCACTACATTGACTTGAGAAGAAATAAAAAGCAATCTCTCGGTGGAGAAGTGGTGTTTTCAATTCATGTCCTGTATCACTCTTGTGTGATGACCACTAACAGTGTAATTGAACTGAATTGTCCTTTTTACAAGCTCTGAGATGGGTACCGTAGAAAGCTAGTGCAGGGAGGGATTAGATACATCGATCCTGGCGGAAATTGGTGAGTGTACGGCATCATCTTTAACATTATGGTGCCCTGTGGTTTTAGATTTATAACATAAAGCAAAGGAGAGTATGGGATGCATGCGTTGCTCTTATCAAAGGTTTGTATTCATTTGGTAAAAATTATGTTAGGTCCAACCTAGTACCATTACTTGCTCCATTAACTGTACATTTAAAGTTAATTTTGATAGAGTAAGGGAGGGTTATAACCCTTGTCTGTTTATTTTTTGCCATCTGTGTCCCATTGGGGAGATTTACCTTCACTTCCTGTCCCATAGCCATAACAGGAAGTGATGAA
This sequence comes from Glandirana rugosa, assembly GCA_018402905.1. Classification (NCBI taxonomy): domain Eukaryota; kingdom Metazoa; phylum Chordata; class Amphibia; order Anura; family Ranidae; genus Glandirana; species Glandirana rugosa. The sequence goes on along the minus strand of BLSH010078870.1, from coordinate 736,237 downwards.
ATCTCTGCAAATTAACTGCTTCCAGACCGCCCTATAGCAGTTTCACTGCTACAGGGCATCACCTGTGCACCGGATCATGCATATATACGTGATCTGACACTTACGGGTAGGGGGCGCCAGCAGCTCGCTTCCGCTGTCATTATACACAGCGGAAGCCAATCGGCAGGTGCTCAGTACCCAATGTCTGCCAGCACTCGCCGATCATTGAGGAGTGACAGAACTGCAATCTGCCTATGTAAACAAGGCAGATCGCCGTTCTGACAGGGAGGAAGGGATGAAATGTGTGTCCCTGCAAAGCAGGGAATAAATTCCATCTCTTCCCCTAGTAACAGCACCTCACACAGTACACATAAACACTGGTTAGGCACACAGTTAACCCTTTGATCGCCCCTAATGAGTAACCCCTTCCCAGCCAGCGTCATTAGTACAGTGACAGTGCATATTTGTTAGCACTGATCACTGTATTAGTGTCACTAGTCCCCAAAAAGTGTTGAAAGTGTCAGAATTTCTGCCACAATATCACAGTCCCGCTATAAGTCACTGATCACCATTAGTGAAAAAATAAATAGATAAAAATATCCCATAGTTTGTAGATGCTATAACTTTTGCGCAAACCAATCAATATTAAGCAGAATACACATTGACCTAAATTGATGAAGAAATTTTATTTTTTAAATTTTTTTTATTGGATATGTTTTATAACAGAAAGTAAAAAATATTGTTTTTTTAAAAAAATTGTTGGTCTTTTTTTGTTTATAGTGCAAAAAATAAAAAACGCCCAGATGATCAAATACCACCAAAAGAAAGCTCTATTTGTGGGAAAAAAAGGCCTTAAAATGTATTTGGGTGCAGTGTTGTACAACCGCGCAATTGTCAGTTAAATTAATGCAGTGCCATATCGAATGGTCTGGTCATGAAGGGGGTAAATCTTCAGGAGGTCAAGTGGTTAAGGGAATTCTTTGGGGACCCCCAGGTCATCAGAACTAGTGTCCCCACTGGAAGATATTACTTTTCTGGGGACATCTCAAAATTTGGAGTTTCTTTTACTTTCACTTTCCATAATAATGGTAAACAGGAGAAATAGAGAGGGGGAACCTCCCTAACGGGGACACAGACAGAAATAAAAACTGACAGGTGTTCTAATCCCTCTACAATCCAAAACTAAACAAAAAAAAAGTTTTGCCTTGTAACCATGTCACCACTGATGCAGATCCCAATGAGCACCTGTAGCTCACCTATACCTACCATTCCTATTCACCTATTACTATCATACAGTGGTTTAAAACTATCTGCTGGGCATAACCAGATTGTGATCCTCAGGTCTGCCAAACTGGAAACAGCTGATGATCAGACAATTGAAGCACCAAAGTCCAAGGAAGATGGGTGTGTATAGTCAGATTGAGGTCAGAGATCAAGATGAGCAAAACAAAGGTGCGGTCAGGAGGATCCAAGGGCAGGATGGCATGCAAAGAGTACCAGTTACTATAAAAACCAACTTAAAGGGGTCGATTTACTAAAGCTTGAAAGTGCAAAATTTGGTGCAGCTCCACACAGAAACCAATCAGCTTCAAGGTTTTATTGTCAAAGCTTGATTGAACAAGCTGAGGTTAGAAGATGATTGGCTAGCATGCACAGCTGCAGCAGTTTTTGCACTCTCCAGCTTTAGTAAATCAACCCCAAAGCGTTTGCTCAGGCTCTGATACAGTACACAGAACAAACTTTAACCTTTACAGATCCGCGCTATAGACGAAAGACGTCTACAGCGCGGATCTGAATCTCCGGGTGGACGTCCATGGACGTCCGCCCCTTTACACGCCCCCTGTGTGCACTCACAGGCGGCGGCGGCGCGCGCGCGGCCGCCGCACACTGCGTGGGCGTGCCCGCGGGTCGGGCGGACTCGATGTCCGCTCCTGACCCGCGATCGCCCGCAAAGCTGTAGAATGGGGAACCGCCAATGTAAACACGGCGGTTCCCCGTTCTGTGAGAGGGGGACAAGCAGATCTACTGATCCCTGTTATGTCCCGGCCAACCCATCCCCCCCACAGTTAGAACACACCCAGGGAACACTGTTAACCCCTTCACTGCCCCCTGCAGGTTAACCCCTTCACTGCCAATGACATTTATACAGTAATCAGTGGACATTTACATTTCTGATCGCTGTATAAATGTCATTGGTCCCAAAAATGTGTCAAAAATGTCTGACATGTCCCCCTCAATATCAAAGTCCCGATAAAAATCGCAGATCGCCGCCATTACTAGTAAAAAATAAAGTAATAATAAAAACGCCATAAATCAATTCCCATAGTTTGTAGACGCGATAACTTTTGCGCAAACCAATCAATAAACGCCGATTGCGATTTTTTTTACCAAAAATATGTAGAAGAATATAAATCGGCCAAACCCAATGAATAATTTTTTTTTTTTTTGGATATTTATTAGAGCAAAAAGTAAAAAATATTGTTCTTTTTTAAAAATTGTCGCTCTTGGTTTTGTTTATAGCGCAAAAAATAAAAACTGCAGAGGTGATCAAATACCACCAAAAGAAAGCTCTATTTGTGGGGAAAAAAGAACATCAATTTTATTTGGGTACAACGTCGCACGACCGCACAATTCTCATTCAAAATGCGACAGCGCTGAAACCTGAAAATTGGTCTGGGCAGGAGGGGGGTTTAAGTGCCCAGTAAGGAAGTGGTTAAATTAGCTGTCTGGGAGATGTGTCAGACATATTGACAACCTACCTGCATGCAATTTATTCATCCACTAGAGGATGTAGGTGTGTGCCCGGAATAGAATGTCCAACCCCTGGGAAAAGGGACCAGAGAAGAAACAGGGGGAACTAGCATTTTCCCACAAAAGGTATGTGGGAGCTACAGGCTCATTACATTGATGTTCTGAAGGAAAGAGAAACATATTACAGAGAAAACTGAAGAAAGGAATGAATGGTAACACAGAAATTCTCCTAACGTATAAACAAACCTCACACCAGGTTGTCTTTTTAAAAAAAATTATTGCTGCATCTGTGGGGGTGGAGATGGCACTGATTATTTCAACTTGTCTGGGTTACCATATGAAAGGATAGTCCAATGTATGTACAGCCAAAACTTTTTCTTATATATTGGGAATGCATACAATTCTTGTCACAATATTTTTTTTATGTCATTTTAGTCCCTTTCAGGAATTTTGCCTTCACTTCCTGTCCTGTAGACAAAACAGGAGGTGATTGAAAGGCGTCCCCCCTATAAGCGTTATGTCTCTGGGCGTAGACTTCGTAGACCCCTACTGATGAAATCTACGCCCAGAGACGTAACACGTATAGAGGGCGAAGCCTGCTTGTTTGATGTCATCCCATGACCATCTCGATAAGTGAGAATTTTATATGTGTTTTAAAGCCAGCACTGCTCAAGTGATCTATTTGTGAGTGTACTCTTATACCCTTATTATTGAAATTAAACCTTTTATCAAACGGAGAGCACTAGATCCTGTATTTTGTTCTTATTTATACATCATATATCCCCGAGGGCAACTGAGGTCCAGGGAGCAGGCAGGAGGCAGAAGGAAGTAGGAGTTACGGAGGAACAGCAGGTTATACAGATCCTATATTTTTCCCTGGGGAGAACAGCTGATTATGACCCACTGGTGAAACAGGGGTCGCAATGTGAGGTGAGCGGCCAGAGAACACTGGTGGAGGAGAGCACTAGAACACTGTGGATTTAATTTCTTCACATTGTGGGGGAATAGCACTTTTTGGGAATTTTGAAAAATCAACAGACTTTTTCCACTGATATTTATGAATATATGGATACTTTGTAGTTTTTCATTACTTATTAAATGTTTTTGATTACAGTCTATTGGCATATCACCAATGTCACAGGATTGCGGCACTTTATAATATATTGGTTAATTGTATATGGTATATAATAATACTGCACTGTATGTAGATTAATTGTTTATTAGCGCACAGATATACATTGTAGGCAGTTAAGTAGCGCAGTACCGGTTTTTGGGGTTTTATTTTCTAGTAAGTGTCGCAAAAGCACCTTTTGTGGTGGCAGCAGCAACTTGTTATTTATATTTTATTGATTTTATTTCATTTCGTTTAGTATAGTGGAGTGCTGCTGGTTGAGTTTTGATTATTGATTCATTATCTACTAAAGTTTAATTAAAAGAGCTAATTTTGCACATTTGGTGAAGTCTGCTTTTTCCACTGCAGGTGGCGTTTAACCGTAGTGACATTGCAGAGGGAGAGGACGTCAATAGGAACTTAGTTCCTCTATGGTTTCCTGGGTCACGGGGGGCAGTTATCCGATGGGATGTTGATGCCACATGTGACCCTGGTGGCCATCTTGGGTAAAGCAGTCTCTATTTAAGACCCTGGCTCCTGGGCTTGGCGCACATTTTGCGTGTGGCTAGAGTAGAAACAGGTTACCTGTCTAGCAGGGAAAGTGCTTAGCACCAAGGAGAGGCTCCAGAGGAGTAGGGATAGTGAAGGGACACGCCATCCTATCTGGAAGCCTTCCCAGTTGGGTAAGGACCGGCCAGGCCACGCCACATTCCATCCCTCAAGACAGAAGCTGACAGCACACCTGAGGCCTGCTTCTATGGACACATTGCTGTTACATGCTGTGAGTGCTCCCAGTTGGGTTGCCTTCCTACCAGGCCGGGTCTGTATTACCAAACTTCAGGTATAATATATTTCTGTTTCTCTGCACTGGGAGTGTTTTCTGCAGCCACACCACATTGCACCTATCCACACACGGTGGTGCTGGTCAAACCCTTTCTTGAAATTTTAATTTTAGCCCAGTGGATGTTGTAGTGCTAGTGACTTTTGCACAAGGCATGGTTGGATTGTTTGGTGTGCATTCCTACAATCAAAAACAAGGGTTCTAATCCATCCTCATGCTATCCAAAATAAAGTTTTGCTTTAGATACACTTTTATATTTGTGCCAGCTCCAGAATTTTTTCACTTACAGAAAATAGAAAGAATACCTGGACCAGAGCATAGCACTAGTAACTCTAATTTATAATTATAATAAGCTACAGGGCTGGGCAGAGGCCATGGGATAGGCAGAAGAGGCAGCAACTTGGATGCTTTAGCAGATGTGGGGTGCAAATAGGGCAGGACCCACAACCTGCTGAAGTAATTCACAGCTCATGATGGGGATGGGGTGCCATAGGACCTTTTTCCATGTCTGCTAAGCTATATCAGAATATTGATTAAAGACAATGGTATTTTAATCTGATCATAAGCAAGGGTTTTGTTAAATATTAGCATTAGGTTCAAGTTTATGTTCATTCATAGGTTAGCTCTTCCCTTTTACGCATTCACTATGCTCATATCCTTTATTACGTGAATCATGTTGGACATCCTTTCATTTTATTTTCTTTACTGTTCACATTTTTGCTTAAGGCCTCATGAACATTTTTTCAGCTGTCCCTAGGCGTCTCTGGCATTTTTTTTCCTACCTCTAAACTCTCATGAATGTAAGCCTATGTGTCGGATTTATTTAATAAAGGCAAATAGACTGTGCACTTTGCAAATGCAGTTGCACTCTGCAAGGGCAATTGCACCAGAGCTTAGTAAATGAGGTGAAGCTTTACTTTGCAAAGAATACCCAATAATGTGCAAGGAAAATATGCTCACATATGATTGGATGATGGAAGTCAGCAGAGCTTCTGCTCATTTACTAAGCTCTGGAGGAACTGCACTTGCAGAATGCAACTGTACTTTGCAAAGTGCACAGTCTATTTGCCTTTAGAAAATCAATGCCATAGGGTTTTAGCAGCATTTAGTGGCAGAAGAGTTCAAAGGCAGGGAAAAAAAGAAAAACACTGCCAGTGCATCCAGGAGCAGCAGAGTTTTGGCAGAAAAAAAAACATTGACGCTGCTAAATGTGCCTAAACGCTATGCACGTTTAGCACGTCAGCTTTTATTCATTTCAATATCCAAAATAAATTTGAATTATGTCCAATTAATTAAATAAAAATCCAAATGCTACTAAATGCTGATAGTTTGGAAAAACACAGCTTAGGTGAGTTTTTAACGCTGACTTTCTCCTGTCAGGAGAAACAGCGTTTTACAATAAACCAGTGGGCATGAGGCCTTACGGATATTTATGACCGATTGAGGCAAAAATCAGACGGCCTTGTTAACATTGCTAGTGGCTTGTGATGTAGCTGTAGCATCCAGTCCAAAAATGATCACTAGAAATGATTACCGTACTTGATGTTTAAAGCCTATGGCTAATGAATGCCAAGATCTCTTTTAATTATTGGGAAAATGTCACTTGTTTCAATGACAATGCATTTTCTTTAACGCTACTTATTCTCACCTAATGAATTCTCCTAAAGGTATTGAAGTTGTAACTATAAAAGTGAAACATATTTAAGTGTAGGGAGGACACAAAAGCAAATAGTAGAATTAGTCTTGAGGTTCTCATGCTAAGATTGGTGACGATGTCATTTGCTGAGATCAGGGCTAAGTGTCGTTTATGTACCCCTCTAGGCTGGTTTAAAGATTAACTCTAGTCAGCTTAACAAAATTTTAAAAAATGACTTATGGATGATACATATCCACCTCCAACCCATGTATTCTGCATGTTTTTTTTTGTTTTTTTAGGAGGATGTAATTGAGAGGAAAACATACTTTATTCCACTGTCTTGCAGCAGCTGGTGCATTATTATTATTATTATTATACAGGATTTATATAGTGCCAACAGTTTATGCAGCGCTTTAAAATGTAAAAGGGAAACTATACGGTTACAATACAATAAAATACAAGAGGATTAAGATGGCCCTGCTCAGAAGAGCTTACAATCCAATAGGGTGGGGCAGGTAGTACAAAAGGTTCTAACTGTGGGGAATGAGTTGATGGAAGTGGTCAAAGATTAATTGGAGGTGTGATAGGCTTCCCTGAAGAGATGAGTTTTCAGGGATTGCCTGAAGGTAGCAAGAGAAGTAGATAGCCGGACAGGTTGAGGTAGAGAGTTCCAGAGCAGGGGCGTTGCTAGGGGGTGGCTATTGGGGCTATAGCCCCGAGTCTGGGGCCCATAGCCCCGAGTCTCTTACCGGGTGGCTGCAGTTCTGCAATTAGCAAGTATGTCTCTCTGAGGACCCTGATGTAAGGGGAATTCACACTCAGGTATGTAACAATATTTATATATATATATATATATATATATATACACACACACACATGTATATTATATACATGTGTATGCCAACTCAAGCGTATGACTTTCTTTACTTTGCTGCTATGGGCCCTAGCCCCAGATCTTTTGTAGACCTAGCAACACCC
>BLSH010078870.1:690510-725487 GCA_018402905.1 Glandirana rugosa | reverse complement strand
TGATTATCCGGGTAAAGTATTTCGTCGGTATACCGGATTGACGTAGGTGTGACGACGAAAAAATACTGTTCGTTGAGGTCGTGTAAATATTTCCTGACAACACAACAAGAAAAATTTACACGAAACACGAAGAGACTGAAACTTGAGACTTCGTTCACTTCGGAGGCAGTTAGAGTACTTACACTTTTTTCGCACGACCCTCTTTTGTACAGTCACTTGTGCGTCCCCCCATCTGCAACGTCTCCCCAAGAAGGTTTTTTCACCCCAAGAAATTTATTCACCCGTGAAGGTTGGTAGGTAGGTAGGTAGGTAGACTAACGAAGAGAGAGAGAAGTGTCCAGTTTGAGAAAAGGTTGCAGTGAGAGGCAGGCTGATTGGAGATTGCAACAATGAAAGCATACCTGTGAAGAGAGAGAGAAGCAATCAGATGGATGGATGGATGGATGGTTGGAAGTGCCCACTTATTTAAAGAACCCCACTTTTTTGGAAGAACCCCTCTGCAACGTCTACCCCCCTGCGTGTTCACTGACATGTTTTCTCCCAGCACGCTTTTTTCACATTCATGAGATTGACGGAGGCTTCACTTGCTTCAGAGTTCAAAGTCAGAGAAGCACAAAGCACATTTAAAAAGAACAACACAACAGTCCTTTATAAATGTGCTGGAGTTGCTTGTCATAAAAAAGCAGCAGTGTGGATGCAGTTAGGCCATATGGCTGCTTTATGAAATGGGCCTATTAGTATACAAACTTGATGATGACAGGGTATGGGAAAATCTATGTAGGTAATGGTTGGGGAAGTTGTTTGAAGGCTCAATTGGACTGGACTGTTTCAAACTGTGGAGTTATCAAAAGCGAAGCAACTACTGACCTCATTATTGTCTCGGTAAGTCAAATACTGCATTTCAGAAGGTGGTAAATTGAATTCAGTTGAGAGCAGAATCATGTTAACTGTAAAGTGTTTGGTGCAAATTTGGTTGACCACAGAGCTAGTGGTGGTTGGGGAAACAGTGTCACCTTCCTGGTATTGACAAATGACATCCTTAGGCATCATCTACACCCTGCCTACATTAACCGCAGCTGTGGGAAAAAGCAAAATGCTGCAAAATCGCAATTTTGCCGAGACTGTGATGTGGTTTTGCTGCAATTTGCGTTGTTCCCGCAGCCACGGTCAAAACATTCCTATCCTGAACGTGATTCTTCTGTGTTCAAGAGAGGGAGGTTGAAGCTCACCTAACAGCAGAAGCTCTCAAACTCTGCTAAAAGCCTATATGCACATAAATAATATGAAATAATATATAAAAAAAATCTTGCGCTTTGAACAAATAAAGACTGCTGCACTTTAACTACTCCTAGGATACAAGGAGATAATGACAAACAGGTGAAAAGTAAAAAAGTTTGCGCTGTCTCTTCAGTGAAAGAAAACTCTACTCCGACCGTTAATGTGACTTAACACACAGCGTATCAAATGTGATTCTAACTTAAATCAAAATGATTTCAACAAACACTTCAAAACAGTTTTGAAGTGTTTATTGAAATCATTTTGATTTAAGTTAGAATCACATTTGATACGCTGTGTGTTAAGACACATTAACTGTCGGAGTAGTTTTGTTTCACTGAAGAGACAGCGCAAACTTTTTTATTTTTCACCTGTTAATAAATAATATGAGAATGAGTGATGAAATATGATACTTGATCAATGAAACTCTGTAGGGACTTTATATACACTCCAGTATATATATATATATTCTCTCCTCTTCTACCTCCAGTGCACATGTGCTTGCAGACTATCACTCCCAGGACCAGCTAGTACAGGTTTTAGGCTCAGCACAATCTCAGCTAGGTCCTGATGAATGCCCTTTGCAGGCAGGGACTGCGGGCCCCTATGGAGTAGCAAAAATGGAAGTCTTTAGTGTTAGCTGTCCTATCTGTGGCTACTGCTCCCAGCTCCCTTAAAGGCCACGACAGCCTAACACTCCATCTCCCGCTTCCACACAAACTCTCCTCCCCAGCTGGACTGACCCAGAGTATTTGAGGGGCCCTGCCCCCTGCCAAACCAAATTAGGGATTGGTCAGGGCCCTCAGAATATTCCAGGCAGCTCCACCTTATGTCCCCTCCTATTCTTCTAGAAGGTTCCAGTACATTCTAGAAGTAGGGGGGTCTCCCTGATGCTGTCTGTGAGTCATCCAGCTCTCTTTGGCTCTCTGCCCAACCCAGGAAAAACAGAGACACGCTTTGCTGCCAGACAAGCCTGCACAAATTTACCTACACTAAGGTGTCCGTTTATGAAGCAGTGTAAAAAATCCACTGCTTCGTTCTTCGGCATTCACAGAGGAGATCGTTCTCCTCTGTGTGCCAGTTTATGAAGCGGTGTAGATTGCTTCACCTCTTGTGAATTGAAGCGATCTACAAATGGTTCAAACAGCTGAGAACGCCCCCGATACTGGAATCTCGTGAGATATGAGATTACGGCACCAGAAATTCCTAGAAACTCAGAGATGTTGGTTTATTAAGCAGTGTAAAATTATCACTGCTCAGTAACGGACATTCTCGGAGGAGCATGCCAAAGTCATTAATAAAATTATTAGTCCCCCTACACTATATATGTATACATAAACATATACACGCATTATATATGCACATATACACACATACATTATATATACATATATATATATATATATATATATATACACAATATATATGTATGTACATATATACACATATACAGGGCAGGGGGACATGGCTAATGTGTTGGGGGGGTCTGAACGAGGCAGGAGTAAGTCTATAATCTTCCTCCTTCCCCGGAATTCTCTCTTCACTCCCCCGGTTCACCACCTCTGAGCTGGTGAATCGGGGAGGGTGATATCTGACCCAGATCGCCAGTGAAGTGAGGAGATCGCAGCTTCATAAACTGGCCGTTTCTGTGTCAGTGAATGACAGCTTCTCTGTGTGCAGAGATAATCGGCGGAGAACATGTTCTCTCCCGATTATCTCTGCTTCATAAACTGATCACAGTTTCATAAACGGACACCTAAGCACACAGGTGGTAAATCTACACTTCTAACACTAGGGTGCTACATATAGATTTCCCCTTAATTCCTGTCCTGCTGAAAATTGTAGGCGAGGAAAATTCTGCAACAGGGACCTAGCCAGCAATACAAAGCTGAGAGGGGTGTAGGCCATTTATTTATGCCTTTGTTACTGCTGCAAATTTAACATCAGTTCTTGTCTGGTGAAACAGTTGTTATCAGAGCAGGAAGTGTAGAAAATATCTTTATTGACTGGTGTTCCAACCCTTCCCCACTCTATTTATACTAAAAAAAATGCAGCTTATACACTTTAGGTGCAGTCATTTTGAACAGCCATAGAGCATTCATCTTTTGCTGACCTAAAGACTTTAAACTAAAATCTGATTGGCTGTTATTAGGTTACTGCACTCTGCCCCGCTTTATTATATCAGCCTAAATAGGGTTAAATTTGAACCCACATATGAATGATCTTTGGTGTTTTTGTATAGGCCATGGAAGAATGATGATATGGATTTTGAAACTAGATTGTGTTTTATTATTCTGTAAATAGATTGCGTTTAGAACATCACAATAGATCTTTAGCAGTGCATGATTTTTTTCCTTGTATCTAATTGTAAGAAATCAGTCAATACTTTACTAAATACAATAAACACAACAGCATATGAGAGGAAAATTAATTCACTGTGTATACATGAGCTGATTTTGAAAAAAGGTAGGGTCAAAGCAGTAATTGATAATGATTATCGATCACTAGTTAATGTCAAGGGCTTTTACCAACATCCATAGTCCTTTACTACAAAACATCCTTGTATATATATATAATAAGGAGTAAATTGAAATAACTTCTGTCCGGGGATGGTTTAAGCCATTGATGTTAATTGTCAGAATGTGCACCATTATTTACACAAGCTAGACAGATGGACAGACAACAAAATTAAAACTTAAGTCTGGGCACCATCATTTTATTAGCTTTAGAGAGGATATTATCTGTTTACCTTTGCCGTGTAGTAACTGGCTTTCTTCATACAGCTTAAAAGGATGGCTTTTATATACTTTGGATAGTACAGCTTTCCCTGTACTTTTGCCCCCATGCTGACTTCAGAGTTGAAGGTATGAAAGACATGAGGGTTGATTTACTAAAGGGAAAAAGACTGTGCACTTTGCAAAGTGCAGTTGCCCTTTGCATGTGCAGTTGCTCCAGAGCTTAGTAAATGAGCAAAAACTCTGCTAACTTCCATCATCCAATCATGTGCAAGCAAAAATGCTTTTTTTTTTTTCTTTTCCTTGCACGTAATTGGGTACTCTTTGCAAAGTGAAGCCTTACCTCTTTTACTAAGCAATGGAGCAACTGCACTTGCAGAGTACAACTGCATTTTACAAAGTGCACCGTCTATTTGTCTTTAGTAAATCAACCGCTTGGTGTTATAAACCTGCCCCATCTACTCTTAGTCATTTACAAAACACATGCCTGCTGTGTTTTGTGAATACTTCACTCTTTTTTCCCCCCACAGGGTTGTGTATGCAGTCTCAAATAGACAGAGCAAGTCACAACCCATGTTGCTCTGGGAATCCTTTGTCATGCAGGATACAAAGCACATATATATATACAGTGGGTACGGAAAGTATTCAGGCCCCCTTACATTTTTCACTCTTTGTTATATTGCAGCCATTTGCTAAAAATCATTTAAGTTCATTTTTTCCCTCATTAATGTACACACAGCACCCCGTATTGACAGAAAAACACAGAATTGTTGACATTTTTGCAGATTTATTAAAAAATAAAAACTGAAATATCACATGGTCCTAAGTATTCAGACCCTTTGCTGTGACACTCATATATCTAACTGCTTTTTAGGTGCTGTCCATTTCTTCTGATCATCTGATCATCCTTGAGATGGTTCTACATCTTCATTTGAGTCCAGCTGTCTTTGATTATACTGATTGGACTTGATTAGGAAAGCCACACACCTGTCTATATAAGACCTTACAGCTCACAGTGCATGTCAGAGCAAATGAGAATCATGAGGTCAAAGGAACTGCCTGAAGAGCTCAGAGACAGAATTGTGGCAAGGCACAGATCTGGCCAAGGTTACAAAAAAAATTCTGCTGCACTTCAGGTTCCTAAGAGCACAGTGGGCTCCATAATCCTTAAATGGAAGACTTTTAGGATGACCAGAAACCTTCCTAGAGCTGGCCGTCCGGCCAAACTGAGCTATCGGGGGTCAATATGGGGTGCTGTGTGTACATTAATGAGGAAAATAAATTAACTTAAATGATTTTAGCAAATGGCTGCGATATAACGAAGAGTGAAAAATTTAAGGGGGTCTGAATACTTTCCGTACCCACTGTATATATATATATATATATATATATATATATATGTATATTGTAAAAAGTATTTGGACGCACACATGAACTTTAATGGCATCCCAGTCTTAGTCCGTAGGGTTCAATATTGAGTTGTTCCACCCTTTGCAGCTGTAACAACTTCAACTCTTCTGGGAAAGTTGTCCACAAGGTTTAGGAGTGTGTCTATGGGAATGTTTGACCATTCTTCCAGAAGTGCATTTGTGAGGTCAGGCACTGATGTTGGATGAGAAGGCCTGGCTCGCAGTCTCCGCTCTAATTCATCCCAAAGGTGTTCTATCAGGTTGAGGTCAGGACTCAGGCCAGTCAAGTTCCTCCACCCCAAACTCGCTCCTCCATTTCTTTATGGACCTTGATTTGTGCACTGGTGCACAGTCATGTTGGAACAGGAAGGGACCATAAACCAAACTGTTCCCACAAAGTTGGGAGCATGAAATTGTCCAAAATGTCTTGGTTTGCTGACGTCTTAAGAGTTCCCTGAAACTAAGGGGGCCAAGGCCAACTCTTGAAAAACAACCCTACACCATAATACCCCCTCCACCGAATGATTTGGACAAATGTATAAACAGTTACTAGAGGAAAAGCCAACCAATCAACATAGCATGATACTTTGGAACTTTTTAAAACCTATCTTGGGGTAAAACATAAACTCCTTCCCACCCCCTCACCAATTCCTTTTTTTTAAAATACCTGCTGTGGAACTTCTACACCCACCTAAGTCCTTCATTCATGTTGCCTGCAGGCACTGCTTCCTCAAAATTTATGGTTGAGCTTGAAGCCACAGATGTCACAAAGTGCATGATTTCCACAAGCCAAATGATGAAGTCTTCTGTATCTTGAATAGCAAGACAGGACAATAGAAGAACACAGGATGGCCCAGCAGAACCTATCTTGAGCGCAAGGTGGCTTGATCGTGTGCCCTTAGGGGATAGCATAATGCTGGGCAACATTCAACTTAAAGACCAGCAGCAGGTTACTCTTCTGGGGGTAGCATTGAAGAGGAAGGGAATATTGTAATGAAAACCATGCTGGGTTTTTTTTTTAACTTTTTAAGTTAGTTTTATGCTTTTTGTTGAATTTTGCATTCATTTGATATTATCTAAAATGCAGCAAAAATTAGGGCAGGGGGATCTCGCCGCTTGAGAGCAGTTATAATGAGAATACCACTTTTGAGTAGACTAAGAGCTTATTCACACCAGCTCCATTGAGGAGCTTTGCTCAAAGCAGTCCCAACACTAAGGCTCCAAACACCCAAATTCCTTTTTTGAGACATTTTGCATTTTGCAGAAATGCAGGGAATATTTTTTTAACATGGGTTTCTATGGAACACGTTCACATCAATGCATTTTTGTAGCTGTGTGTTTTTAGGGTCGGGGACTTTTTATCCTGCAAACTGCAGCATTTTCCATGTAATAGACTTCAATGGGCATGCAAGAAAAACGCAAGTGCTGCATTTTGACACATTTTTACTGCAATTTTGCAGGGATTTGCATTTTTAAATCTGCCTAGCAACAAAATGTCCCCCCCCAAAAAAAAAATGCAAAACGCAAATCGCTGCAAAATCACAGTAAAAATGTGGTAAAAACCCGCAGAAAGCACAGTAAAAAGCACTGCAGAAACGCTCAAAAGCAACAAGCATAGATGTGAATCGAGCCTTAGACAAGCCAAGAAGCCATGTTATGTATAGGGCTTGTTCACACCAACATGCTGCGTTTGTGTGCACTGTGATAAAATAATTCAGGCATCATTTCATCACAGGACTTTACAATGTGCAGAAATGTGTCCATAACTAGGGATGGGTGAACATTTGCTGTTCGTCCGCTCCCCGAATATAGAACATTATGAGCTGTTTGGTGTGACTTTTGTGCCGCCGAAATACCCCATAATCGCCCACCCGCCATGCCCGCAGGCGACGCGCACAGCTCCTCCTCCATGGGAGGGCTGCTGCCATCTGCGCTGGCTTTGTTTTGACATTTTATTTATAGTGTAGGATGGGGCCACCGTTTGACGTATGGGTGACCCCGCCCCCTTCTGACATCCTGTGACGTCAGAGGGGCGGGTCGCTCAATTACATCACCGGGTGGCCCCGCCCTTCACTATAAATAAAATGTCAAAACAAAGAGAGCTCAGTCGGCGGGTGCCCTCCCATGGAGGAGGAGCTGTTCTTTTATTTTTTTATTTTTTTCTGGTCCGTCGCTCGCCTTGATTGACGATGGATTAAAACAGAGAACACGTATTTTTATTTTTTAATAAAGGACTTGTCCCTAATTGTCTCCTGTGTTTTTTTCTTTTTTGACACTGTTGGTGAAGTAGTAGGGGTACGATGTACCCGTTACTAATTCACATGGGGGGGTTGAGATCTGGGCCCCCCCTTATTAAAGCCCCCTGCCCGCAGACCCCAACAACCACAGCTCAGGGTTGTGGGAAAGAGGCTCTTGTCCCGAATATGGGCACAAGGTGCTTTGGGGTGGGGGGGCGCAGAGCCCCCTCTGCCCCAAAGCACCCATACTCCCCATGTTGAGGGCATGTAGCCTGGTATGGTTCAGGACGGGGGGGCGCTTGCTCGTCCCCCCTATCCTGGCCGGCCAGGTTTCATGCTCGGATAAGGGTCTGGTTTGGATTTTAGGGTGCAGGGGTTCCCCTTAAAATCCAAACCAGACCCGCAGGGCCTGGTTTGGACTGGGGGGGGGAGACCCTATGCAATTTTTTTCTGTGATTTTTTTGTATATTGCCGAGAACCGGCAATACATTACAGCCGCGATAATAAATGACAATTTTGCCTTTGGAAATGTCGTTTTGCTCTGGCTATGTTCTAAACATCACAGAGATGTGCCCTTTTACAGGCAGACTAAGGGACCACCCGGCACATTATTTAAAGGAATATTTCATTTTTATTGTTTCACTTTAAGCATTATTAAAATCACTGCTCCTGAAAAAACAATCGATTTAAAAACTTTTTTTTTGCATTGATACATGTCTAGGGCAGGACCCGGGTCCCCATATACTTTTTATGGCAATAACATTGCTTATAAGCCTTTAAAAAGAGCGCTTTTGATTTTTCATGTTCGGGTCTCATAGACCTTAACGGTGTTCGATTGTTCGCACACATTTTTTGTCTCTTCGGATGTTCTGGTCCGAACCGAACTGGAGGGTGGTCGGCCCATCCCTAGTCATAACACGCTGCATCTTATAGAATTATCATAGAAGGGAAAAAAAAAGAAAAAGTGAGCAGTGCAATTTGTTATACCAACACATTGCAGTGCATATTTGTATCTGTGCCATGCATTATGCGCTTTGTGGTATAAACAAGCCCTGACCTTCAAGTTTTGTGGTTTAATATAGAGATAAGGTAACATTATAGTGGTTAGTTTAGAGGCGAGTATACTGTAAGGTCTCATGCACACTGCTGCCTCTAAACGGACGTTTAGGGGCATTTGGGCGTTTTTTCCAGCTGCCCCTGAACTCATCTAATGTTATCTTATCAGTACATATACACAGGGTCGTTTAAGGTAATTTCCAGGCAGTTGAGTTTAGAGGCTTTTTTTGAAAGCAAAAAAATGCATTCAGACGGAAGTTCAGAGGCATTTGAACAGTCAAATGCTTGTAACAGCTTGTAAGCGCACCTAAACACCTTACTCGCATTTAGCAGCATTTCGTTTAGAGGCTTTGTAATTTTAAAAAAAATGCTTCTAGACGCGAACGCAGCAAAATGCGGCAAAACGCGGCATGTAAAGCGCAGCCAATAATTCAGGGAAGGTTGAAAAAGTGGTCCATGTACATTAGGCCTAAGGATCAGTATTAGAATCAGGTTAGATTTTTTTAAGATTGTGTCCATCAATAAATCCTCCAAATTAAAAACAAAATTTTTAGAGATTCATAATTCATGAAATAGGTACCAGAAGAAAAACACAATGGGGTTGATTTACTAAAGGAATAGCGCATGTTCACTTTTTAAATTGAATTTTCATTTATCTTTGCAAATGAGTCAAATCTAAGTGAGAATTCACTTTTCCAAGAATACCCATCATATGCAACAGCATTTTTAAAGTCAGCAAAGCTTCACCTCATTCACTAAGCTAAGTGTGAATTTACTGAATATAGTAAATATTCTTTACTTCCTTTTTAAATCAACTTCAATGTCATTAGTGACATATGTGACTATTATAAGCAATCTGATAATTGAAGATACATAGCGCTGGCACTCACATGACAAATATATGAAAACTAAGCAGACAGTTTATTAAAATGACCATTCATATAAATAGACATAAAAATGGGTATAAATAAGTGTGGAACATGCAGAGGATAACAATAATAATAATTGTATGATAAGAAGTCACAGTTTTGGGCCTTTAGGTTTTTTGACGTTTTTATAGCTGCTGTTTTTAGCTGCAGACGTTTTTCCTACAGTCAATAAACTCCCCAGCATGTTATCCTATGTGTTCATGCACACATAGGCTGTTATCAACTGTTTTTGGCTGGGATGTTTTTGAGCTGTAAAAAAAACCCAAGACCAGTGGGTTCTGAGAGACGTTTTTGAGCTGTAAAAATGCTCTAACGCCCAAAAACACGCAAAACACGGCTCACCAACGTTTTCGAACGTTTTAGATCAATTGAAAAAAAAACGCGCAAAAACACGGCTGCAAAAACGCTCAAGTAAGCTGAAAAAAGTCTAAGTGTGCATGAGTCCTTAACTTAGATAATTTTATGTCAATGCAGAGTATATTTATAAGGAAGCAAAATTATTGTTTTGCCATAAATTACCCTCAAGGGTTATCAGCCGTAGTTATGAAGCCCTGTTTTGCTTTGTGTCTTTGGCAACCAGGACCTCAGGCTCTACTGTACAAGCAATTGCAGGAAATCAGGCAAAAGCATCATCGTTTCTTCACTTTTTTTGGTGAATGAGTAGAGGTACAATGTACTCCATACTCATTCACATAGGAGAGGGGCCAGGATCAGTGGGCCCCCTTGTTAAAGGGGGCTTCCAGATTCCAATAAGCTCCCAGCACGCAGACCTCAACAACCATTGGCCAGGGTTGTGGGGAAGAGGCCCTTGTCCCTATCAGTATGGGGACAGGGTACTTTGGGGGGGCAGAGCCCCCCTGCCCTAAAGCACCCCCTTATGTTGAATGCATGTTTCCTGGTATGGTTCGGGGGGGGGGGCTTTCCTGGCCTGCCAGGCTGCATGCTGGGATAAGGATCTGGTATGGATTTGGGGGGGGCACACGCCATTTTTTTTCTTTGGTATGGGGTTCTCCTTAAAATCTCAACCACACCTGAAGGGCCTGGTATAGTCTGGGGGGACCTTCATGCAGTTTTCTTTTTTAAGTTTTTTAATGCCGGCATTCTTTTGTTTACAATCAGCTGTAAGCGGGAAATTAGTCATTGGTCGTTAAGGATGCAGAGGCTTCTGCTCCTTATCAACTGGCTATTCACAGTTTGCTAAGGAGAAAAAATGCAATACGCATACAAAAACACATCAAAAACGTGTGTTCAATAATGCAAAACACCCCCGAAAACTGCATCAACCATAAAGATGTGAACCTAACCTTACTGTTAATATTTAAAGTTTGTGTTTGTTCATTCATTCGCTTCATAGCACCAAATTAAAAAGCTTTGTACCAGTAAAATGATTATAGTGTCTTTACAAAAGGAACAAATTGCAGAATAAATGTTGCACTGTTAATGAGTTATATGAGCTTTTAATGAGCTTTTTTAGTTCCCAAAAGGAAGAACATATTTTGCTTATATTAATGTTATTGAAAACCTGGTTCTGTTTTAACATGCTTATTAAGACTAAATTACAATGGTTTAATCATCCAGCTTGGTTTTCCATGGACCAAAATGTGGTAACCCTAAGACCAGTGGACAATGACTGTAATTTCTGCACACTATGCCAGCCACTGTATGTGTGGATGTACAATCCCAGCCTTTGTCAGCTTTAGGTATGCACTTTGGCATTACCTTGGGTGCAAGGAGACCCTTTCCTGGCATTGATCATAAGCACCCACAGTGGGTGCTGGCATGTTGGCATTGTTTCTTTTCTACGTGGAGAATGGGAGGATTCGGTGTCACTACTACCAGCAAAAGGCAATGTGCGTGTGCTGCCAAATGGGCTACTTTACTGTTAGGTATTAGTTTATGGGTAATATTATCTAAGTGTCACTGTCAGCCATTAGTATAACTTTAACCACTTGACCCCCAGGTAATTTCTGACATTTCTCTCATAACAGTTAATATCTGCATTTTTTCTTTCGCTAGAAAATTACTTAGAACCCTCAAACATTATATATGTTTTTAAGCAGAGGCCCTAGAGAATAAAATAGTGAGTGGTGCAATGTTTTATGTCATACAATATGACATAACACAGGCTTTTTGGAAAAAATACACTTTAATGAACTTTATTGAAAACAAACACAATATAATACCCGATTTTTGGTAGAATATAATAGATGATGTTAGATAGAGTAAATAGATACCGAATATGTTGCGCTTTAATTACATAGTTACATAGTCAGGTTGAAAAAAGACACAAGTCCATCTAGTTCAACCAATGAAAAAAAAGAAAAATTATATATAACCATACAATCCCATATACAATCCTTCACCCACAGTTGATCCAGAGGAAGGCAAAAAACCCCAGCAAAGCATGCTCCAATTTGCTACAGTGGGGGAAAAAATTCCTTCCTGATCCCCCGAGAGGCAATCAGATTCACCCTGGATTAACTTTACCTAAAAATGTTAGTACCCAGTTATATTATTTACATTAAGGAAAGAATCCAGGCCTTTTTTAAAGCAATCTATTGCGCTGGCCAAAACCACCTCTGGAGGGAGTCTATTCCACATTTTTACAGCTCTTACTGTGAAGAAACCTTTTCGTATTTGTAGATCTTTTTTCCTCTAGACGTAAAGAGTGTCCCCTTGTCCTTTGTGATGACCTTAAAGTAAATAACTCAACACCAAGTTCACTATATGGACCACTTATGTATTTGTACATGTTGATCATATCCCCCTTAATCTCCTCTTCTCAAGAGAGAATAAATTCAGTTCCTCTAATGTTTCCTCATAGCTGAGCTCCTCCATGCCTCTTATTAGTGTGGTTGCCCTTCTCTGCACTTTCTCCAGTTCTCCGATATCCTTTTTTGAGAACTGGGGCCCAAAACTGAACTGCATATTCCAGATGAGGTCTTACTAATGATTTTTACAGGGGCAAAATTATGTCTCTATCTCTGGGGTCCATACCTCTCTTAATACAAGAAAGAATTTTACTTGCTTTGGAAACCGCAGATTGGCATTGCATGCCATTATTAAGCTTATGATCTACCAAAACCCCCAGATCCTTCTCCACAATGGATTCCCCTAGTTGTACTCCCCCTAGTATGTATGATGCATGCATATTCTTTGCCCCCAAATGCATAACTTTACATTTATTAATATTAAACCTCATTTGCGACACAGTCGCCCAATTAGACAGTGCATTGAGGTATGCTTGTAAGTTGGAGACATCCTGTAAGGACGTTATTCCACTGCATAGCTTGGTGTCATCTGCAAATACTGAAATGGTACTTTTAATCCCAGACCCGATATCATTTATAAATATATTGAAAAGTAAGGGTCCCAACACTGAACCTTGGGGTACACCACTGATAACCTAAGACCAGAGTAAGAATCATTAACCACTACTCTCTGAATTCGGTCTTTTAGCCAGTTTTCTATCCATTTACAAAATGGTCTTTCAAAGCCTGTAGACTTTACCTTACACATTAGACGTGTGTGGGGAATGGTGTCAAACGCTTTTGCAAAATCCAAGTATACCACGTCCACAGCCACCCCTCTGTCCAAGGTTTTACTTACCTCCTCATAAAAAGAAATCTGGTTTGTTTGACAACTTCTGTCTTTCATGAATCCATGCTGTCTGTTGCTTAAAACATTTTTTTCCAACAAGAACTCATCTATGTGGTCTTTAATTAAACTCTCCAGTATTTTCCCAGCTATAGAAGTTAAACTAACAGGCCTATAGTAACTTGGTAAAGACTTTGATCCCTTTTTAAATATGGTGACCACAGTGGCCCTACACCAATCCAGTGGTACTATTTCAGTCATTAAGGAGTCCCAAAAAATTTGATAAAATGGCTTTGAAATGACAGAGCTCAATTCCTTTAGGATACGTGGATGGATGTCATCTGGTCCAGGTGCTTTATCTACCTTTATTCCGTCTAAATACTTCTGGACCATTTCACTTTTGAGCCATTGTGGATCATTTGGGGCTGTGTCACTATCACCCCCATTATGGACATGAGCTCCCCCATGCTCCTTTGTATACACAGAGCTGATGAATGTATTTAATAAGTTTGCCTTCTCTTTGTCCCCAGTCACACACTCTAGATTATTTTGTAAAGGGCCTACGTGCTCAGACATGACCTTTTTATTATTAACTTATTTGAAGATTTTTTTGGGGGTTTGTCCTACTATCTTTTGCAATCTGTCGTTCCTTTTGAATTTTTGCATCCTTGATTTTCTTTTTACATATTCTGTTATATTCTTTGTAACATTTAAATAATGATAGTGTTCCCTCATTTTTCTATCTTTTAAATGCTCTTTTCTTATCATTTATAACTTTTTTAACTTTGGCCATGAGCCACATAGGTTTTATGTTTAGCCTTTTAAACGTATTGCCCATGGGAAAAATTCCCATTTCTGTTCTGTGTTCATAGATGCCAATACTCCCCCCCCCCAGTCTAAGTCCTGAGGAGCAGCCCTCATCCTTGTAAAATCTCTTAAAATTAAGTGTTTTATCTTTCCTGTATGTGTTTGTTGCTTGCAGCTTTTATTGAATGAAATCATGTTATGGTCACTGTTACCCAGATGTTCTTTTATATGAATATTGGTAATAAGGTCTGCATGGTTTGAGATCACCAGGTCCAGCAAAGCGTCTTACCAAGTTGGGGCCTCAATAAACTGGACCATAAAATTGTCCTGTAATAGATTTATACATTTTTTCTGTCCCAGCAGTGCCATTACTCTAGTTAATTTCCGGGTAGTTAAAAACCCCCCATTATTATCACTGTCCCAGCCCTTGCAGCTCTTTCCATCTGTGCAAAGAGCCAAGTCTCCCCCTCCTCTTTAACACTGGGAGGTCTATAACAAACTCCAATGATAACCTTTGTAGTGTGCACACCCATATGCAGATCTACCCATAATGCTTCAGACTCATCACACTCTCCATCAACTGGGTCCTCATTCACACTCACTTTGAGATCACTTCTCACATAGAGACAGACACCACCACCCTTCCATTTTACCCTGTCTTTCCAAAAGAGAGCATAGCCAGAAATATTAATAGCACAGTCATGTGAAGAATGAAGCCAAGATTCAGCAATACTAATTAAATCATAGTTCTTCTCATGTACCAGAGCTTCCAACTCACCTATTTTGCTTGGCAGACTCCTGGCATTGGTGAACAAACACTTTAATTCACTGTCACATTTTGCACATGTATGTTGCATGCAGGCAGTCCCCGACTTACGAACATCAGAGTTACGAACGACTCCAACTTACGAATGGGGGTGGTGTGATGTCACTGCTGACCGCTTGCACTCAACACGGATACGGCCGAGCAGCGCCAGACACATCCCACAATGCTGCGTACCATAGCCATGAGAGCCCCATATAGCACAACTGCACACATAGCAGTGCCTGGGAACATCCCACATCACTGCACAGGTTGAAGTTACACTTAGAAATGTACAGTTCCGGCTTACAAACAAATTTGATTTACGAACAAACCTACAGTCCGTAACCCGTTCATAACTCAGGGACTGCCTGTATTTTTAATTTTAGTACAAACATTACCATTTTCAATGGTTGATTGTAACATGGGAACCTTCATATCATCTTCCATAGCCCTCCCCCCATCTTTCCCCATTCCACCCACCAATAGAGGCTGACCCCTGTCTGACCAGTCTACCCCATTATAATCTAATGCCCCCTCTCCCCTCAATCCTAGTCTAAATACTCCTCTCAACCTTCCCATAAACCTCTCCCCCAGCACAAGAAACCCTCTTCCATTTAGGTGCAAACCATTACGCTCGCCCTTGGAACAGCATCAAACTATGGTACATTAAATTATCCAAATCCACTTTAAATGTTTTTACAGGCTACAAGTTTATAAGTACACCGGAGGTCTGGTGCTAGAATTATTGCTCTCTCAAACAGGAAAAAAGGAAAATAGCCAGTATCTCATTAGTGGTTATCACTGTTAGGCTTTGATAGGCCCACTAGACAGCATCCCTGGTGATTTCTGACTGGTTTCTGGTGTGATCTAAATGACCCAAACGCATGTATAAATGGAGTTGGGGGAAAGAACCCCAAATAGGAAGTCACAGCAGGACCATGCAGCTTGATCACGGGATAATTTTATTGAATTAACAAATACAAAAACTTCTGGGTAAAAATACCACCATCACCTTTACCTTGGTGAAAAGTTAAAAAGACAACATTGTCTAGGATAAACCCAGCTGCGAACACATACACACACACATACAGATCACACTCATAAACTGATTATAGCATCTTCCTAGTGGTAAGAGGAATCAGAGCCTAGTGCCCACTATGACAGTGAAATGATTGCTGTCTGCGTTCGCAGTGATACCTCACATGTGTGGTGCTATCGCTGTTTACATATGCGTGCGGGATCTACATTCGCATTCGTATTTGTACATAAGCACAGAGGGATGGGGGCACTTTAATAAATGTATTTATTTTATTTAAATTTACTTTTTTTACACTGTACCTTTATTTTTTGGATCAGCTTTATTGCTATAGCTATGAACAACATTTCTTGTGATAGCATGGGCCATTTTCTCTCCTCTGGCCTCCAAAGCATCCGATCAAACAGAGATCGGTTTGATTAGATGCTTTTTAAAGTCAGTAACAGTTTGTATGCAACAAACTGAAACCAGAAGTGACTAAATCCTTATCACTTACGGTTTATGATGTCAAAGTAGGAGGAAGGATCTGGTCGCATCAGTTCTGGGCTCCTTGATGGGACGGAAGTGCCTGGGAAAGGCAATGGCAGTGGTAGGGGCCCCCCTTTTGCCACCTGTAAAAGTGACTTTATAGTCACTCAAATCACTTTTACATTGTGCCGGCTTAAAAAAAAAGTACCAGGATCATGGTTGTAGCTGCAACCATGATCCCAGTATAACCACCTCAATACGAGGCCATATATATAATAAATACTTACGGTGGTGTTGAGGTGGTTAAGGCCTCATGCACACAGGATGTTACTTTTCTTCCCCTGGGCGCCTTTGCTCCTGGCAGGAAAAAGGCAGCTTAAAAATGTGCCTAAAGTCGTGTTTTGCACATCTCTTTAAGCGTGTCAAGCATTTGGGTGTACATTAATTTAATTGGCCAAAATATTCATTTATTCTGGACATTGGGATGAATGCATGCTCGCATTTAGTGTTTTTTTCTGCCTAGTTCCTACGTGAACACACAAGTGATGTGTTTTTTTCAGCCTCTAAACACTCCTCTTTTAATACGCCATTAATCGCCTATGTGTGCATAGGTCACCTAGGCTAATATAGAGGTGCATTTACAGGATGAAAAAACAAAGTCAAACGCCTGTAAAAGTGGAATTTTTTTAAGCTCATTGTGCATGAGGCCTAAGAGTTACTGCTGAGGTTAGGTTTTAGGAGGTTAAGTCTTCATTTTTGAGCAGGGAGCTTTGAGCTGAGAGGAGAATCCAACAACGTCCAGTATTCTCCTTTGAAGAACCAAAGTACTAAGTCTATCCAATGCTTTTTTAGATATACTGTACATGTAAATTGTAAAAAAAAAATGGCTGGATTTAAATATTTTTACCACTGTGTGTTTGTTTTTAAAACCACTATGTATAATCTGTAACAATATAGAGTGTGTACATATGTACATGGAGGGAACCATATTTTCCCATTACATACTCTGACTCTGCTTCCTGCTTTGAAACAGAACAGAAAGATTCTGCTTTACTGCTCCTTTTTACAATGCAAATTTATGAATCAGCCAACCTAATGAAAACCACGCACTTCTTATAAATCTTATGTTTTACCAAAACTGCTAAGCAGAGAGGAAGAATGATTGTAGTAGATAAACCTCTAGCAGCTACTTTATGAAGCTCCAGGGCTGTAATCCTTATCTTCCCAATATGGAATGAATTCATATCGGGTGTCATTGAAGCAGTGACAAGAAATCGTATACCTTCAGAAACAATTTAACAGTGGGAGCTTCCATAGGCTCTATCCTGATTCTATTTTGGTCCCCATTTGCCACGGATTTCAAGCATATTCACTATACCTTTGTTAAGGATTTGCCAAAGATAGACTTCATTCTCTCCTTTGGATTTGCCCATGTTCACAATCTGAAACATTTATGGGACAGCTTTATAAATCTGGTGAATGTGAATGCATCTGTTGTAGCAAATGTGCTCAGACACACCCATCTTTTTTAAACAGAACCAAGGGTTTGTGTAGACAGGAAAAAACAGCAGATGTTTAGTACGCAATTAGATGCATTTTTACTTCTGAGTTCCTTCTAAGGAGCTTCTAACCCCTTTTTTCCAGCTGCTTTAGTTAGATTTGCATGGGGACCCATTCTGATACCAGCAAATGCTATAGTACAGCATCTATGAATGGAGAAGGGGGGGTGGCAAAAAAGGTGGGCATATTCTGCACTCTTGACAAGTGCTTATGACAGGTCCAGTGGCTATATAGATATCCAGAGCACTGGACAATGACAGTTGTGGGGTTATAGGGGGGAAGCCGACTTCGGATTTCAACTAGGACAGCAAGCACAATGGACATTTCTCATTAAATGCTTTCAGGAATGCATTAAGGTAAAAAAATGTTTAGGCTTTACAACCACTTTAAATGTAAGTACTGTAAGTAAGTGATTTCACCTAAATATTATATAGGGGTTTATTGCTAAGGTAAATACAAAAGTAATCAACCCATCCAGTTTGTATACTATACCAATAAAGAGTTGAGATCACAGTGGTCTTCACAAGAGAATCAATTCATGTGGAAATTATGAAGATTTTTTTTTTTTTTAATTTTAGCCCCATTCACACTATACACAATTAACATAAAATTATTGATTTAAAAAAAGACAACGATGAGGCACAGACCCAATTTTTAAATACTGTATCTAAATATGTGAGCACAATTGAGACATTTGTGTGAAAGACACATCTGTCTTGAAGGTAGAGATATTTTAAAACGGTTTGAATGTAGAAACGTTGCTCTGTTCATAAGCCACATTCCAGATCACAGGTAGTAGATATGATATTCTGTAAATGAGCCTAATTATAAGTGTGTTTTTCTTGTTCGTACCATGGTTCACTGAGCATTTCAACATACATACCAGCAATTTCCCATTCCTTCTATAAATACATAGCTGAAGAGACATCTTTGCTGTCTAGCCAGAGGTGGGAAATAACACTCTAATTTGTTTAGACGCTTACTTTGGTAAACTCAAGGTGAAAATAGCAGTAATAATTACACAAGAAACCTTGACAACACTCAATGTAGCATTTCTCATCTTGTATAATATGAAGAGGAAAGGGCATTTATTTTTATTGTCAGTGTTAGTCAAGGATTCTTGCACATATCAAGTTCTACGCCCTCATTGAGCATGCACCACCTCCCTCCCTACTGTCCTACTTAATGTTCCACTCCTCTTGTCTCTGCTCTTTTTAAATATTGCACCCTCTTCTGGGTGACCCTTCTCTCTGCTCTCCATTGTCAGCCTCCACATTGCATGCCTCCACTGTGGTCCCTTCTCTTCAACTGGTTTTTTTTTGCTTGTCCATTTTGCCCCTCAGTGTCTCTGCTACCTTGTTTTTTGGCCATTCTTCTCCAGGCCATACAATCTCCTGATCTGGAACTGTTCTCTGCAACACCCCTTAGCCTCCAAAATTCCTAGTGCCTCTGCTCTGTACCTTGGTACCCCTAAACTCTCCATCTCCTTGTTCACTGCTCATCTTATTCACCCCATGTAGTAGGCAGGTCTTCTGACCTAGACCTTTAGTAAATAAGGATGCTGACAAGCAGCACAGATATATGAAGAAAGTGTCATATGAGGCTTCATTCATGTCATAGGCAATGTATAGCTCCTCTACAGAAGCCTCCTTTCACTATAGTGAAGCTAGACCATTAAAGACAAAAGAAATATCATCTGATATATCCATGTGCTGGAGTTCACTTTGTGCTAAACTCTGTCCATTATTGCTAAGCCCCATGAATATTTACCAACTGTATTTTGGCTTGTGCAAAAAGCATTCATACAAGTGTAAAAATGGTATAGACTTTTGTTCTTGCACACAAGAGAGAGGAACAGTTGTTTTGATTAATGCTCTCCTGCACGCACCATCGGTCTTGTCTTCCTTGGACCTTCACCATCAGTTCTTATTCTCTACTCACCATTAGTTCCCATATCCCCCTTAACTACTGTCACCCATATTTCTACCTTATCAATTCCCAGTTCTGCTTCCACTCAGCTTCCTTTTCATGTACCACCATAAAAAAAACCTCTTCACAACTAGACTCTCTTTTGTTATAGAGTCTATGCCATGCAGCCACATGTTACCCTGATTGAGCCACATAGACATTGCTGTGAAGAGTCCATGTTTCTGTAACTTTCATGTTTTTGTGCAGCTTTCAGTATTTGTTTTGCATTACTGCTGTTAACTTTGCACCTGTTTAGTAAACTGCAAGGTATAGTTAATAAAAACACTCTTAGCGTTAACCCAGATGAAATATTCCATCCAGCTTCTTTCTACAATGCCCATCAAGGGTGCAGCCCTCCTCTGACCAGGAGATCTTCTGAACACACTGCAAAAACCACACAGGAGGGTGTGACCACGTTTTGCATTACCATTAATATTTTGTATTGAATCCACATAAGCAGATACTCACATACAAACAAAAGTATGAACAAATGTTTGTAAGCCAAACAGATCTGCTCCAGCCAGAACACAATGGCAGTAAGTCCTGCAGACAAATGGTTGGACTGCTAACTCATTTCGGGGGTTCATGCAGAAATGTGTGATGAAAAGGGGCATGACCCCTTGAAACACGTCAGCAGTCCAAGCATTTGTCTCCACGACTTACCGCCATTGCGTTTCGGCTGTAGCAGATCTGTTTGGCCTACTGACTTTTGTTCATATGTGAGTATCCATTTGCTTACATGGATTTAATAAAATATATTAATGGTAATGCACGAGGTAGACGCGCCCGCCTGTGTGTTACAGTTACTCTGTGTCTGATCATTCCGCTGAATACCTATTCTGTTAAACCACTAGCTAATTAACTTATAAATGTGTAAATGAACTCTGTAAATATAACTTTTTAAAGTGGACAAAGCATCTAGCTATATTTTCCCATGATAAATGCATGCATGCTGAGTAATATATAAGTAAAACATAAGTATTTATTACCTCTCACAGAGATCGCAGTACTCACTAACAATGCCCTTATCTGCTTCTCTCTCTAGAAGAATGGAGCCATCTTTGATCAGGCATTACCCAGGATCAGCATCTACTGCTTGGACTGAGCTGCTGTTAAGGAGGGTACACTACCATGCACACCCTGGTGCCTGTGCAATTCACAAATATCTAGCAAAGATCAGTCCCCTGCTTTTATTCTTTGATTGTGAGCCATAGTAGTATATGCACTTAGATGGATATGCCAACTCCTAGCAGGTAAATGTGGGTTTCCAAAGAGGGCATTCTTTAAGCATATTTTTTTTATTTCCTTTAACCCAGCAGGGCTGAACGAAAAAAAAAAATTGACAGCTCAGGAGGAACCACTGTACTGACTAGCCACTGCGACCATCCCTGCTGCTCTATTGTGTTCTGACAGGGGGACAGCCCCCCCCCCCCCGCCAGAACACTCCGGTCAGCGCTCTCAGCCACTGGAGTGATGATCGGGAACCGATTGGCAGACCTTTTTCGGTCATGCCCCTTCGACAGAACATGGCCGAACAACCAACTGCAGTACACACGGGCCAATTATTGACCGGTTTCTATTGAACTGGCCGATGCCATCTGACATTCAGCCCATGTGTACTAGGCTTTACACAGAGATGGGCTAGAGCACACCTCCCAACTTTTTGAAATGGGAATGAGGGACACCTATTAGCAAAAGTATTGAGGCATAGGACATAGCCCCTGCCACGTCTCCTTAAAAGAGAATTATACAAAAAGTTTAGTTAACCACTTCATGACCACCCGCCGTCATTATACGGCTGTACTTTGCCATTGAATACCATTGTTATGGTAGCAGATAGCTACCATAACCCCAGTATTTTTAAAAATGGTGGGCGGTCCTCTTTCGGATAAAAGTGGATTCGCTGCAAGATCACTTTTATTGGGGGCAGGAGAGGGCCCCCCCCATCCTGCCGCTCTCCGGTCATCCCCGCCGCTTACCGGACCCGCCAGTAGCAGCAGAGACAACTCGATCCTGTCCCCTCAATGCCTGGATGCCAACTGAGGCGGAGGTGGCCCCCACTCAGCTCCATAGCATTGCAGGGTGGATGCAACGCCAAACGTCACTTCCGCCAAAAGGAGACTTTTTTTTTTTTTGCAGTGTCATTTTTTCTTTGCATTTAAGTGTAAATATGAGCTCTGAGGTCTTTTTCACCCCAGATCTCATATTTAATAGGTCCTGGCGTGCTTTTTTCTGCTACAAGGAATGTTAACATTCCTTGTAATAGGAATAAAAGTGATCACATTTTTTTTTTCTCTTAAAAGGATGGTGTAAAAATAAAAAGTAAAATAAATAATAAAAAAAAAAAATTAAAGTGCCCCGTCCCGCTGAGCTTGTGCGTAGAAGCAAACACATATGTAAGTCACGCCCGCATATGAAAACGGTGTTCAAACCACACATGTGAGGTATCGCCGCGATCGATAGAGTGAGAGCAATAATTCTAGCACTAGACCTACTCTGTAACTCAAAAACTGGTAACCTGTACAAATTTTTAAACGTCGCCGATGGAGATTTGTGCCAAAGTTTGTCGCCATTCCACGAGCGGGCGGAATTTTGAAGCATGTTGGGTATCAATTTACTCGGCGTCACATTATCTTTCACAATATGGAAACAAATTGGGCTCACTTTACTGTTGTTTTTTTTTTTAACTCAAAAAAGTGATTTTTTTTTTTTTTTTAAAAGGCGCTTGTAAGACTGCTGCGCAAATACGGTGTGACATAAAGTATTGCAACAACCGTCATCTTAATCTTTAGGGTGTTAGAAAAAAATGTATAATGTTTGGGGGTTTTACGTAATTTCCTATCAAAAAAACTTAAACACAGAATCTCAGAAAGAGGTCCTTATGTGGTTAAACCCCCAAGTGCTTTTTTTACCACTGCTATTCCTCTATACTGGCTTTTGAAATTTGCAAATGCAGCAATTTAGAAATTGAATGAAAGCTTTAGCACTGGAAAGCACCTTTTGAAAGATAAAAAAAAAAAAAAAGATTTATATTTTATATACAATTCTATAGATCAGACCAGAATGAGGGACAAATGAGGAGGAAAGAGGGACAGGGGGACTTTGTTCCAAATCAGGGACAGTCCCTCAAAATCAGGGACAGTTGGGAGCTATAGGCTAGACTGCTGTAACTAAGCAATACCTCTACTATCAGTACAGCACCTGCTATTGTCTATGCAGATAGCAAAAAAAAAAAAAACTAAGTATGACTCCATAGCTTATTTGAACCTACTATGGTTTGCAGCCCCCAGGCTTCTGTTTACTTCCCACTTTCCCCCAAAAGCTCCCGTGTGTTATCCTTTAGTGTTTAATGGTTAGTACAAGCAGCAACATTTTAGCATTGGCTATAATTCCTTCCTTCCAAAAATTTTTAAATATTTTTTATTTTCTGAAGAGTGTGTGCAAAAAGTAGATCTGGTTAAAAAGTGATTCGCATGCACTGAACTTTGAGTTTTGCTTACCATATTCTGTTAATGGACCACTAAACCTAAAAAAAAATCTTACACAAATAAGAAAGAACTTGCAAATCTCTAGATAAAATATGGCCATATAATAATGGTGCGGAAAGCTGTGGAAAAGCAAAATCTTCTACAACAATAACCCAAATTAATACTTACTAAAACTATCCAATTATTCCCTTCCCCCGTTTTATAGTCTGTTAGGCAAATGGTATTAGATCTTTAGCCTATGGGCATCGAGAATTTATGGTAGAATGCGTCATCATATTTCTGACGACAGATCAATTTTGCAGCAGAGAAAAAAGTATCTTTGTGAACTTGTGCATGTGAATTGTTTTTTTTCTAGCCTGTCTCTATTTCTGCTATAAAATCCTTCCTCCAGATTTCCCTGGCTGCCAGCTCATAGAAAGGTTAAGTGAAAAATAGACACGTTGGCCTCAGAATTAATAAATGTATGTTTTTTAATCTCTCTTTGTTTTTGACCTTTAGAGCTCTTTATGGTATTTGTGTGTAAGAAAAAAAACAATTATATTTTTGATTGTTTTTTTTTTTCAAAAATGGTTTAGAGATAAACCTGCCATTCTTAGATTTTATTTTTCTCATATTCTATAAAAATTCAGTCATATGTAAGACAGTTTACATTCAGCCAAGCCTTAACTACTTCAATAACGGGAATTTTTACCCCCTTCTTGCCCAGACCAATTTTCCACTTTCAGCTATGTCAGCCTTGCACAGTCAAATGAAAGCTTTTAATTTTTTTCACACAAATAGAGCTTTCTTTTGGTGGTATTTAATCACCACTGGGTTTTTTATTTTTTGCTAAATCATTTAAAAAAGGAACAAAAGTTTTGAATAAAAGCATTTTTCTTTATTTCTATTATAACATTTTGCAAATAAATAATCTTTGTTCATAAATTTAGGCTAAAATGTATTCTGCTATATTTCTTTGGTGAAAATAACCCAAATCCGTCTATATTATTTAGCCTGTAGGAGAGTTATAGAGTTCACAAACTAATTTCTTGAGGCCTGAACATGCTAGGACAATAAAAATATCCCCAAAGGACCCCTTTTTGGAAATTAGACAGTCCAAGGTATTTCGTAAGAATTTTTTGAAGATGTAATTTTTTGGGTTTTTTTTTGGAAAATAATTTTTTCACAATTATTATTACTTTTTTTACATGCTGTCACCAGTGCAGTACAGAATCATCATATAACTGATGTGGTGATGATCAGGGACACTGACTGGTGACAGTATTTAAAAAAATAAAAAAGCTCCCTCCTGGCCGTCATTTTAATATAAGCCGGGCGGGAAGCAGTTAATAGGGGCTGTAAAAACTGTTTGGATTTTAAATGTTATGAACTGGCAATGATAGCATTTTTTGCTGTATTACTTAAAGCCAAAATGTAATATGTTGCAGCTTATAGTTTTCAATGTCAGTTTTTTTTCCTTGTTTGTTTATTGGTCTATATTTTTGAAGGAGCAATATTGTCACCCTAGGACAGGAAGTGTGTTGGGCATACAGAACACCTCCTCTCCTTTTATCTACAATATAGAAGGTGTTTTATAGTCATAATAGAGAGCACTGGGAAAAATGACAATAGTCAGCAGAGAGTACAAAAGTTAGAGCTCACCAGATTTCTGGCAGCATCAACAGGTATTTTTACACTTATTGAACAGATATAACAAAGCACTTTCATTGACATTCGGAATTTAACAGACCAAAGTGGAGTAAAGTTTATTGTCAGAGTTTGTGTATGCTTTTATCATCAAAGACCCATCTACCCTGGGAAGCCCATACTGTAGTTCTAGGGAAATGGCCACCATGTGTACTTTGGCCTTGGACACTTCTAGCTGTTCACCTGTATCACCAGAGCTACACTGAACATTACTGAGAGGGCTCTGCTCATGGGGATATTCTGTCTACAAAGAATAGAGCATGCATGGACATGACTCCATCAGGTGGTGACTCCATTAACCTCCCTGGCGGTAATCTCGAGTGTGGCTCGGGGTGGAATTTCAGTACCATTAGCGGTAACCCCAAGCATTACTTACCTTGTCCCCTGGATCCAGCGATGTCCCCCGCCGTGTCTGAGGGCTGTGTCCTCTGCCCGATGCCTCTGTGTGCCGGGCTCCGTTCCCTGCGAGCGTCGCGTTGCGCGGGGACGGAGACCGGCGACAAATTCAAAAAGTGAAACACACACAGCACATACAGTACACTGTAATCTGTAATATTACATTACTGTATGAAATCATTTCACATCCCCTTTGTCCCTAGTGGTTTGCCCAGTGCCCTGCATGCACTTTTATATTGTATATGTCATTCTTTCTGCCTGGAAACATGAGAATGTCCATAGCAACCAAAAAGTGTTCCTTTACGTCAAAAGCGGCTTTTTATCGGCTAGAAAACAGCGATAGTAAATAAGAATGATTTGCAGAATTTAGTGATACTGATTTTTGGGGAAATTTATCATCAGACACTGAAAGTGACGACAGCGACAATTCTGCAACTGAGCAAATTTCAGTGTTTTTGGTTTGATTACATTATTTAATACATTTTATTACTATTATGTTATTATTTTTGATAATTATTTTTAGTTATTTATTATATTATAATTTATGATTTCATGTTTCAAACTTTATCATACCTGTGATGTCTACTAGACTCTTGTTTGGACAAATTTAAGTGAGTTATTCCTAAGAATTACAGGCCTACAAAATAATTTCCATGCAAAATAATGTACCGCTTTCAGCACCAAAAATCTGAAATAATCATACCGCCAGGGAGGTTAAGTGGTTTTCAAGTTCTGAGTCACGTGACTTGAAACAGACATTTTAGGTTGCATGCTCAGCAGCAACAATGCATTGTGGGTGTTATTTGCTTTGACTGCAGACTCATTGCTGTCAAAGCCCCAGTCACTGCCTATGCAGCTATGGTCATACTGAGGTCATATAGCTCATAACTAAAGTGTAAAATGATGTGAAGAGGCGAAAAGGATCTGCTGCACTCCCAATACAATGCAAATGATTTATTTTCAGGAGATCATAAAAAGAGGTACATAGGCATATGGCAAAAAAGGTCACATGTTTCACACGACTAGCGTGCATCGTCAATACCACAATAGAATACAATTACTGACATGCTAATATACAAAAAAATCATCACATGGTACAAATTAGCAGAGAATCAGGTGTAATCAGTGCAGTAATAGGACTCATACTTTTCATTCTCTGTTCTTACTAGAACTCACACAGCACGAGATATTGATGTGATCCCCAAATATAAGTAAAATAGTATCTAAAGAAGAAGAAAACATGAAACATCAATTATTCTATATATATTATGATAATACTGGGGAAAACAAAAGAGCAAAAAAAATCAAAACAAAAAATAGTAAAAACGTAAAAGCTTAAAAAGATACAGCACTTCCCTCTATCAAAAGAGGGAAACATATGACAACCCCGTTCCAATGTACTTGCTGAGTCATCATGTTCAATCAATATAAGCATTCAAGTGCAAGACATTATATCAGTCATAGAAATGGGTCAAATCCCATTCAAAATTCAACCCTACCGGTATTCCTGTCTGCAAGGAAAATATCCAGAATACCTCCCGCTTGCAAAGTATCCTAAAATTATCACCACCTCTCCTAGGTGTGTAAAACTTTTCTATACCTTGTATTTGCAAGAAGTAGGTATCACCCCCGTGTGCCTCATTAAAGTGTCTCGCTACATTGGTCCCATGTTGTTTCTCAATGTTCCGAACATGATCATCTAATTCTAAACGATCACAAAGTCTCCTGGTAGTGCTGCCAACATATTGTATCGCACATACCTTACAAGTGATCAAGTAAATGACATTCTTGATGTTACAATTTTTACAATTATTAGCTTCACATTTAAACAAACTTGTGAAATCTAACCATGTCCTGCTGAGAGTGCGAGAACCAAAGTCACTGGGCGATAATGCATTGGCCAAAGAGGGGGCTCGTCTAGATACAGTTTTAAACCCTTTAGATAGAATCTTTTGGTAACGTTCATCTTCATACAAAGAAGGGATGTGACGTTCCATAATTCTGCTTATTGTAGTAAATGCTAAACTGTGAGCAGTGGCAAAAATAGGGACATTAGTTAAACTCTGTTTAGATTTTTTCTTTTTATGTAATAAATTCTCTCTAGGTGTCTCTTCAGGGATATTAATCCCTCTTCTCAGTGTATTAGCACGATAACCTTGGTCACAAAATCTGTTATACATCTCTTTCTTTTCCTGCTGAAACTCACCCTCATTACTGCCGATCCTGCGCAACCTCAAAAATGGACCCACAGGAATACCGCGGGTAACATGTTTAGGGTGCCCAGAATCCGCACGGAGGAGGGTGTTGCCTGATAAGGGTTTCCTGTATAGACTCAATATAATACGCCCCTCCATGTGTGATAACATCACATCCAGGAAAGGAACTGATTCACTGTCCAAAAGCCCCGTAAATAGGAGATTTAAAATATTATTTTTCAAATGTTGTAAAATATCGTCCAACGTACCTACAGAACTGGAGCATATGAACAGTAGATCGTCAATGCAGCGATGGTATAATCGATCGGAAAGGATTCCTATCTCCAAAAACGAACACCCTCTCCCACCAACGCATATAGAGGTTAACGAGAGATGGTGAAAAAACGGGCACCCATGGATGCTCCACATTTCTGAAGATGGAAAGAACTATCAAAACTGAAAAAAATTACCTGTGAGGAGATAGTCAAGACATTCAATAATGTATTCCTTTAAAATGGAAGACTATCCACTGTCTGTCCAAAAAGTACTCCACTACCTGCAGACCCAATGCATGCGGTATCAACGAGCACAGACTGGACACATCACTCATAATCCACACATCTCCCTTTACCCATTCCATTTGATTACACACATTTAATAACTCTTTTGTATCTTTTAAATAACTGGGCAGCTGTTTAACTAGTGGCTGTAAAGATGTGTACACACGGTTCGACGGTCGTACGACCGAACGGACCAAATCGTATGTTGGCTGTTGTATCTCGCATACTGACATGCACTACACGATCGTACGACCAAGCCGAACATAGTGACATGTTATGAACGTATAAAGAGAAAGTTCAGGTGCATGGAATTTGTGTCTGGCCATTCCTGACTTCTGAGCATGCGTGTTTTGCACAATACAACTTGTTGGACCTACTTCTCTGTACACACGATACAACGGTCGTATGACCGCTTGTTGGTACTACCAAGTTTTCTAGTTTGCTCATACAGCTCCTGGTGTACGACCGTCGTACGTCGGCTGTTCTAATCGTGCATACTAACGGTCGATTTAGCACACAACGGTCGTTTGTATGACCTGTTGTATATGATCGTCGACCCGTGTGTACGAGGCTTTACTGACAATCAATCCAAAAGAACAGGTTTTCATTCAAAGAGCCAATCCCAGCCACTATAGGACGACCCACAAGGGGATCAAGTCCTGTGTGGGTCTTAGGGAGATGGTGAAAAACAGGATGAATGGGGAAAGCAGGCACCATAGCTTCATATTCTTTCATGGAAAGAACGGCTAAATGGACACCCCTCTGTATTAATTCTTGTAAAATGCATTTAAACTGTGCTGTGGGGTTCCCTTAAGCTTAATGTAAGTATTCTCATCTGACATTTGTCGAACTGGCTCTGCTTTATAAGCAGATGAATCTTGGACAACCACCAGACCACCTTTGTCCGAGTTCTTTATTACTATGGAGGAGTCTTGACCCAGCTCCTCCACAGTAAGGTTCTCATTGTAGATATGTCCTTTGTTACTCATGCAGGATACCAATCTAGTAAGATCTTTTTCAGCGCTTTTCTGGAATAGATCTAAAGCATTTCCTCTGGAGCTTATAGGGTAGAAATCTGACCTGTGCCTGAAGGGAGCCACCACTCGCGGGGTGCCCACTACCTCCTGGCCCACGTCAGACTCTCCATACAGCTCTTCAAGATCATGTATCATACAAACGTCCTGAAATCCCATATCCATTGACTGCTCTAAAATCATAGAACTGTCTTTAGATTGTAATGTGTCTTCACAGTCATCTTGATAATAATGCCTGCAGAGTGTCAAATTGCAGGCAAACGTGTTAACATCAAGAATGGTTTCAAATAAATTAAGATGTCTAATGGGATAAAAAATTCTAGCCAAAAGAATCATCTCTGATGTAGTTAACTCCCGTTTAGACAAATTCAAGACACTTGTGCAGTCTTTGGTTGCTTGCCTCTCAGATTGTAAGAACATGAACCTCCTTCTCCCTCCTTCTCCCACCTCTCCTAGTTTTCTTATAGGATTTTTCTTTCCTTTTCCTCTCTTCTTCCTTTTGTGGGGAGACTTTTCTGTATTCATGGGATTGACTTGACTGCTCCTCTCTGGTGATGAATCTGATCCTGTGTCCCCTATAATCTAGGACTTCCGTTTCTGTGTTTGTTTCCTGGATTTGAACTGAAGCTGAGGTTTCTTCCAAACGTACACCATATTGGACACGTAATCAAAGCAATCACGTAACAATTTTTCTTTCTTTATTTCTATTATACCTTTTTCAACACGATCCATTTTTTTACTTAATTTGAGATCCAATTCCTTGAACAAAGAAGTATCTTTAAATCTTAATCATAATCTCTTTCTTACTGTCTGAGATCTCTTTTTGTACCTTGTCCATTTCATCGGCTTTTGATTTCACAATGATTTTCATAAGTTCAAATGAGCATAAAGATGAATCGTCTGTCCATTGTTTTTTCAGACCCTCATCAGCCAACTCATAGGTGGGAAATTTCTTTATACAGGCAGTCCCCGAGTTACAAACAGATTATGGACTGTAGGTTCGTTCTTAAATCAAATTTGTTTGTAAGTCGGAACTGTACATTTGTAAGTGTAACTTCAACCCGTGCAGTAATGTGGGATGTTCTGGGCACTGCTATGTGTGCAGTTGTGCTTTATGGGGCTCTTGTGGCCAAGCTGTACAGTACTGTGGGATGTGTCTGGCGCTGCTCGGCCGTATCTGGGACCAGTGTGGAGCGCAAGTGGCCGGCAGTGACGCCACACCACCCCCGTTCGTAAGTAGGAGTCATTCGTAACTCGGATGTTCGTATCTCGGGGACTGCCTGTACAGTGTAAAATGACCTACACCCTTTGTAACCTCACTCTCTACCATCACTACTTCTGTAATACCTGCCCATGTAGAGCATTACTAATGTTACAGTTTAGTCCTGCTTTAAAGAACCATTACAATTGAATAAACTCAATCTCAGCTAAAATCAATATAACCAATGAAGTTACTTTACTGGGCTTCCTTTCCAATTGACTAGTAATGTCAGCATTTGAGTAGAGCTAAGCATGCAGCCCCCTTCTCCCCCACCAAACCCCCAAATCACAGTAATTGGATGTGGTGATTGGTTGCTGGGGAATGGAGCACTGCATTGTGGGAGGCAGCATCTATTGCACTGGTGAGCTTAATAACTTGAAAAAACGTTTTTCCCATGGCTCCAGTGGCTGGGGAAGGTGGTTCTGGGAAAATAGGAGCAAATGTTTTTCAGGCGTTACAGATTGTGTTCTTCCTGTGATTTTAGATTCTAAGCTCTCATAAGCAAGGTTTTCTGATCCCTCTTGTATTGAATTGTATTGTAACTGTACTGTCTATCTCCATTTTGTAAAGTGCTATGCAAACTTTTGGCAATATATAATAATAATAATAATTAGCAATGTGTGTAAACCTTAAAAACGAACTACTCTTCTTTGATTCATTTGGTCCATTTAGTTAGATACACAGTTGAAAGTGTTTTGTTGTATCTGTTTAATAAGTACAATATAATACCTGTCTATAATATCCTGCCTGAAATGAGCTGACAACTTCCTGTGCTGTCTGGCTCTGCTACACTGTTATCAGCTAGCAGTGTTCCTAGTTATATTTGTGGACTACAGAACAACTGCCCATTATGTTATGGATAAAATGAGAGGGGAAGGTGTTCATAATACTGTATACCTTACACACTGTCCTAGGGCTGAACTCGCTACTCCCCTATAGATCCAGTACACTGAGTGAGTGCTGTCCCGGGACAGAAATTGTGTTACTGGCAGGATCACCAGGCAAAAAGAATGGAAAAAGGCCTAAAAAGAAACCTAATGCAGGCAGTAAAAGGACAAGTAAACTGGAATATATCACATTTTTGTTCCTGGGTTTAAATACACTTTAAGTTTGCCACATGCACATTTCTTTTAAATAATGTATATTTATTCTATTTTTGGAAGTGTTGTCTATGCCTTACTACATGTTTGTGGATTTGCTTCAATTTTGTTCGAATTATAAACATTTTTCATTCAAAATATTTTTGTCCTCAAAGAATGAATAAGAAAAAATGTTCAATATATCACAATTACTGCAACCCTGTTGAAAGCAAACAAAAATCTTAAGAAGCTGTAGCTTCATTTAGGATTTTACCTCAGAAGAAATGGTAAAAGTGATGGAGTAATGTTCATAGAGGTTCTATATTTTGCAGCTTGAGGCAGTCTCAGGAACATGGTGCCAGCTGTCAGGCTAATGTTCGGGCACATAAATATGTTCACATTTCTGAGGGCATGGAAGATGGATTGCACGTTCATTATTACTCACACATATGACCATGTGTTGGCTTGCATGCCCATTCACTGCCGCCATGCGGGCTATTTAAACCTGAACTCCGTAATAGTTCTTTGCTGAATGATCTTCATTCCATTTAAACCAGTTACCGATACACATATTGATCCTGTTACTGACCTGGCTTCTTCTTTGAACTTGTTTTGGATTACCCTTGTCTGTTCATTTTCATTGCCTCTGTTACTGACCTTGGACTACTGACCACACTTTTGCCTAGTGAATCTGTACCTTGCTGTTCGATTGTTGCCAACTTCTGCCCATCCCTGACTCTGATTCTGCTTACATCCTGGTGTCCATTTACCCAGCCACCATTCAACCAGGTTTGGGACTTGACTCCAGCTTTAACTGGACTTGGCATCTCCACAGTGCACCACCAACTGTACTTCTGATCATCAGATACCAGTGCTCCCAAGTTCCTGCTCACAATGTCTACACCTTGGCACTTGTGCCTTTCCTTCACCCCTTCAGGTCTGGTTCACCCTCCTCATCTCAGGCTCATACAGGTACATGACAGTCATACTGAGAAACACTACTTCAGTAAACCAGTTAAAAAAACAGATACTTGTAATTATCCAAAGAAATAGTGCCCCTCTTAGTGAAGTCCAGAGTAGCTCTGGTAACACAGGTGAACAGCTAGAGGCAACCAAGGCCCAAGGAAACTTGGCGGCCACCCCACTGGAACTGCAGTACTCTGATAGCAATTATGGATGGGCTCCCCACAGTAGTTGAGTCTTATGCAAAAGCAGCATGCTTTTAAGCTTCTGCCCAGCTGCCCACACACCAGTGCTGACATTGTAAGGCCTTGGCTTAAGATCCCTTGCCTAGCTCCCGCTGCCTCATCAGGTGTGGCCACCAGTCCATTAGGAGGGCAGGGTCGCTGCCCCCTAATCCATGCGCCCATCCCCTAATCTGCATGCAGGGTGCCAGAAGCATGGATTTCAATGGGTTATTTTTTTTGAAGAACATGATTAGAGCCGGAGCAATCACTGGGACCCGGAGAAGACAGAGGGGGGAAGCCACGACCTGGAGTACCTAACAGTGATTGGAGAGGCTGAAGAGGGATTTTGACTTGGAATCCCTTAGAGTAGGAAATCCTTTGTAGATGAAGATAGTAGAGTTCAACTGTACCTTGTTCTCCTCTGAGACAGAGTCAGCAACCAAATGTGTGCTACAGACTTTCTATGAGGCTATTCACCTTTCCAGAACCACAGATGCCCCATTTGAGCTATTGTAACCCCTGGCATTAAAATAGTGGGTTTAACTGGCCCTTGACTCTCATCGTAAAATCTTGAAATCTATTAAAAATAAAATCCAGGCAGATATTTAAAAAACAGTTATTGTCGTAATGTATTTATTAAAAATGGTATGGGGTTGATTTACTAAAATTGAAGAGTGCAAAATCTGGTACAGCTGTGCATAGTAGCCAATCAGCTTCTAATTTCAGCTTTTTCAGTTAAAGCGTTTGTTAACCTAATAAAAAATATTGATTCTGTTCCCTTAAAGCATGTTATACAGTAACAGCACAGTGCTTGTGCTGTGTAATTTGGCCCCCTGTATCACCTAAAATACCTGGCTGATCCTGCCTGGCTATGCCCTCCCCTCTGTAAACTGACCACGGTTTATCATGGCTGTTGAGCCCTGACACCGTAGTCAGTTTACGTGCCTCTGTCACCTGCGCCTCTCCTGTCTCTCTTGTGTTCTCCTCCATCCTCTCCCCCCTCCCCTCCCTGCCTGTAGGCTCCTGTGTCAGTGCCCGCCCCCTCCCATCTTGCTGCTGAAGTTTCAGTTAATCTTTTATACCATCCTGCCTGTTTAATACTCCTATGCGCCCCTGTGTTTGTTTTATAAAAATAAGCTATCCTTTACCAGTTCTCAGAGAGGCAATCACCACTCACATGACCCGTCGGCTCTCTATTCCACTTTTCCTCCCCTCCCGACTGACGTCAGCGAGGAATCCTCAGCCCCGCCGCGATTCGGCTGTCAGACGGGAGGAGAGAGCCGGTGGGTCATGTGAGCACTGGTAAAGAACAGCTTATTTTTATAAAACACAGGCACAGGGGCGCATATGAGCATATGTTAAACAGGCAGGATGGTATAAACAGCATAAAGTGGCTTAACAACCACTTTAAGCTTTGACAAAAAATGAACCTGGAAGCTGATTGGTTTCTATGCAGAGCTGCACCAGATTTTGTACTCTTCAGTTTTAGTAAATCACTCCCAACATATTGTTAAAAAAATGTGTTTTTAAATGCAAGTAATGTAAATGTTTAAATTTGATTTTTCAGAATCAGAATCAGAAAAGGTTTATTGCCATGATCTGTAAACAAGGTTCACGGATTAGGAATTTGTCTTGGTGTTTTGGCGCAGAAAAAGAAATAACAAAAAATACAAAAAAATAAAAAATACTAAGTAAAATACACAATAAATACAAAAGTAATCACAAGATTTACAGGGTTGGATAAGATAACTGTACAGGCTATTTAGACTGGGACATGTGCAAATGCAAATGCAAAATTTACAGTGTCAAAGTGTCAAGTGGCAAAGTACAAAAAATTACAGTGCGTAAAGTGTCAAGTGTTAAGTGTTCATGAGTCCCACAGCAGATGGATAGAAACTGTTTTTGTGGCGGGAGGTTCTGGTCCGCATGGACCGTAGCCTCCTGCCTGAGGGGAGTGGCTGAAATAGCCCATGTCCAAAACATAAATAACACATAAAATGAATCATAAAAAATAAAAAAACATAAAAAACAATAAAGAAAAAGACGCGGTTTTGTGGTTCTGTTTAAGGATTAGGCACTTGGAACAAATGTCTAGTACCGTTATTTGGAAAAGACTAAGACTAAGACTTTTTAGTTTAAATTTGTAAATGTAATGAACGTAAATTTTTGTGTAAAAAAATTGTTATACAACCCTCACTAAATGATTTTG
>BLSH010078870.1:675098-688874 GCA_018402905.1 Glandirana rugosa | reverse complement strand
TGTCAGGACGGACCTTCCCCTCTCCTTCACTAGAAAGAGACGACGTCAAAGTGAACGTGAATGCCGAGAGAAAGAGTGGGGGTAGGATACTGACCCGTTACTTTCCTCTTCGTCGTGTAGTTACTCGAGTAGAAAGAGAGAGAGACAGAGACGAGAAAATAAGACAGTCGTACGAGGTCACAACCAAAAGCGACGGGGAGAGACTTGAGACGACATGTCCCCAACGTTCTGCTCCGACTATTCTCCGAAATTAACACACAGGCGTACGAGAATGTGGGCACTTCTCGAAAATCTGTAGTCTTGGTGGTGAAGACTACGAGATATAGGTCAACTAAATCTGCAGCGGAAGCTAAAAAAACTGGATATAGAGCATCAGAAGTGGTGGTTCTGATGTCTAAAAGCTCTTCACGGGTGTAAGAGCATGCGGACACACAATTAAAGCCTCTTATCAGCCTCGTCTTGCAACCCCTGTACAGCAGAGTTCAGAGAGGGGCAGCGAAAACCAACACTGGAGCATGCTGACAGAATAAAAGAGCAGAGACAGAGAGAGAGAAAGATGAGCTCATTGATGTGCTGCTTCTCCTTTCATTGCCCAGTCATAGGATGGGGGTGAGAAAGAGAGCCGTAAGTGCAAGTGAAACTGCAGCAGAGAAAGATCACTTCCTCTCCCCTTCCAGGCAGGACTGTGTTGTGTGGCAGGATGTAAATCTCAGAACAGATAAATAATATTACAAATCCATTGGCACATGGCAGGTAGAAAAAGGGTCCCTAATCTGTATATTATTTGTATCACAGTAGCTGTTTGCTGGAAGTGTATATTTGACTATTCTACATCTAGAGCAAAATAAAAAAAAATGTATATAGCATGTGTTACCATTGACCAAAATAGAAAATCATTACAAAGTACATTCTATAGACTATTAAATACTATTTTTGTTTTTCTATGAACCTATTTTTTTTTTCCTTTCAATAACTCCAAGTAGAAATAGTATGGTGAGTTGGGAGCTGAAATTACAAATGAACTACTTAAATCTGACTTAATCGAAGTAGCCTTTATCTGACATGCCCGTATGCGGAATTTTAATATCTTAAATGTTTAAAAGGGTATATTCTGTTCTTACACTGGGTGAAATTAAAAAGAAACCGTAAAATCACCAAGATGAAGTGCATTCTGGTTAATAAATTTCAAATGAACAATGACTGCCTTGCTGCAAAGCAATATTATTTCTTACCTTGGGGCATTAATAAAGACTGGTGGTTTTGAGGAGGGGAAAAACAATATTATCTATTAAAATTCTGAGCCGTGTTTCAATATTAAAAGGATGTGTGATGAATTTCTAGTGTTAGTTAGACAGGGTCATGGATTAATTTCATTTTTTTTTTCTTGGTCAGCATTCTGTCGATAATTAATCAAAAGCAGAATTTCTTAATGAAACACTTCTCATAAGGTGATAATTAGTAGGAAGGAGACACCCTACAGATAGTAACTGCTAGCTGTCTGATTACTAGAATGGAATTATATATGTATTTTTATTTTTTGGTCGAGGGAATTAGTTAAAGAAGCGACTTTTGTTTTGGAAATAGATCTTGCGTGTGTGTCTTGTATCTAATCACATCGCTATCAGAAATAGCAGCAGGAGCCAGCCTAAGTCCATTCCATGAAATTACACTAATGACTGAGCATGGCTGTTAAACACAGAGCGAGTCTCGCCAGTCAGTTTGTTTTGGCCGAGAGAAAAGGGGAAAAACACAAATATGTGTAAAGCTGGCCATATACAACTCAATATTAGCAAGAGATGCATCCAACTGAACTCTTGTTTTTATACTTAGTATAATTTGCCAAAATATCAAAATTAAAAATAAAAGAGCACCCATTTACTCGCCATTCTCAGTTGCAGGGCTAGGGCCCTTTAACTCCATTTCTCACAACTCTTGCTTCCTGAGCATACCCTGGGAAGATATGTTTTTCTGCTGCCTTCCTCCAGGAGCTCTGATGAGCTTTGCCAATCAGGGAAAGGTAGTTGGACAATGACCTAAAGCTAGTGGGAGGCATTTTCTCTGGAAGACCCAGTTATGTTGGAGAAAGACATTCCTGGTTGCTACCAGAGTAATGCAGTTCTAGTGGGGTGACATATTGTCTTTGGGTCTCTGGTACCTCCAGATGTTTGCCTGTGTTACCAGAGCTAGCCTGGCCTTCAATGAAAGGGACATTGTCTATGAAGATGATCACAAGGAGATGTGTTCTGTGCTGTTTTACTGAAGTGGTGATTTTAAGCATGACTCTGTGCTGATATAAAGTCTTACAGCAACTATACTATACAGCCCTATATTGCCTCAATTGAGCCTGTTTTTTTATCATTCTGCAGTATATGCATGCTGTTTGCCATTGTGACCCTATTTTGCATTTTTGATTCTAACTCTCTTGTCGGGGGGGGGGGTGACTGCTGATAATCAGCGCATTGATTATCAGCGGGCCCCCATCAGAGGTGCCCACCACAATGCCAATCAGTGCCCACCCAAATCCCAATCAATGCCCACCCAAATCTCCAATCAGTGCCCATCAAAGTGTCAATCAGTGCCCATCAAAGTGCCAATCGGTGCTCATCTGTAACACCA
Source organism: Glandirana rugosa (assembly GCA_018402905.1). Classification (NCBI taxonomy): domain Eukaryota; kingdom Metazoa; phylum Chordata; class Amphibia; order Anura; family Ranidae; genus Glandirana; species Glandirana rugosa. The sequence goes on along the minus strand of BLSH010078870.1, from coordinate 686,258 downwards.
GTCAGTGCCCTTCACAGATGCCAATCTGTGCCCATCAGTAATGACTGTCAGTAATCCTCATCAGTGCTGCCTATTAGTGCCCATCAGTGCTGTATATCAGTGAGGCCTATCAGTGCTCATCAGTGCCGCCTATCAGTGCCCATCAATTCTACATATGAATGCCTCCTCATCTGTGCCCATCTGTGCCACCTTATCAGTGCCACTTCATCAGTGCCCATCAGTGCCGCCTCATCAGTGCCCATTAGTACAGCCTCATCGGTGCCCGTCAGTGAAGGAGAAAACAACTTTTTTTAACAGAAACAAAGAAAAACTTTTTTTTTTTAAAATGTTGGCCTTTTTTAGTTTGTTTAGCAAAAAATAAAAAACCCAGTGGTGATCAAACACCGCCAAAATAGAGCTCTATTCGTGGGAAGAAAATGATAAAAATTTAGTTTGGGTATGGTGTTGTATGACCGCGCAATTGTCATTCAAAATGTGACAGCGTTGAAAGCTGAACATTGTCCTGGGCAGGAAGGGGGGAAAGTGCCCTATATTGAAGCTGTTAATCAACCGCAGGTTGCATTTATTCTCTGTCTTATAATTCAAACAATTACCCATTCTGTTACACATAGTGTCTACAAACAGGATGAGCCATGTCAGACAATGGTGATGTGTGCAGTGTGACAGTGGTGCTTGGTAGTACTACTCCAGAAGGAAACAGAAGAAAACCTACTGCCTCTGCATTAATGACCCCCTTATTCCTGGCAGGATTCTTGCCACAACTGTTGCCTGAGTACCCAGGTCGGGACTTGGGTGATTGGGTCAAAAGATTGTGGGGTCTGATTTGATCATATGGGATCCCGCCCACTCGGCAGGCAGAACTAGCCATTAATGCCTTAGAGGGTGAAACAAGAAGGTTAATCCTGCACCACCAAGTAGGAGACCAGGATTCCATTGATAAGCTAGTTAACCACTTAGAAGTGGTGGGAAGTCAAGACTAACATTAGGGAACCTTAGGGCCCACTTTATTGCTAGAGAACAGAGAGTATGAGAATCCATTCATTAATCTGCAGGCACAGACCCCTTTAACTCTTTTTCCCACAGCTCCCTGATTTCCTGGACAAGCCCAGAGACTATACATTTCCCTGCTTCCCTCTTTTAGAAGTTCAGAGAGGCCAGCCTGATAAGACAGAGTTAGCTGGGCAAGGGATCTGAGCCAGGTGGGAAGCCCTCCACTATCAAAAGTGACATGCGGGGCAGAGCTTAATAACATGCAGCCCTTCCAAAGACCACGCTACTGTGGGGAGCACCTCTATGATCATTACCAAAGTACTGCAGCTCCAGTGGGATCGATAGTGTCAGGAACCATAAACGAGACAGAGACAGAAAATGCAGTTAAAATCTCACCTTTAACGTAAAAGCAAAAATAACACAGTACAGGAATGTAGTCAAAAACAGAAGCCAGGGTTTGAAAGCTAGAGTGGGTAATCAGACAAGCCAGGATCATGAAACCAGGAGTCACCATTGTCAGGAGCCAAAAATCACGACCAGAAATCAGAAGAGAAGTCAGCCAGGCCAAGTCATACACAGGAACACAGCAGGAACACACTGGAGATGTTGACCACGGGAGGGCACAGAGGGAATGAGCAAAGCTGTTTAAATAACCAAAAGGGGCTGGCTGTAGGCTTGACTAATGAGCAGGTAATGGTAACCAAGTGGGTCACTGTGAAAACAAGGAGTGGCTGGTAATTAACTGACAGCTGAGCAAGAAAATAGCAGGAGCCCAACCCTGACAGATAGCACTTCATCCAGGAGCCTTGGATCCCTCTAGCCTTTCACCTGTGTTACCAGAGCTTCCCTGGGCTTCATTATGAGGGACACTGTTTATGAATCAATTGCGGGTAGCTGTGTTGTATGGTATGTTACTGTAGTAGTGTTTAAGGACGTAGGAGAGTGTGGAACTGGACTTCAGCAGGAGAGAACCCAATATGTTGAAGATAGCTGTGAGTGGGTTCTCTCCTTTACGGGGGAGGCCTAGCCTGAAGTTGTGGCTTTGATCTTGCAAGTAAGGAGAAGCTGAGGAAATGTAATGGTAATTGTGAGTGCAACAATGCCCGCTTGGATCACTTGACATTCTCCAGATTTGTGATTGTATAGGCTCAAAACAATAAGCAATTTGGTTAATCAATCAGGCAAATCTGGCAAATTTACTGAATTTCAAAGCTTAATTATGAACAAGGCATCCTAGGCAGGAAGTGAAAGTGGTGATAGATTAGACCCTCTGTCAGTTTTTTTTTCATTCTGTATCTCCACTGGGAAGACCGGGAAGACCGGGAATCTTTATCCTGGTGACCAATGGTCCCAGGACTGAAAGTGAGAAAAAAAATTCAAAATTTGTGCATTTTTACCATAAAAGCATTAGAGGAGGAATCTTCTAAGGATAAAACATGTTCTGGTGACAACTAGAGAGGATTAGGGTACATCCTTTCACTTTGGAGAGATTTTCTCTCACTTTTTGTTGTATTTAAAGAACAGAGCGTGGATGGAAATCGTCAGTTGAACACAGACAATGAAAAAAAAAGAAAAAAAAAACCCAACTCTAAACAGAATGAAAAAAAACCAAGGTATACCTTGAATATACAGTATCTCACAAAAGTGAGTACACCCCTCACATTTTGGTAAATATTTTATTATATCTTTATTATATCTTTTCATGTGACAACACTGAAGAAATGACACTTTGCTACAATATGAAGTAGTATAAGCTTGTATAACAGTGTAAATTTGCTGTCCCCTCAAAATAACTCAACACACAGCCATTAATGTCTAAACTGCTGGCAACAAAAGTGAGTAAACCCCTAAGTGAAAATGTCCAAATTGGGCCCAAAGTGTTAATATTTTGTGTGGCCACCATTATTTTCCAGCACTGCTTTAACCCTCTTGGACATGGAGTACACCAGAGCTTCACAGGTTGCCTCTTGCACTCCTACATGACGACATCATGGAGCTGGTGGATGTTAGAGACCTTGCCCTCCTCCTCCTTCCATTTGAGGATGCCCCACAGATGCTCAATAGCAGTGGAGATCTTGGAGGTGTGTTTGGGGTCGTTATCATGTTGGAATACTGCCCTGCGGCCCAGTCTCCGAAGGGAGGGGATCATGCTCTGCTCCAGTATGTCACAGTGCATGTTGGCATTCATGGTTCCCTCAATGAACTGTAGCTCCCCAGTGTCGGCAGCACTCATGCAGCCCCAGACCATGACACTCCCACCACCATGCTTGACTGTAGGCAAGACACACTTGTCTTTGTACTCCTCACCTGGTTGCCTCCACATACGCTTGACAGCATCTGAACAAAATAAGTTTATCTTGGTCTCATCAGACCACAGGACATGGTTCCAGTAATCCACGTCCTTAGTCTGCTTGTCTTCAGCAAACTCTTTGCGAGGCTTAATTCTGGGATGACAGCCATGCAGACCAAGTTGATGCAGTGTACGGCGTATGGTCTGAGCACTGACAGGCTGACCCCCCATCCCTTGAACCTCTGCAGCAATGCTGGCAGCACTCATACATCTATTTCCCAAAGACAACCTCTGGATATAACACTGAGCATGTGCACTCAACTGAGTGGAACCTGTCCTGTTAAACCGCTGTATGGTCTTGGCCACTGTGCTGCAGCTCAGTTTCAGGGTCTTGGCAATCTTCTTATAGCCTAGGCCATCTTTATGTAGAGCAACAATTCTTTTTTTTTCAGATCCTCAGAGAGTTCTTTGCCATGAGGTGCCATGTTGAACTTCCAGTGACCAGTATGAGAGGGTGAGAGTGATAACACTAAATTTAACACACCTGCTCCCCATTCACACCTGAGACCTTGTAACATTAATGAGTCACATGACACCGGGGAGGGAGAAAATGGCTATTTGGGCCCAATTTGGACATTTTCACTCACTTTCTTTTACACCCACTGTACTCACTTTTGTTGCCAGCGGTTTAAGCATTAATGGCTGTATGTTGAGTTATTTTGAGGAGACAGCAAATTTACACTGTTATACAAGCTGTACACTCACTACTTTACATTGTAGCAAAGCATAATTTCTTCAGTGTTGTCACATGAAAAGATATATTTAAATATTTACAAAAATGTGAGGGGCACACTCACTTTTGTGAGATACTGTATTTTAGGTGAAATACTTTTCTGTATAATAATCCTCTAGTGGTAGCTGCTATTCCTATTTAATCCCATACTAGCTGTACAGTAGAGACCAACCTGTCCAGTGTCACTTGCCAAGTGACATTTTAGCCCAAATCTAGTATACAGCTGGGCTATGAGGCAGCAATGTCGGTATTGGAGTTTACCTAGTCAGGTATGTACTAGAGAATAGGTCCCTTTAAAGGTTGCTTAAAGTAGAACTAAATGCAAAACTTAAAAAGAAGATTTGTGTAAAGTAAAGGAGAGTTATAACCACTGTCAGTTATATTTTTGCCATATGTGTCCCATTCGGGAGATTGTCTTTCACTTCCTGTCCCATAGCCAAAGTGAAGGAAATCCCTGGTTGTCACCAGGGTCACTAGACCTAGTGTCCACATAGAAGAGATTTACCCTGAATTCCCTGTATAAAATTTGGGATTTTGTTTCAATTTTGGCAATAACTGCAAACATGGCAAATAGAGGGGGTGAGTCTCTCTTTAACAGGGGCACAAACAGCAATACAGCCGTGGCCAAAAGTTTTGAAAATGACACAAATATTAATTTCTCACAAAGTCTGCTGCTTCAGTGTTTTTAGGTCTTTTTGTCAGACGTTACTATGGTATACTGAAATATAATTACAAGCATTTCATAAGTGTCACGGGCTTTTATTGACAATAAAGTTTATACAAAGAGTCAATCTTTGCAGTGTTGACCCTTCTTTTTCAACACCTCTGCAATGTGCCCTGGCATGCTGTCAATCAACTTCTGAGCCACATCCTGACTGATGGCAGCCCATTCTTGCATAATCAATGCTAGGCGTTTGTCAGAATTTGTGGGGGTTTTTTAGTTCACTCGCCTTTTGAGGATTGACCACAAGTTCTCAATGGGATTAAGGTCTGGGGAGTTTCTTGGCCACGGACTCAAAATGTTGATGTTTTGTTCCCCAGGCCACTTAGTTATCACGTTTTCCCTATGGCACGGTGCTCACCAAACTGTTCTTGGGAGAAGTTGTTCTCGGAGGATGTTTTTGTACCATTCTTTATTTATGGTTGTGTTCTTAGGCAAAATTGTGAGCGAGCCCACTCCCTTGGCTGAGAAGCAACCCCACACATGGTCTCAGGATGCTTTACTGTGCCATGACACAGAACTGATGGTGATGCTCACCTTTTCTTCTCCGGACAAGGTTTTTCCGGATGCGCCAAACAATTGGAAAGAGGATTCATCAGAGAAAAAAACTTTACCCCAGTCCTCAGCAGTCCAACCCCTGTATCTTTTGCAGAATAGCAGTCTGTCCCTGATGTTTTTCCTGGAGAGAAGTGGCTTCTTTGCTGCCCTTCTTAACTTCGCCCAGGGCTGGTGCAAGGATTTTTGACACTCTAGGCGAAACCTCATTTTGCAAATCCCTTTTTGGCTCTGCCCCTGACTCCACCCCCTTTGTCCTGTCAATTTATATGATGGAGGTGGCGGAGGTAGAGATTTTTGCAGAGCCTCTCTACCCATTTCTTTAGCCGTGGTCCACAGGCCTGCACCTGTGCCCCTGGATCTGCCTCATTTTCCCACCCTGGGGTGCTGCCAGCTGCGGCTCTCCAGTGACATGAGTGATTGATGCAGAGCAGTGACGGATCAACAGCGGATGGGCGCCCCTGGTGGCAGTGGCGCCCTAGGCGGCCGCATACTCCGCCTAGTGGTAGAGCCGGCCCTGACTTCGCCTCACTGTGCGTGCCGATGCACTCACACCTGCCTGCTGCCATTCCTGAGCAAGCTCTGCACTGGTGGTGCCCCAGCTGAATCAACTGTAGGAGATGGTCCTGGGACTTGCTGGACTTTCTTGAGCGCCCTGAACACTTCTTCACAAATGCAGTGGAAATGTTTTTTATGGGATAAAGTTCATTTTCATGACAAAAAGGGACTTTGCAATTAATTGCAATTCATCTGATTACTCTTCATAACATTCTGGAGTATATGAAAATTTCCATCATAAAAACTGAGGCAGCAGAATTTGTGAAAATTAATATTTGTGTCATTCTCAAAACTTTTGCCTAAAGATGTACATAAAAGACAGGTATACTAATCCTTCTCCCCTCTGTCCAAAACCAGTTATTCTTTAAGGGAAATGTATAGTTGCTTTATACATATACTTTCTTTCCTCATTTATTATGATCAGGATTAAATAATACAACTCAAAAATATGTTTTTCTTGTTTTAATCATGTACATTGCATATGAATATATATTGAAACAACAAGTGGAACTCATGGCTTCTTTTCCCATGTGCTCCAGGCTACCCTTACCTCCTGCTCTAAAAATGTATTATATTGATTTCCACATTGAATTTCAATTATTTATAGCATACTTCCAATATTCTGGATGATCTTGAAATTTGCAAACTTACTTTGATAAGAATCCCACACATTTCCTGGAGCTTTCTAGGTAGGCACTGCTTTGTCGCAGATTTCACAGAGCCTTACGTCTGAACTGCAGTTTCATAAGAGCAGGCGTTTCAGAAGGCGGAGTTAGAACAGAATCACTGCTTGTAGGCAGCAAGGTACCATGGGATATGTAGTCCTTAGAAATTTAAAGTAAACTGCGGAAGAGAAGTTGCAAAGTATGCAGGCAATCCAGTAAATCGTGGAAAGAGATGACCATCAGACAGGCAGAACTCACAACATAAAAATTGATTTTTTAAGTAGGATTAAATTGAATTGTCAATACTAACTATTGTTTGTAATCTTATTACAATGTTGAAGTTAAAAAAAGAAAGTGTATAGTGGGACCATGACCTTAGATATCCTTTAACTCAACAAAACAGCTCCCCCACACATAAAGAATTATTTAATCTCCCAGAATTCCCCGCCCACACTCTTCAGACAAAAGTGACAATAGTGTGGAAAGGGCTAAAGATTTAGGCTACATTTGCACAGGCATTTTGTGCCACTATGAATCCCAGCAACAAGAATCTACTGTTTTTGAGGCTGTGATTGACAGCTGTGTGTGGATAGCTGTTTGCACAGCCAGCAGTTACCTGCAGTGATCATGGCTGCACATGTACAGCTGTCAAGCCCAGCTGCAGGAATCATTCAATTCTTGCTGATGGAATTTGTAGAGTGACAAAACACCCATGGAAATGGAGCCTAAGGCTCCTTTCACACGAGCGGAACCCACTTTGACGGGCTCCGCTGCTCAGCGGGGATACATCCGTTTATCCCCGCTGAGCCGGCGGATGACAGGACAGTCTCTGAACTCCATGCAGAGACTGACCTGTCACAGCTCCTTTCTCCTCTATGGGGGATCAGATGAACACCGACCGTCTGTCCTTGTTCATCCGATCCGCCAGACGGATGGAAAATAGGGTTTCCATCCGTCTGTTTTTGGCGGATCAGAGCGGATTGGATGTCAGCGGACATGTCACCACTGACATCCATCGCTCCATAGAGGACAATGGAGTGTTCGTTTGGGTCCGCCTGAAAAACTGACAGGAGGACCTGAACGATCCGCTCGTGTGGAAGGACCCTTAAGCAGCCGACAGGAGCTTCAACCTTGACTGCAACTCAGAAATGACAGTTTTGGATGGACTTTGTAAAAAAATTTGTAGGCCAAGAAATATTGCTGTGCTAGTACGCAGCAATATGGAGATCAATATAATTCACCAAGAAGTTGTGATAACAATAAGAAATGTCAGAAGCCACTGGTAGAGGTAACCAAGTTGGGTAAAATATCCTCGAAAAATGCAACCTGTTAATTGACAAAAAACAGTTAAAATTATTTATGTCAAAACTTTGGTTAAGTTCAATATATATTTAGCAATGCAACTTCCTGTCTTGCTTTATTCTCTGATACTAAACGCTTGACAAAGCATTTAGGATTACTGCCCTGCAGTGTAATTCTGGCCATACATCAATCATTTTTTTTTCCAGCTGATTGGAAAAAAAAGAAAGGTTTCCCCCATTCACACAAGCAAGGTGGATGGAGGAGTCCTTCCCACTGTGCTATTGTATTCTGACAGCAGGGATTTTCCACTGTCAGAATATACTGATCCATGCTGCACCCCCACCTCTCCAAGCCCCTTACACAGCTGTGAACAGAGATTATGTGATCACTTGTAAAAAAAGAAAAAAGTATTTATAATTTTTTTATATATTTATATATAAACACAGTGACGTAACTAGGACCTTCAGGGTCCCGGTGCAAGAAACCATGAAGGGCCCCCTGACCCCTGGCTGGGGCCCTTCTCTCTGATTCCAGTGGTGGAACACCAGGGCCCAGTCACAAGTCCGACCTTGGTGACCCTGGTAGTTCCGACACTAGTGTCAGTAGTTTTTTTATTCTTGTTATATAATTTTTTTTCAATTTTTTTTTTTTTTTACAATTTTTAAAATGTATTCATTTATTTTTACAATATTATTTTTTACAATTTTTTAGGAGCCCTGTTGGTTCTTCCAGCGCACAAGGCATAAAGCTCTGTTTTGTTATCTCCGTCTTCTCCTACACAAGCCTCACAAACACCTTGCGGGTTCACAACTCCACAATAGTTTTGGGTGCCGTGGATGTGGATTATCATTGGACTCAAGGGGCTGAATCACAATTTATATGGACTTTATTTTGGACTGCACCAATTTGATTAACCATTTTTTCACTGGAATTGCATGAATGTATAAATACACTTTGTTTATGCATTAATTGCATTATTATTGTATAGCACATTAAACACATATTTTGTATTTGTGGATATTTTTTGCATTCATTAGTATATAGAGCACAACAGCGGGGCACAATTTAAATACTTTAAGTTATACTTAGCACATCTATGGGATTGTGAGCAGTGGACCTACAGTATATCCAGGTATTGGCTGAGCACTCACCCACTCCAAGACCCCTCTTGCTAAAGATGGGTGGCAATCCTTTCTTCTGAGTTGTCAGTCTTAAGCTGGCCATACATTAATAGAATTTCATTTGAAAATGTTTATTTTAAGAACGTTCTTTCGAGTTTCTAATGGCTAGTGGGGTCAAATTGACATGCATTTTCGATTACAGGGAAAATTCAATAGGACCAACATGGAAATTTTTATTCAAATGAATGAATTTCTAACAGTAAATGTGATTTTTGTTTGGAAAAGTTTTATCTATCCAAAATGAAATGTTAATAACAAACTTTTTTTAAGGACTGTTCAACAACATTCTCAAGTCATCGAATTTACTGATTAACTGTACAAGTGTTCACATGAGCGTTTGTTCGAAAATCTACTAGTGTATGGCCAGCTATACTCTCTCTATACTTTGGTTGCCCAAATTACTCTCATGGGGTGAAATCATAAGATAGTGTCATAGTGTTTATTATTTAAAGTGGTTGTAAAGTCAGAAGGTTTTTTATCTTAATGCATTCTATGCATTAAAGGGAAACTCGCCTGTCTTGGGGGAAAAAAACAGCAAATAAAGGAAAAATAATATAGCGTGTACAATTGCGATACAAGTCATATTGTAATTGAATGTTATTAAAAAATACCTTTCCTTTTCAATCTGCAGCCGCTGTAATTTTCTATAAATGCAGTGCAATATGGCTACCTGGAGTTGTTCTGTACACAGAATGTGTACTGACCACTCCCCAGAAACATAATTTCCTGCTTGTGTGATTGGCTCACCAATTTTCCCAGGAGTCTGCCTAAGAAGTCAGATGTCAGGCACCCCCTGCAACAAAAATGTAATTTTTGGTGAGATACTTCTAATAGGAACACATCTAAAGGGATGCAGGTCCAGCCAATTTCCTCATTAGTGCTCTGCAGCTGCACACCTGATAGATAATCATGAAACCACTCCCACTCCCATTAGACCTACTCAGCACAGAGAAACAAACAGGATTTTCTTCAGAATAACAAAAGGTAGGAATCTGCACCAAAGGTTGTTATAATCCTTGCAATGTACATAGATCACCCAGGGGAAAATGTTTTTTTCTCAACAAAAGTGAAGTTACGCTTTAAGATAAAAAGCCTTCTGTGCGCAACAGCCCCCCTTAACCCCCTAATACTTACCTGAGGTCCCTCTAGCTCCAGCAAAGTCGTAGGAATGTGTCAGCCATCCGGGACTCCCCTCCTCATTGGCTGAGACAGCAGCACTGTGCCATTGGCTCCCACTGCTTTTAATCAAAGTCAGTCAGCCACTGAGAATAGAAAGGGGGCCGGGACGGGCTGCAGCTCCATGTCGAAATGGACACAGGGAGGTGTAACTCGGCTCGGGTGCCCCCATAGCAAGCTGCTTGCTGTGGGGGCACCCAACAGGAGGGAGGGGCTAGGAGAGCCAAAGAGGGACCCAAGAAGAGGAGGATCTGGGCTGCTTTGTGCAAATCCACTACACAGAAGAGGTGAGTATAACATATTTGTTATTTTCAATTTTAAAAAAATGAGTCTTTACAATCACTTTAAATCATTCAGAAAATATTAAAAAAAATCATCCAATGCATTTACATGGAATGGTGCATTACTCGCATCAGTGTAAAGTGTTAATACTATAGAAAAAACAACATACCCATTTCCAGGTATGAGCTTGTTTATGCGTGATGACTAGAGATGAGCGAACTTCTAGAAGTCCGGGTTCTGCTGGTTCGGCCGCACTTCGGGACAAAGTCCGGGTTCGGGTCCGGACAGAACCCGAACTTTGTCCCGGACCCCGAACCCCATTGAAAGCAATGGGGACACAGACTTTTAGGCACAAAAAAGGCTGGAAAATAGTCCTGGAAGGTCCTAGAGGTCTGCAAAAGGAAGGAAATGTGGGTAAGGGTGGGACAAGTGACCTACAAAGAAATGGGGACAGGGAAATAACTTTAAATATTTTTTAAAAAATAAAAACATAAAAAATGCAAAAATGGAGTTCATCTTCAAAATGGGTCTGAAAAGTATTAATTAACATTAGAGGCCATAGAACTGTTCTAAAATCATCTTCAAACTGTGTCAAAAAAGTATAAATAAGCCTAACGAAAGTTACCCCAAGCCCCAGGCCCTGTTTC
>BLSH010078870.1:628324-641891 GCA_018402905.1 Glandirana rugosa | reverse complement strand
TCTTGGACCTAGTGTAGTCACCGATTTCTCTTAATGTATAGGAAACGTCTAATTTGTCAAGTGTACTTACACAAAGTTTTGCCTTATAAATTGATATACGGGACAAAAGTCGAAATTCTTACTGAAAAATTCATTGCCCAAGGTACAGTGACACTGACGAGAGTCTCGTAACCATGCATATGTAACCAACGGTTGCAACATAATTTTAAGTGGATAGGAACTGTTGACAGTCTGTCGGTCTGACAGTTGTAGTAAGTTCTTCCATTAGTAAATCAACCCCTTGGTATTTAAAATAATACACTGTGAATTATTATAGTAAAGATCAGCTACATTAAAGAAATGCAGCAATGCAATGATTGGAACAGAGTTGAGACTCTTGAATGATGTTGACAGTCTGGCTGTCTGACAGTTGTCAAGGATAGGTGAATTTTAATACAACGTTGGCAACCAATGTATACGTACCAATGCTCTGAGAGCAGTCACAGTGACATGGAACCCGTTACTTAAAAAGTCATTCTTAAAGCTGAAAACAGGGCATATAGTTAAATATTCCGTTTTGAAACACATTCATGTGAACTGTTTAATCTGCAAAGGATATGTAATTCTCTTTAGCCACTGATGTGATCCAGGTTCTCCTGACATACAGCATAGCCAGGTCAATAACATCACTTTTCTCCACTGCAGTCAACCAATTTCCTTTGGTCACCAACTCATGTCCAACCTGTGATATAATAATTACATATGCCAAGATCGCTATAGCAGCTAATGTTGTACCGTATTTTATCATAGAACCCCTCGGAGTTGAGTACTCTTCAACGTTTTTGCTCCAAGGGATGCTCAAAATCTGATTTGTATCTTAAAGTGTTACTAAACCCACAACAATAAAATCAATCTGTATATGCAGTAAAGCATGCTTGTTATATTCACTGTGGAACCTAAGGGGTTAATCCTCTGCATTGTGTAAAAAGGCTGTTTGATCCTGTATGCACAGATCCTCCTCTTCTTCTACTGTCCCCTGATAATTTCCTGATACGTAGACAGGGTTTATGGAGTCAGGCTGCAAATGCTCAGTTTGGTGTGTATTGCTAACCTCCCTGGCAGTATGATTATTTCAGATTTTTGGTGCTGAAAGCGGTACGATTATTTTGCATGAAAATTTGGCGTTTTATATTGTAGGCCTGTAATTCTTAGGAATAACTCACTTAAATCTGTCCAAACAAGAGACTAGTAGACATCCCGGGTATGATAAAGTTTGAAATATGAAATCATAAATTATAATATAATAAATAACTATAAATAAGTATCAAAAATAATAACGTAATAGTAATAAAATGTATTCAATAATGTAATCAAACCAAAAACACTGAAATTTGCTCAGTTGCAGAATTGTTGCTGTCATCACTTTCAGTGTCTGATGATAAATTTCCCCAAAAATCAGTATCACTCAATTCTGCAAATGATTCTTATTTACTATCGCTGTTTTCTAGCTGATCAAAAACCACTTTTGACGTAAAGGGACGCTTTTTGGTTGCTATGGACATTCTCATGTTTCCAGGCAGAAAGAATGACATATATAATATAAAAGTGCATGCAGGGCACTGGGCAAACCATTAGGGACAAAGGGGGTGTGAAATGTTTTCATACAGTAATGTAATCTATAAGATTACAGTGTACTGTATGTGCTGTGTGTGTTTCACTTTTTGAATTTCCCGCCGGTCTCCGTCCCCGTGCGATGTGACGCTCGCAGGGAACGGAGCCCGGCACACAGGAGTCATCTGGCGGCGGACACAGTCCGCAGACACGGCGGGGGACATCGCTGGATCCAGGGGACAAGGTGAGTAGCGCTGCCTGGATCCAGCAATGCAATCCCGAGTGTGGCTCGGGGTTACCGCTAATGGTACTGAAATTCCACCCCGAGCCACACTCGGAATTACCGCCAGGGAGGCTAGAGAGGTTTTTTTTTTCTTGGTAGAGTGCATGTGATCAGCACAGGGCCAATCTGCACTGTCCAGATAGAGGGTCAAGGGTATTACAGCCTCATAGGACATTCAGAAAACTCTTCCTACAATCTTTAACCAGTACTTGGCTGGGAACTGATAGAAGTCACAAGACTGCTATATACTGCTGATGAGAAAAGGTATTTAGCAGTTTATATTTACTAAAATAATTGCATTACCATGTTCTTTGTACTGTGGGAGACCAGATATAGTGAATGCAGGGTCCTGGTTTTAGTAACACTTTAAGCCTAGTACACAAGGGCTGAATGTCAGGCAACATCGGCTGGTTCAATAGAAACCGGCTGACATTCGGCCCGTGTGTACTGCAGTCAGTCTGACAGAAGCCAGCTATTCAGCCGGCTTCTGTTGAAGGGGCAGGACTGAAAAAGATCTGCTGATTGGCTCCCGATCAGCACTCTCAGCCATAGACTCTGGCTAGAGTGTTCTGGCAGGGAGTCTACCCCATTTCAAAACACAATAGAACAGCAGGGGAAATCGCTGTACTAATGTCGGATAGTTAGTACAGCAGCTCCTCCTAGTGTGTACTAGGCTTCAGTGCAGACTTCTGGGAATATCAGTAAGCCAATCACACAAGCAGGAAATTACATAACTGGGGGGCGCTCTGTACATCATCTGTGTACAGAACGCCTCCAGGTAGCCATATCTTATTGCATGTTACAGAACATTACAGAGCTGTAGATTGAAAGGGAAAAGTATTTTTAATAACATTCAATTACAATTGTATACACTGTGTTATTATTTTTTTTCATTTAAGATTTTTTTTTTCCAACGTAAATGGAGTTACCCTTTAAAGTCCCGATGGAGTTGGTCCTTCAGATCTCCCAAAAATGTTTTGGCTTCTGTTAGAGATATTTCTGATCAAGAATTTGACTTGGACTTTCAATAACTGGTCTGCCACTCTCTTCTTCTCATACCCCACCTTGGTTTAAATACCAACTACAAGCAACCACACCAGAGTTACTACTCTCCAAGATTAACTGTAAATTTCACAGACGTCTCACTGTGGGACCGAACTTATATAGGATCTTACCTTCCTGATTTACATGTTCCCTTGAAGTGATGGGTTGCATCACATCAAAGTTAGGTTCTCGTAGAAGGACAGATCTTCCACCTGAGAAAATAGTTTGTGAAACATATGCCTGTCCTTGATTCCACCATTGGGTACTGCCTCAATGTTCCCCCAACTAGACCAGTATATAGATGAAGAGCATATTTAGCAAACGTCTTACTCCCCTTTTTCCCAGTAAAGGAAATAATCCCTGGAAAATCTTGGTGTGAGGTAATAAAGTTGAATCAATAAAGGAGAACAGAATTCGTCCACTTGACTCAGCTTAATGAATAAGATGATTATTTGTTCATTTTAAATACCCAATCCTGTGCAAGGGATTGGTTGATTGTATTTAAAATACCTTCACCTAATACACTAAGGTAAGTGTAGGGTAAAAGGTAAGCCTTTAATAAACAACACTTACATAGGTGGCTCCAAGAGCCTCCAGCTATGAAATCTCAAGAGAACCCAACCATCACATGCAATGCTTGAAATTAGGCACATCACTAGCAAGGCAACATATGGGCCACCATAACCTGTGACAGGCAGATCTCTCCTTAGAGTCAACAGAGGTGCCCCTTTTTGCCAAACAGACTTCCTCTCCCAAATTTTGAATGCGGCAAACTAAAAGGGACGTCTCTTGTTCTGAGGAGAAGAGGAAACCTTGACAAATCAGTTACTTCCAAAAGTAGTATATGAACATTGGTCCTTATGGGGTAATGTAACCCTCTCGTTCACTTTAAACATTTAAAAACAAAAGACCTTCACAGAGCGGACACCACAAGTTGTCATCTATTGTGCTGTTAGCAAGGAAAAAAGTTCTTGCTGAACCTTTCATAGCCGAGTTTCACTACTAGTAGTCTTTCTTGATTTTTGGGCTATCTTCCGCCTACTGTCATTTCTCTAACTGTCTGTGGCCAATAAGGGCACTCGATGGGGAATAACAGCATACAAACTTTAGTCCAAATGTCATGACTGAGGTATTGCAGATACCCAGACTGCTTAAACCTTTTTTACCCCAACCATACCACCCATCCGATAACAAAAGACACCACACTTTTCCTTTATGGGTTTTAAAAGGCCATAGCAGCCATTTTATTAACAAATAAAATACAACTTTTTCAAAAATATATAATTTTCTTTCATCTACATGTCTGAAAACCTGATTAACACAATCTCTGTACAGCAGTTAAATTTAATGCAGTCTAGGATCCTGAAAGGCAAATTATATTCCACCGACTGGCTGTATAATCATCATAATAGACTACCAGGCCATCAGCCGCAAATACACCAGCTCAAGGACAACCACTATTACGACACCCACAATAAAGCCAAATAAATCCTTCCAATCATTACTAGCTCAATTCACTAGGATAAGAACACCCATACCTGAGATGGGTCCCACCCCTCCTTTTCCAAACTTTAAATTGTCACCGCCTTCCAAGACCCTGAGACCCCTGTCAGAAACACCCACGCATTAAACCTTATGGGTGGGTGGCCCTCCAAACACTCAGGGCACACTGTATGCCATTCTGAAGGCCCAATGACCACAGATCAATACCAACAGCATTCAAATGAACACCATTAGCCTTTAGATACAAATCAAAGTATTTTTCCAGCTCCATATGGTGAACCGCAAAGCCCCTGTTTCGGACAAAAAACATGGCCACTGTTTTATTGACCTTAATCCTTGCCCTATTGACTCCCTCCACTGAATGAGCCAGGCTCCAACTCGTTCTAGCCACCATGTCTGACCACACCAGCATGGTACCAGAGAACGCTGACTTCAGTCTTAAAAAATTAAACTTCATGTCCCTTGCCAACTCCCTGGAAGCACGGAGCACTAAATCATTCCCCCTGCGTGCAAAAGAAGCACATCGGGGGATCTATCAAGCCTGACATCATGGTGAACCTCCAGCAGAACCCTGGCCCACAGCATGCCCGGTATGCCTATCCACATGTCTGGAAGTTGGGCAGGCACGACGGGGCTTCTCCTGGCACCTCCTCTTCTTCCTCGCATAGTCCCGGCCGTTACCTGTCCCTGGCCGGCACCAGTGGCTGATTGACTTCCCTGCCGGGCTGCATTCCCAGAGGAGCCGCTGGTTGAGGGAAAGCTCCCGCCGGGTCCCACCTCAGATGAGGATTCATCCCAGAGCCCGCAGCTTTTGAGGAAGGCTGCCTCTTAGCCACCGGGGCTGAAGGGTCCCATGTGGGGCTCCTAATTCTGCGGCTAGACCTAGGGGTCACATCGGGGCTGAGGCGCTCAGGAGGCTTTGACCTCCTAGCCCGTGGTGGAGCAGGGGCAAAGGTGGCAGGTCCCTGCCCAGACCCTTGCAGCATACCTGAGAGCTACTGTTGCAGCTATTGCGGGCCATTGGACACCGCCGCTGTCTGGATTTTCTGTAGCATGCTCTCCAAATTCTCCATCTCAACAACAGTGATGAGCTGCTTTGAAGCTGCTTACTTGTTCTGTCCTGTCTCCAAACTGAATCTGGGAAACGGAACCAACCCCTAACCCCCACTTTGGCCCCACCCTTCTCCACCCTGCCCCACCTTTCTTAAACCAACCAGCCATGGGGAGAGGGGGGCTAGCTTGACCACTACCACCTTATTAACCCCTTGCTTACTCCACCTGTACTGCTAACCAAGTCATGTCCGCCCTTCCGCCCATGTTGCACATCTGTCTCCAGGCCTTATTCTGTAAAGCCAGGCTCCTATTAATAAAGTAAAACTAGTTTCAGAGGGGTGAACAGAGAACATACCTTTCATTTAGATTTAAATGTAGTTTTCATTTAAAGGAAACACTCTAGAAAGAAGTACACAGGCTGGCACTGTTGACATCTCCAGTAACTTGGAATTATGACTCTGGCTAAATACTTGTTGCAGTCAATGATTGATTAAGTGTTTAAGCCAGAGACAGCCAAGCAAATGGTACTTTCTGGAGTTGGTTAGCAATGGTATCCTCCTTATAGGTTTCCTTTATAGTGTATGGAACGCCAAAACCTTTTTTTTTTCAGTTTTGGAAAGGGTGGTGATGATTAACCACTTCACCTCCGGAAGGATATCCCATGTTAGGACCAGAGCACTTTTTGCGATTCGGCACTGCATCGCTTTAACTGACAATTGCGCGGTCGTGCGACGTTGTACCCAAACTAAATTTGTGTCCTTTTTTCTCACAAATAGAGCTTTCTTTTGGTGGTATTTGATCACCTCTGCGTCATTTCTGATCACCGCTATAAACAAAAAAAGAGCAACAATTTTGCAAAAAAAAACAATATTTCTTACTTTTTGCTAAAATACAAATCCAAAAAAAATATATAAAAAAACAAATTTATTCAACGGTTTTGGCCGATTTATATTCTACCTCATATTTTTAGTTAAAAAATAAAAGCGCAATTGGCGTTTATTGATTGCCACATTTACAAACCATAAGAATTCATTTCTGGCATTTTTTTACTGGTAATGGCGGTGATCTGCGATTTTTATGGGGACTTTGATATTGAGGCAGACATGTCAGACATTTTTGACACTTTTTTTGGGACCAATGACATTTATACAGCGATCAGAAATTTAAATATCCACTGATTACTGTATAAATGTCATTGGCAGTGAAGGGGTTAACCTGCAGGGGGAGATCTAGAGGTTAACCGTGTTCCCTAGGCGTGTTCTAACTGTGAGGGGGCTGGGCTATCATGGGCATAAGAGATCTAACTGATCCCAGTGACAGGGATCTGTAGATCTCTTACATGCCCACTGACAGAGCGGGGAACCGCCGTGTTTACATCGGCGGTTCCCCGTTCTTTCTCTCTGGCAGGTCATCGCAGCTCACCGACGAGAACGTGCCGCGGCTTACATACAGCGATTCGTGGGACGCTGCCACTCTGCAGCAGTAAATAGATAGCGCGTGCTCGGGAACAGGTTAAAAAGCCTTCGTTTTGATTTTTTTTTGGGAGGGGATGCTGTCTGTGTCCTATTTGGGAGATTTCCATTCACTTTTTATCCCAGATACAGAACAGGAAATGAGAGCAAATCTCTACAAAGTGAAGGAGAATTCCCCTCTCAGACAACAGGGCCACCATCAGAAATCATAGGGCCTTGTACAACGTACACAACAACCTCAGCCTCCCCCACAGAGGGAGGATATGCCAACCAAGGTGAGAATCACTCATCAGATCTCTAGATGTCCCTCCTCATGCAGCACTTGGTAGCCCTCAGTGCTCCTGATCCTGTTTCTCCTCACCTGTTATCAGTACAGTGGATTAAGACTCCTGCTCCCATACCTCATCTGCAGGGGGGTGCACCCTGCTTCTAAGCCAAACACAGGATTCCCTGCTGACTCAATGGGGCCCAGGCCTGGTGCAAGAGTATTCCGTGTAACACCATATTGGTGACCCTGGTTGTCAACAGAAGCAATTTCCCTTTTGGAAGATTTCCCATCACCTCCTGTTCTGGTGACAACTCTAACATTTTGATTTTCCCATCAGTTTCTGTCTCACTGCAAATTTCACGTGCACAATTAAATAAAAACTTAAAGTATATGTTAACTCTCATCTTGTATAATTACTGTAAAATTGCCCATTCAGTTTAAAATAGAAATGAAATGCAAAACACTTGTGTATAGAACAGAAAACATTTTAGATAAGATTTTATAAGTGATCACATTCCCTTTGTTCTCAGCTGCATAAGAGCTGGGGGTAGGAAAAACAGAAGCACGCTGGTTTTCCCACTGAATGGCTGTTCGGGGGGCGTCAGGACAAGTCTGATCATTGAAGGAGAGCAGGATGAGTTCCGAGAGTAGCTAGAGAACTGACCTCTGAACTGTGCTCTCATGCTTAGTGTGGTCAGTTTTTGATAGGAAAGCAGAGGGACTGACAGGAATACCAAGGATTTTACACAAAGGAAGCAATACAAAGAGAACAGGAGACTTTCTCATAGAAGTACATGGTACAGCAGGCACATATCAGGAATATGAAATGTTGGGTTTACATATTATTTAACAGGGTTACTAATCTCTCATTACTCTTAAAAAAGAAAATGTTTGGCTTTAACCACTTCACCTCAAGAAGAATTTCCCAGTTTAGGACCAGAGCACTTTTTGCGATTCGGCACTGCGTTGCTTTAACTGACAATTGCGCGGTCGTGCGACGTTGTACCCAAACAAAATTTGCGTCCTTTTTTTCCCACAAATAGAGCTTTCTTTTGGTGGTATTTCATCCCCTCATTTTTGGTGGTATTTGATCTGTCATTTCTGATCGCGCTATAAACAAAAGAAGAGCGACCATTTTGCAAAAAAACACAAATTTCTTACTTTTTGCTAAAATTCAAATCCAAAAAAATATATAAAAAGACATATTTTTTCGCCGGTTTTGGCCGATTTATATTGTTCCTCATATTTGTGATAAAAAAAAATCGCAATCGGCGTTTATTGATTGGTTTGCGCAAAAATGGTCGCGTTTACGGATGGTGAGAATTCATTTCTGGGGTTTTAAATTTTTTTTTTTTTTACTAGTAATGGCGGCGATCTGCGATTTTTACCAGTACTGCAATATTGCAGCGGACATTTTTGACACTTTTTTAGGACCAATGACATTTATTCAGCGATCAGAAATGTAAATGTCCACTGATCACTGTATAAATGTCATTGGCAGTGAAGGGGTTAACCTGCAGGGGGAGATCTAGCGGTTAACTGTGTTCCCTGGGTGTGTTCTTACTGTGGGGGGGTTGGGCTACCATGGGCGTGACAGGGATCAGTAGATCTCTCATGCCCCTACTAACAGAGCGGGGAACCGCCGTGTTTACATCGGCGGTTCCCTGTTCTTTGCCTGTGGCCGCTGATCGCGGCTCGCCGACGGGCACACTCCTCAGGGGCGCGCCCCCTAGTGGCCATTCGCAGATCGCTGTCTTTTTACTGCGATTCGCAGCCAGCGTCCACACTGCCGCCGTAAATATGCGGTAGGCAGTGTGGAACTGGTTAAATACCTCATTATCCTGAGCTTTCGTAGTTCAGTGTAAAAGACAGAACCAGGCAAATGATGTGTGTTTTTTGGATAAGTGTTAGTATAGATATATATAGTATCTCACAAAAGTGAGTACACCCCTCACATTTTTGTAAATATTTTATTCTATCTTTTCATGTGACAACACTGAAGAAATGACACTTTGCTACAATACAAAGTAGTGAGTGCACAGCTTGTATAACAGTGTAAATTTGCTATCCCCTCAAAATAACTCAACACACAGCCATTAATGTCTAAACCGCTGGCAACCATTCTGATTACACCCCTAAGTGAAAATGTCCAAATTGGACTCAATTAGCCATTTTCCCTCCCCAATGTCATGGGACTCGTTAGTGTTAATCTCAGGTCTCAGGTGTGAAAGGGCAGCAGGTGTGTTAAATTTGGTGTTATCCCTCTCACTCTCTCATACTGGTCACTGGAAGTTCAACAGGGCACCTCATGGCAAAGAACTCTCTGAGGATCTGAAAAAAAGAATTGCTGCTCTACATAAAGGTGGCCTAGGCTATAAGAGAATTGCCAAGACGCTGAAACTGAGCTGCAGCTTAGTGGCCAAGACCATACAGCGGTTTAAAGAGGAAGTAAACCCAGATTGGTTTTACTTCCTCAATATAACCCTGTAAAGTAGAAGTATAATGGGCTACTATGCATCGCATAGTAGCCCATTATGTGCCACTTACCTGGAAACTAAGCCTGCGGCATCCAGCAATGTCCCCGCTCCAGGCCGCGTCCATCTTCTGCCCCTCTTCCTTCTGGGGCCGCAACTCCGGCTCTGTGACTGGCTGGAGTCGCGTGATGTCACTCCCGCGCACGCGCGTGGGAACCGCCAGTCATGGTACAGGGTCAGTGGAGAACTGAGCACGGAGGCCGTTTCTTCACTGCGCATGTGCCGACATGACATCGGCACATGCAAAACACTGCATATCTCCTGAACCGTGCAGGTTTGGGAGATGTGCAGTGCACCTACAGGTAAGCCTTATTCTAGGCTTACCTGTAGGTTAAAGTGGCTGTCACAGGTTGATAACCACTTTAACAGGACAGGTTCCACTAAAAACAGGCCTCACCATGGTCGACCAAAGAAGTTGAGTGCACATGCTCAGCTAGGGTTGCCACATCATCCCTTTAATTCAGGACACATATGAATTACATGGGTTCTGAGGCTAATTTAATGCAGATAAGGCTCCAAGTGAGTTTAATTGCCACCTTAATCATCCATAGAAGAACCTGTGTAATTAATATGTGTCCTGGATTAAAGGGATGATGTGGCAACCCTATGCTCAGCGTCATATCCAGAGGTTGTCTTTGGGAAATAAACATATGAATGCTGAATGCATTGCTGCAGAGGTTGAAGCGGTGTGGGGTCAGCCTGTCAGTGCTCAGACCATACGCCGCACACTGCATCAAATTGGTCTGCATGGCTGTCATCCCAGAAGGAAGCCTCTTCTAAAGATGATGCACAAGAAAGCCCGCAAAGAGTTTGCTGAAGACAAGCAGACCACAGGACATGGATTACTGGAACCATGTCCTGTGGTCTGATAAGACCAAGAAAAACGTTTTTGGCTCAGATGGTGAAAAGCATGTGTTGTGGCAACCAGGTGAGGAGTACAAAGACAAGTGTGTCTTGCCTGCAGTCAAGCATGGTGGTGGGAGTGTCATGGTCTGGGGCTGGATGAGTGCTGCTGGCACTAGGGAGCTACAGTTCATTGAGGGAACCATGAATGCCAACATGTACTCTGGCATACTGAAGCAGAGCATGATCCCCTCCCTTCAGAGACTGGGCCACAGGGCAATATTTCCAACTTGATAACAACCCCAAACACACCTCCAAGATGACCTCTGCTTTGCTAAAGAAGCTGAGCGTAAAGGTTATGGACTGGCCAAGCATGTCTCCAGACCTAAACCCTTTTGAGAATCTGTGGGGCATCCTCAAATGGAGGGTGGAGGAGTGCAAGGTCTCTTACATCCACCAGCTACGTGAAGTCATCGTGGAGGAGTGGAAGAGGACTCCAGTGGCAACCTGTGAAGCTCTGGTGAACTCCATGCCCAAGAGGGTTAAGGTAGTGCTGGAAAATAATGGTGGCCACACAAAATATTGACACTTTGGGCCCAATATGGACATTTTCACTTAGGGGTGTACTCACTTTTGTTGCCAGCAGTTTAGGCATTCATGGCTGTGTGTTGAGTTATTTTGAGGGGACAGCAAATTTACACTGTTATACAAGCTGTACACTCACTACTTTACATTGTAGCAAAGTGTCATTTCTTCAGTGTTGTCACATGAAAAGATAGAATAAAATATTTACAAAAATGTGAGGGGTGTACTCACTTTTGTGAGATACTGTATATATAGAAATATATTATACTATTTTATTTATAACCTAAATACATATAACAATGTAAACACTTATGACAAATGTACACTGAGCAAAATTATAAATGCAACACTTGTGTTTTCACCTATTTATCATAAGTTGAACTCAAAGATCTACAACTTTTTCTATGCACACAAAAGGTCTATTTCTCTCAAATATTGTTCACAAATCTGTCTAAATCTGTGTTAGGCTGGATTCACACCTATGCATTTTTAGTGCTTTTTGCATTTTGCAGATTTGCACTGCAGAACGTATTCCATAGGAAACCATGTTAAATGGACTGCAGTGCAGATCTGCAAAATGCAAAAAGCACTAAAAATGCATCGGTGTGAATCTAACCATAGTGAGCACTTCTCCTTTGCCGAGATAATCCATCCACCTCACAGGTGTGGCATATCAATCAAGATTAGACACCATGATTATTGCACAGGTGTGCCTTAGGCTGGCCACAATAAAAGGTCACTGTAAAATGTGCAGTTTACTGTATTGGGGGGGTCCGGGGGGGGGGTCCACAAATTAGTCAGTATCTGTTATGACCACCGTTTGCCTCATGCAGTGCAGCACATCTCCTTCAATGGCTGTGCGAAGTTGCTAGATATTGGCAACTGGAACACGGTGTCATATACGACAATCCAGAGCATCCCAAACATGCTCATTGGGTGACATGTCCTGTGAGTATGCTGGCCATGCAAGAACTGGGATGTTTTCAGCTTCCAGGAATTGTATTCAGATCCTTGCAACATGGGGCCGTGCATTATCATGCTGCAACATGAGAGGATGGTCGTGGATGAATGGCACAACAATGGGCCTCAGGATCTCATCACGGTATCTCTGTGCATTCAAAATGCCATCAATAAAATGCCCTGTGTTCATTGTCCATAGCATACGCCTGGCCATACCATAACCCCACCGCCACCCCATGGACCACTCAATCCACAATGTTTACATCAGCACATCACTCACCCACACAACACCATACACACTGTCTGCCATTTGCCCTGTACTGTGAAAACCGGGATCCATCCGTGAAGAGAACACCTCTCCAAAGTGCTAGAGGCCATCGAATGTGAGCATTTGTCCACTCAAGTCGGTATGACGATGAACTGCAGTCAGGTTGAGACCCCGGTGAAGACGACGAGCATGCAGATGACCTTCCCTGAGACGGTTTCTGACAGTTTGTGCAGAAATTCTTTGGTTATGCAAAGTGATTGGTGCACCAGCTGTCGGGGTGGCTTGTCTCAGATTATCTTGGAGGTGAAGATGCTGGATGTGGAGGTCCTGGGCCGGTGTAGTTACACGTGGTCTGCGGTTGTGAGACCAGTTGGATATACTGTCAAATTCTCTGAGACGCCTTTGGAGGCGGCTTATGGTAGAGAAATGAACATTCAATTCAAAGGCAGCGGCTCTGGTGGACATTCCTGGAGTCAGCATGCCAATTGCACACTTCCTCAAAACTTGCGACATCTGTGGCATTGTGATGTGTGATAAAACTGCACATTTTAGAGTGGCCTTTTATTGTGGCCAGCCTAAGGCACACCTGTGCAATAATCATGCTGTCTAATCAGCATCTTGATATGCCACACCTGTGAGGTGGATGGGTGAGTTTAACATCAATTGTAGTCAAGGTAATGGAATCACGTCTCAAAAGAAGGATCATTGATCACCTAAAAATACACAGCTTGCTGGACCCAAAGCAACATGGCTTTACTGAGGGCAGATCGTGCCAGACAAACCTGATTGAATTCTTTGACTATATTACCAGTGTTTTGGACCAGGGTGGTGCTGTGGACATAGCATATCTTGATTTCAGCAAGGCATTTGATACAGTTCCACATAACAATCTGATACAAAAGTTGTACAAGCTGGGACTTAACCCTTGGGTGGTTCAGTGGATATGCAGTTGGTTAAAGGATAGATCCCAGAGTGTGGTTGTAAATGGGGTTCACTCAGAACAGAGACCAGTCACTAGTGGGGTACCACAAGGCTCTGTACTGGGTCCTGTTCTATTCAACCTATATGTAAGTGATATAACTAAAGGTTTGCTGGGCAATGTATGTCTCTTTGCTGATGATACAAATACAACGAAACCCAGGTCGTTCGACACATAAAAATCCA
>BLSH010078870.1:588085-610585 GCA_018402905.1 Glandirana rugosa | reverse complement strand
TGGTGTCTCTCTGGTTTTGCTGTCTGCTTTTGGGGACAAAGGGGATTTTGGCTCACAAAAAGTGCTATCCTGCTGCCCAGTCTCTGAGTCCCCTGAGGCAGCTTGGCTTGGAGAAGCAGTCAGTTGGCCACTGGCCTCAGTCTTGCAGATGGCCAAGCTGAGGTGGGTAGAGTTTGTGTTTTTCGCATGGTAAAGTTGTGAATGTTTTGGGGAGGTACTTTGACTGTGATGAGCTGGGCTCTCATTGTGTTTGGAGTCTTTCTGGCCCAAGTTAGATGCCTCCTGGGCTGAGCTGTTCTTGAGGGCAGTCTGTGGCACAATGAACCCAAGAGGTTGAGTGATGGGGTACAGCAAAAAGTGGCCCTTTCCAATCAGGGTGCGGGGGTTTGACAGGCCTGTGAAATCCACACCTGCTTTCCTTTTTGGAGGGGAGTCTGAGAGTAAACTTTCCACGCTGAAGGGGTTAAGCTTCTGGAAACCAGAAGCCCTTCCATTTGGGCACAAGCCTGAGTTGTGGGTGGCCTCTGTAGGCAAGTCTTTATCACTGACCCTGTCTTTTTGTCCTGTGTTTCTTTGGCTTGGGTAAAAAACTTGCCCTGTGTGGTCACAGCTTGGCTGGGTTTGGTTGTGGTGTTTTTGGTGGCTGTGTCCCACCTCTACATGGCTGGACTCCATACCACTGCACTCATTACTCTGGGAAAGGCTACTGTCACTGTCAGAGCTTGGGGTATGGAGGGACATGGAAGAAGGGGAATGTTGGTGGCGAGCTTGGTTCCTCAACATCTTCTTCTCCTGCTTTCTCTTCTTCTTCTCCATCTTCTCCAACTCCTTCCTGGCGATCTCTTCAGGGTCCATGGGCTCTCCACTGCAGGTGGTGGGATGAGAATTATGGGCTGGTCGTCCAGGCCCTTTCTTGGTGTTCTCTTTCTTTCTCCACTTTGCTCTACGATTTTGGAACCAGACCTAAGTAATGAAAATCAATTAGCATTCAATTCTAGGTCGAGAGGAAGACAATTTAACTCTGCAGTTTTCACTTCAGCCTTTTGTTGTTGATGTTGGTGTTGTTTTTAGCTAAACTGTGGAATCTGGAGTACTAATTGTCCCACAGATGGAGAAAAGGTGTCACTCCCCCTTTGGTGTGAACAGAGGCCCAACATTCATTCATTGTTGTGCACAGGCAGAGAAAGTGGGCACAGCAAAATATTTCTATAATATAATCTTGAAATAATATATCATAAAGCATAGTTTAATAGATATCCCTGGCAGGAAAACTGGAATTGGGCACATTTTCTAAAATAAAGGTTAAAAAATGCTTGCAGTGTGTGTGTTTCAATACTTATAATTAAGCCTGACCTTAATTTTTAAATATCATTTTATAAACAAAAAATTTTTTTTCAACGAATATAATAGTACGAATTATCCAAGTGTTAATAAAGCAATCTAATAAATGCATATTAAAACCAAGGCTAAAGAATGATGACATTAAAGTGGCCTCAGTAGCTCAAGCAGGTTCTAATTAAAAAAAAAAGATAGGGACAACAAAAATGGAAAGTAGCACGATATACAATTTAATGGAAAAACATGAAAACAATGTATGAAATAAAGAATAAAAGAAATAACAGGGCTGCTACCCAAACCTTAGCTCGCCTATTCTCATTGCTTTTTAATTCTTGCTTAGTAATCAACGATAAAACCTTTAATAATTAGAATTATTTCACTTAGCTCTTTGGGGAAAATGTACTTTTTTTTCCCCCCTGTCAACATTAATTAAGTAGTTAAAAAATAAGAAGCGTAAAAACCGGGGTCACTGTGGTAGGGGATTTTGTAACCCTCTACACCCCCCTTGCAAAGTTTATTTGGCTCTCTGCCCCCCCATCCTGTTATGCTTTCCTTTGTGCTAATTCCAGGCGGTACAGCCATTGAGAATCACTCATTATGGAATTAAGGGGGAAAGTGAGGTCTCGGCTTCACTTAACAATCTCAGAACAAATTGGATGAAAGGGTTGGAAAGCAGAAGAGGTCAGGAGGGGGAGAGAGTGCATTTTGTAAATACCCCTTGAAACAAAGCTAATGCTTTAATAATACAGCGCAGTGCACTTCTCTATAATAAACTTCACACCTCCAGAGTCTTAATTACATCCTGGCCTCTCTCTCTTTTTTTTTTTACCTCCATGTACATCCAACCCCAGGAGGTCCTACTATAAGGACCGTTATCTCATCTATTGATATCAATAGTTCACAAAATCAGACTTCAGTATTTATAATAGTAGAAAAAGTTACAAACAAAAATGAGGAAATAATAGAAATAATAATAATAATAATATAACTCTAATATAATAATAATAATAATAAATAACACACATATGTAACATATGTGTATATATATATATATATATATATATATATACATATATATATATATATATATATATATATATATATATATATATATATATAATGTTATATTACATTATATTATTAAAAAAATATGACCACGTCCTAACTAAAAAGCAGCCCAGAACAAAATCTAACAAAAAATTACTTTTTATGTTTGTTCATTTTAATTGGAATGGTGACAACTTGACAACGTCCTAGGACAAAATAAAAAAATACTTAGATTTTTTTTTAGAATAGAAAATACTAGATTTTTTAAAAAAATATTATTTATGCTTTAAATGGAAAGCTGCTACTGATATTTGGCAACGTCCTAGGACAAAACAACAAATACTTCTAGATTTTTTTTATTATGTTTTAAATTGAAGGATGCTACTGATATATTAGGCACTTTGACAAAGTCCTACAACAAAATAAAACATGCTTCTAGATTTTTAAATAAGTTGTTGTTTAGGCTTTAAATGGAAAGCTGCTACTGATATTTGGCAACGTCCTAGGACAAAAAAATAAAACTTCTAGATTTTATTTTCATGTTTTAAATTGAAGGATGCTACTGATTTATTAGGCAAGTTGACAACGTCCTAGGACAACATTAAAAAAAAAAGAAAAACAGAAAACTTCTAGATTTTATTTTTTTTTGTTCAGGTTTGAAATGGAACAATGCTCCTTATTTCGCCCTCTATTATCTCTATTATAGTTGCATCATTTTTAAGGCCCCGTGTTTTCCATAAACATGTAGATGTATACATAATTCATTAGATGTAATAATTCACACGCAAGACATCTGTAAGACATTGTAGATGGTATCTGTGGCTTCATTTGAAGCACATTACACAAAGGGGATATGGATATGCAAATAAAGATGCCACTGCAAGCAAAATGCGTCTAATTAAAACGCCATTAAAGCGACAGATCGGGGATTAGTGAGAGGAGAGTGCGAATATTTGGGGGGCCTGAAGGGGGTGGGGGTGACATTATCAGAATAGAGGCAGGGGGGGGGGGGCTTTACCTGCACTCTGGACTCCACCAGGTCCAGCCTCAAGGCTAGGGCTTCTCGCATGAAGACATCAGGGTAGTGGCTTTCATTGAAGGCTTTTTCCAGCTCCTCCAGCTGCCATCCTGTGAAATTCGTCCTGGTTCTCCTTCTCTTACACCCAGGGCTTTCCTTGTCTGGGTCACCAGAGTCTAAAAAAAAAAGGAACAGATCCCAATCAGCTTAGCAGAGACATCATTTACAAGGGGTCCATGTGGACTTGAAAATAAACAAACAGAACTGTCCATTATAGGTCCCTGTGCCACTGATCAAAGCTAGTTTATGGCCCATTCCCACGTTTGGGAAATGGATTTGCAGAGAAAGTGACCCCCTGCAGTCCCAGCGCCTTCCCATCCTGGTTGATATGGAATTCCCACGGTTTCACAATCAAGCAATCCTCCTGGTGGACTTATCTGGCCACCTCTCACCTCATAGGACCCCTGTGAGGGATCATCACATACAAGGCTAGACAAATCAACATTAGCATCCACCTAAACAGTTCAGCAAAAAAATCTAGAAATTCCACAATTATTTAAAATGTGAATAGAAATATAACCATGTATTCAGCTTGCTGCTATCTCTAAACAAAAAAAATCAAGGTTCCATTAATGTCCTTTGTACATTTATCAAACTCTGCTATATAATGGATCAGAAATTGTAATACTTTGTTGCCATGCTAATGTAGAATTTGTGCAAACTGTCACGATCTGCAGGAAGAATACAGATGTGAATAGAAGCAGATATCCATATCCCTGATTTCTTTCCCTCTATCTAGATTTGCAATGCTGAAGTTGCTCGCTTCCTGACACCTCGCCGGCTTTGCAGGGCTGTGCACGTGTGAGGAGCATTCTGGGATGCACATTGAGTGCCAAGCACCCCATAAAACGTCATTCCTCGTTCTCTCCCATTTGTTTGGGGTGTTTTCTACAAGTGGGGTATGAATGACTGTTCATGGCTGATGATAAGCCAGTGCCATAAGCTTCTATATGGCTGTGCTTGCAATCTTGTCATCCTGGGGGTCACCAGCTGCTGTCTTATCTTATAGGTTATGTATATTAAACAACATTATATCAAGTGGCGAATGATTATATAATATTAACCTCTAGCACCTGTATAGAAACGAATGAAACACATTTTACCTATTACTCAATGCTTGAGATTTTTTTTTGTTTTTGTTTTTTTGTTTTTGTTGTTGTTGTTTTTTAATTTATAAGCATTGATTGTATTTAAATAATATACTTTTCCTATTCTCAAAGGTGACATGGACCTTAGTTGTATTATTACTATATTAAACGTATTCTATTCCTATATTTGATATTATGTAGTTGTTTTAATATTATAACATACTTATTCTATTCCCATAGTTGACATGGACATTATATAGTTGTATTAGTACTAGATTATACTTATTCTATTCCAATAGTTGACATTATATAGTTGTATTAGTACTATAGTATACTTATTCTATTCCAATAGTTGACATTATATAGTTGTATTAGTACTATAGTATACTTATTCTATTCCAATAGTTGACATTATATAGTTGTATTAGTACTATATTATACTTTTTCTATTCCTATAGTTGACATTATATAGTTGTATTAGTACTAGATTATACTTATTCTATTCCAATAGTTGACATGATATAGTTGTTTTAGTACGATAGTATACTTATTCTATTCCTATAGTTGACATTATATAGTTGTATTATTATTATTATATACTTATTCTATTCCCATAATTGACATGGGCATTATATAGTTGTATATTATACTTATTCTATTCCCATAGTTGACATTATATAGTTGTATTAGTATTGTATTATACTTATTCTATTCCTATAGTGTGACATTATATAGTTGTATTAGTATTATATTATACTTATTCTATTCCTATAGTGTGACATTATATAGTTGTATTAGTATTATATTATACTTATTCTATTCCTATAGTGTGACATTATATAGTTGTATTAGTACTATATTATACTTATTCTATTCCTATAGTTGACATTTTATAGTTGTATTAGTACTATATTATACTTATTCTATTCCTATAGTTGACATTATGTAGTTGTATTAATATTTCCCATGGTTGACATTGACATTATATAGTTGTATTAATATTATTATGCTTTTGCTATTCCCATAGTTGACATGGACATTGTTTTATTAATACTATATTATATGATACTTTTTCGATTCCCATAGTTGACCTGGGCATTATATCGTTGTGTTAGCATTATATTATAAACCCCCCCCACCCTGGATAAGATGGGCATCTTATTATAAGTATATCTCGATTTTCCTTGGCTTCAATGGGCACTACAGATACACATATACGTTAATATATATGATTAGTGCCTGGTGTTATATAAGCATAGTATACACGTGGGTATAATGGTATATAAACCCAGAGCAGAGCACCTTGGGTTATATGGCTTCTAGGAAAGTATATAGCATCTATTTATATAAAAAATATTATTTTGGGTGTTGTATGCTTTGCATGTGTAGAGCATACCTAGGCTATACAGAATATGATCTAGGCACATCTACAGATATATGCATTATAAATAGTAGATCCTATGCCCTGAACTCCATGTAGATGGCACAGAGGGGGTATTATCTAAAGCGGCGTTGAGCATTCATAGTAAATAGATAGTAAGCCCAGCATCCCTTACCTGACAGCTTGTACTGCTGATTGTCTCCATTCATGACACATCCAGAAGGGATCAGGGGGGTCGGATTGACCACAGAGGCAGTGCAGGACCCGTTTAGTAATCCGTCTATAGAGAAGGGTACGGCGCCCGCAGACTGGAGCTGGTGGCTGGCGAGCTCGTACACATGGTGGTGGCCCAGAGGGTAGGGGAAGCCCACCATGCCACTCATGGAGCCTCCAAACTGGGCATGAGGATGCTCTAGAATCCTACTGTCCATCATCTCCCTGGATAGAGGTGCCACAGCTGAAGGGCTGCTGCTGTTGCTGGGACCTTAGTAAGCATGCAGTGGCGGTGCCCAGTGAGGAGGGGACATGCTACAAGCCCAGGATGAGCTTTACTTTATCAACATCAAGCTTCCAATAATTAGCTCAGGCTTGGGGAATTTGGGACCAATAAGAAACCTTAATCGGCCGTGACGTCAGAGACGTGCCTTGCAAGAACCATTTTCCATATCGATTGCTAATTATACCTGACATCCACCTCAATAAACAATATCAGGGCTGTCACAACAAGACAAGGGGGGCTGAGATAAGAACTACATCACAACAAGGGGGAGGGGGATGCCAGGAGAGGAAGGGATAGAGAAGAACTTAATGCATCTGATTGATACCCAGCTAAATACTACACACAGGCTAGGGAGAGCCCCCCTCCCCCCCTACATCCCCTCCTCCCTCTTCCTGAGCACTAATAGATTTCACTTTAAACATTCGCAGGCTTGTTGTAGGGATTTTTCACCAGAAATGCTTCTACTCTCTGAACCTTTAAAGTGATGTTGCTCCAATTACAGAGAGACATTGAGCGGCAAATAGACTGATCTAATAATAGGCGTATTCATCATCCCTGCTTTCCAAAGCTGTCACATTGAATTTAAAACTACAAGGCTTCTCGTCTACTCAAAGCCCAATGCTGAAGTTTTATCCCTGTTACTCTCAATGCACTATTTAAAGATATGTATTATAGTTAGGGCAAGGTCTCACCCATTGGATTCCATTGGTAGAGGATTTAACCCCAGCTGGAGGGCAGTGAAGAAATCAGAGCCTAGATTGTCATTTATTTTATTATCAATATATGTATAGTTTGGCTAAAATGGATTCATGTTAACCCCTTGTGAAGGTTCTCATTTATCCAGGGCTAGCCACATGTAACTGGACTAGTTCTGTAATTGTCCAGTTGAAAGACCAATCTAAGTTCTAATGTTCATTGTCAAACTAATATTCTGTATACTTCTCAAGCAGAGGTCATTCAACTTTTAGCAACTTTGACTGATACAGTAGATTGCCACCCCTAATACATTTTTACTGATGTTCACCCCACTATACAGGAGCCCAGTCCCCCAGTTGATGTCACCCCACTAAATAGGACCCCAGTCCTGCAGTTGATGTTCACCCCACTAAAAAGGAACCAAGACCATCAGTTCATGCTCACCTTATTAGAGAGGACTCCAATACACCATTTAATGAGCACTAGACAGGACCCTAGTCCCCCAGTTGATGCCACCCCACTAGACAGGACCCCAGTCCCGCACTTGATGTTTACCCCACTAGACAGGACCCCAGTCTACCAGTTGATGTTCACCCCAGGACCCCAGTCCATCAGCTGATGTTCACCTCACTAGACAGGACTCCAATCCACCATTTGATGTGCACTAGACAGGAGCCCAGTCCCCCGGTTGATGTCACCCCACTAGACAGGACCCCAGTCCTGCAGTTGATGTTCACCCCACTAAAAAGGAACCAAGACCATCAGTTCATGCTCACCCTACTAGAGGGGACTCCAATCCACCATTTAATGTGCACTAGACAGGACCCTAGTCCCCCAGTTGATGCCACCCCACTAGACAGGACCCCAGTCCCGCACTTGATGTTTACCCCACTAGACAGGATCCCAGTCCCCCAGTTGATGTCACCCCACTAGAGAGAACCCCAGTCCCGAAGTTGATGTTCACCCCACTAAACAGAAACCCAGTTCACCCGACTAGGCAAGTCTCCAGTTCCCCAGTTAATGTCCACCCCACTAGACAGGACTCCATTCCCCCAGTTGATGTCCACCCCGCTAGACTGGACTCCATTCCCCCAGTTGATGTCCACCCCACTAGACTGGACTCCAGTCCCCCAGTCGATTTTTACTCCACTAGACCGGACCCCAGTCCGGCCCCAGCTGATGTTCACCCCACTAGACAGGACCTCAGTCCCCCAGTTGATGTTCACCCCACAAGACAGGACCACAGGCCCCTAGTTGATGTTCACCCTACTAGACAGCACCCCAGTCCATCAGATGATATTCAGCCCACTAGACAAGACCCCAGTCCATCCGTAGATGTTCACCCACATAGACAAGACCACAGTCCATCCGTAGATGTTCACCCACATAGACAAGACCACAGTCCATCCGTAGATGTTCAGCCCACCAGACAGGACCATAGCCCACAAGGTGATGCTCTCTCCTCTAGACCCAGTCCATTGAATTCCAGCTTTCCCTTTTTTTTCTTTTCTTTTTTGATAGACACATTGATAGATAGCTGACTCGCTACTTTTAGAAATCACCTCTTAAAGGAGCTGAGTTGTTGAATTTCAAGCTAAGATCCTTTTTATCGATATGAAAAAAAATCGTATGAGGGTTTCCTGTAATTAACACGTGACATTGATAGATTTCAATATACCCTTTAACTTCTCTCTTTAATAAATTGTGATTTATTTATCCGTAATGAGAATGACTTCATTCAAATAGGCAGTATTTGTCGGAAATTAAAATTATTTTTTTTCCCCCACCACAATCAGAAAAAAACAGGGCAGGGGTATATATGCATATATACAGCCCATTGCCCATCATTCTTATTTTTCATTTCAAGACTTGAAAAGAGTCACAGAAGTGTAAATATTTCAATTACATTGAAAAGAGGATAAGAGGTCCGAATCTTCCTTTTTAGGCTCATCCCTAAAATGTACCCCACTGTTTTGTGTATCCAGGGAAATGGCTTTATTGCCAGGCTTAGATATTCCACCAGATTTGCTTCTTATCACTAGATAACCAGAAAATAGATGACCCAGAAGAGGATAGGGAGATAGCACTGCACAGGGATAATGCAGATAATAAATAATATAGAAGGAGTTTACCTCCTCTACTTAATATAGTGGAAATGGGCTTAGATTGCATTTTATTTCTATTTTAGGACGCTGGCTGACTTAAGGTTCGGTAATAAAATAGAACAAACTCTTTCAGCATGGGTATGATCACGTTAGACTTGATTTGACACACATATATTCAAATGCATGCTTGTGACAGAGAAAATATTGCATCAGGGAGAAGAAAAGTGATGTTAAAATAAGGCAGAAATAATAAATATATGCTGGGAAATCCAAGGGGGTTATTCAATAAAGATGTCTTAAAATAAATAAATAAATAAATAATGAAAAAAAAAAAATAAAAAAGATATATATATACCTTTTTTTATTATTATTATTTTTTTTTTATTGAATAGCCCCTTGAATTTCATAACACCTCAAACAAACTTGCCCTAATATGCCCTAATATATATATATATATTAGGGCAAGTTTGTTTGAGGTGTTATGAAATTCAAGGGGTTATTCAATAAAAATATCAAAATATCATATACATATATATATATAGTGTGTGTGTGTGTGAGTGTGTGTAAAATGTGAAATAGGATATCTTTACTGAATAACCCTTTGAACTATAGTATATATAGTATAGTATATAGTCTATATACTATTGTATTTAGTATATAATACTATATAATCTATTATAATCTTTATATAGTATTCTATATAGCAGATAGCAATTATTCAGGATAATTTGAGGGGCTATTAAACTAAAGAGGTTATTTTATAAAGAATATATATATATATATATATATATATATATATATATATATATATATATATATATATATATATATATACATATATGATAAAGGCAAATTTTCAGGTTGATTTGAGGTTGGCCCAGGAAAGGTACACAGTATTAAAGTATTCTTCCATATATATGTATATATATATATAGGATAAGGCAATTTTTCAGCTTGATTTGAGGTGGGCCCAGGAAGGGTACAAAGTATTAAAGTATTCTTCCATAGTTAATTGAATAGGGTCTTTCCTATATGGGCTATGGATTTTAGAGAGGCATTATTGCCTAGGCTTTGGGGTTTAGATACAAAAACCAGAGTTTATTACAAAGCCAGAGCTAAAGAAACGGTGTTGGTATTAATTTTCAGGTCAGGGGCCAAGGGCCTCAGTTTTCACCATAATTTAATTTCTTTCTCAATAAATACTAAATGTAAACTGTGTCCTTTGGACCGCATTTTGCCTGTGGCAATAAATGCCTCATTTTCTGTTGGACTTTTCAGGAGAGGAATGCAAGAAGGAACGTGTGCCTGAATACAGAATGGTAATCAAGCTTCAGAAAAAAAAGAAACAGGACTTTTTTCTCTCAATCTCCTTCTCTCCCTCTCCCTCTCTCTTTATTATAAAGAAATTAATTCGACTTTATTTATCCCATTTTCTCAAGCTGACAGAATGTTAATTTGAGTTGAAATTTCTCTCGCCTCTCACTCCCTGACCCCTTGCACCCAGATTGGCGTGTTGTAATAACCTGAATCTTTCAACAGAAGCCTCGATAATTGTTACCTTATTAGCATGCAAATTGTTTAATTAATATTATTATGAAGAAGCATATAATCCGTCCCTCACTTGACCTCGAGTCCACATAGCAACTGCCTTGCTGCATTTCAATGTGTACATTTTTTATATCGCCTCTGTTTGAATGGACCAAGAAGCTTTCATATAAGATCTCTTAAATGTTTTTTTTTTCTCTTTTTTTTTTTTTTTGAGAGCCGCCTTTAAAGGAGAAAGAGCCTTTGATGGAGCCACAGGCTCCTCGTATCTCTTTCTGTGCCTTTCAATCTAAACACAAGTCAGGCAAGTCGTTTTATTCTCCCTTTTATTGTTATTTTTTGAACATCAAAATTTAATAATTGCCTCCTTGTCAATTGGGTTTTTTTTCTCTTTCTTTAAATGCACCCCCTTGAATCCTGAGTGCTGTTTCAAGCAAACAGACTCGCAGCAGCTCAATGAAAAGCAGCCCTTGACATCAAGTCCTGAGAGACACTGCATTTAAATCCCTTTTTCTGCAGCCGAGTGACATTGTCAGATGCTGCCTTTAATTAACTTGATAATAAGACGTACAAGGCTCGGATTCGGGAAGGCTGTGCGAGGCGGCTTGTTTCTGCTTTTATCGCAATCTGCTTGTTTTATCTCGCTAGCAGAGAGTCCTTATGGCTTTTACTAGTGCTAAAGTCTGACTTCTAGCTGGGCTTCTAGGTCCTGTCCCATACAAGGCACTGCTAGGAAGGACAGTGCACATGGCTGGTGGGGCTCCTAGGTCCCCTATATATTGCCTACAGGGACAGGAGGTGTTTGGCTACTACACATGGCATGAAAAAGGGCAGTATAGATGTCTACTTAGTGCCCTGTGATCCCTTCACACAACCTACAGGGGCAGAAGGTGTTTGGCTACTACACATGGCATGAAAAAGAGTAGTATATATGTCTACTTAGTGCCCACTGCCCTGTGATCCCTTCACACAACCTTTAGGGACCAATGGGGCAGCTTCACACAACCTACAGGGGCAGAAGGTGTTTGGTTACTACACACAGCATGAAAAAGGGCAGTATAGATGTCTACTTAGTGCCTACTGCCCTGTGATCCCTTCACACAACCTTTAGGGACCAATGGGGCAGCTTCACACAACCTACAGGGGCAGAAGGTGTTTGGCTACTACACACAGCATGGAAAATGTCAGTATAGATATCTACTTAGTGCCCTGTGATCCCTTCACACAACCTATAGGGGCAGAAGGTGTTTGGCTACTACACATGGCACGAAAAAGGGCAGTATAGATGTCTACTTAGTGCCCTGTGATCCCTTCACACAACCTACAGGGGCAGAAGGTGTTTGGCTACTACACATGGCATGAAAAAGGGCAGTATAGATGTCTACTTAGTGCCCTGTGATCCCTGCACACAACTTTTAGGGAGCAACGGGGCCCCTCACACAACCTACAGGGACAAAAGGTGTTTGGCTACTACACACAGCATGGAAAAGGGCAGTATAGATGTCTACTTAGTGCCCTGTGATCCCTGCACACAACCTTTAGGAGCCAATGAGGCCCCTTCACACAACCTACAGGGGCTGAAGGTGTTTGGCTATTACACATGGCACGAAAAAGGACAGTATAGATGTCTACTTAGTGCCCTGTGATCCCTTCACACAACCTACAGGGGCAGAAGGTGTTTGGCTACTACACATGGCATGAAAAAGGGCAGTATGGATGTCTACTTAGTACCCTGTGATCCCTTCACACAAATTTTAGGGAGCAACGGGGGCCCCTTCACACAACCTACAGGGACAAAAGGTGTTTGGCTACTACACACAGCATGGAAAAGGGCAGTATAGATGTCTACTTAGTGCCCTGTGATCCCTGCACACAACCTACAGGGGCAGAACGTGTTTGGCTACTACATATGGCACGAAAAAGGGCAGTATAGATGTCTACTTAGTGCCCTGTGATCCCTTCACACAACCTACAGGGGCAGAACGTGTTTGGCTACTACATATGGCACGAAAAAGGGCAGTATAGATGTCTACTTAGTGCCCTGTGATCCCTTCACACAACCTACAGGGGCAGAAGGTGTTTGGCTACTACACATGGCACGAAAAAGGGCAGTATAGATGTCTACTTAGTGCCCTGTGATCCCTTCACACAACCTTTAGGGATCAATGGGGCCCCTTCACACAACCTACAGTGGCAGAAGGTGTTTGGCTACTTCACATGGCACGAAAAAGGGCAGTATAGATGTCTACTTAGTGCCCTGTGATCCCTTCACACAACCTACAGGGGCAGAAGGTGTTTGGCTACTACACATGGCATAAAAAAGGGTAGTATAGATGTCTACTTAGTGCCCTGTGATCCCTTCACATAACCTTTAGGGATTAATGGGGCCCCTTCACACAACCTACAGGGGCAGAAGGTGTTTGGCTACTACACATGGTATGAAAAAGGGCAGTATAGATGTCTACTTAGAGCCCTGTGATCCCTTCACACAACCTACAGGGGCAGAAGGTGTTTGGCTACTACACATGGCATGAAAAAGGGCAGTATAGATGTCTACTTAGTACCCTGTGATCCCTTCACACAACTTTTAGGGAGCAACGGGGCTCCTTCACACAACCTACAGGGACAAAAGGTGTTTGGCTACTACACACAGCATGGAAAAGGGCAGTATAGATGTCTACTTAGTGCCCTGTGATCCCTGCACACAACCTTTAGGAGCCAATGAGGCCCCTTCACACAACCTACAAGGGCTGAAGGTGTTTGGCTACTACACATGGCACGAAAAAGGGCAGTATAGATGTCTACTTAGTGCTCTGTGATCCCTTCACACAACCTACAGGGGCAGAACGTGTTTGGCTACTACATATGGCACGAAAAAGGGCAGTATAGATGTCTTCTTAGTGCCCTGTGATCCCTTCACACAACCTACAGGGGCAGAAGGTGTTTGGCTACTACACATGGCACGAAAAAGGGCAGTATAGATGTCTACTTAGTGCCCTGTGATCCCTTCACACAACCTTTAGGGATCAATGGGGCCCCTTCACACAACCTACAGGGGCAGAAGGTGTTTGGCTACTACACATGGCATGGAAAAGGGCAGTATAGATGTCTACTTAGTGCCCTGTGATCCCTTCACACAACCTACAGGGGCAGAAGGTGTTTGGCTACTACACATGGCATAAAAAGGGTAGTATAGATGTCTACTTAGTGCCCTGTGATCTCTTCACATAACCTTTAGGGATTAATGGGGCCCCTTCACACAACCTACAGGGGCAGAAGGTGTTTGGCTACTACACATGGTATGAAAAAGGGCAGTATAGATGTCTACTTAGAGCCCTGTGATCCCTTCACACAACCTACAGGGGCAGAAGGTGTTTGGCTACTATACATGGCACGAAAAAGGGCAGTATAGATGTCTACTTAGTGTCCTGTGATCCCTTCACACAACCTACAGGGGCAGAAGGTGTTTGGCTACTACACATGGCATGAAAAAGGGCAGTATAGATGTCTACTTAGTGCCCTGTGATCCCTTCACACGACTTTTAGGGAGCAACGGGGCCCCTTCACACAACCTACAGGGACAAAAGGTGTTTGGCTACTACACACAGCATGGAAAAGGGCAGTATAGATGTCTACTTAGTGCCCTGTGATCCCTGCACACAACGTTTAGGAGCCAATGAGGCCCCTTCACACAACCTACAGGGGCTGAAGGTGTTTGGCTACTACACATGGCATGAAAAAGGACAGTATAGATGTCTAGTTAGTGCCCTGTGATCCCTTCACACAACCTACAGGGGCAGAAAGTGTTTGGCTACTACACATGGCATGAAAAAGGGCAGTATAGATGTCTACTTAGTGCCCTATGATCCCTTCACACAACCTTTAGGGATCAATGGGGCCCCTTCACACAACCTACAGGGGCAGAAGGTGTTTGGCTACTACACATGGCTCCAAAAAGGGCAGTATAGATGTCTACTTAGTGCCCTGTGATCCCTTCACACAACCTACAGGGGCAGAAGGTGTTTGGCTACTACACATGGCATGAAAAAGGGCAGTATAGATGTCTACTTAGTGCCCTGTGATCCCTTCACACAACTTTTAGGGAGCAATGGGGCCCCTTCACACAACCTACATGGGCAGAAGGTGTTTGGCTACTACACACAGCATGGAAAATGACAGTATAGATGTCTACGTAGTGCCCTGTGATCCCTTCACACAACCTTTAGGGCCCAATGAGGCCCCTTCACACAACCTACAGGGGCAGAAGGTGTTTGGCTACTACACATGGCATGAAAAATGGCAGTATAGATGTCTACTTAGTGCCCTGTGATCCCTTCACACAACCTTTAGGGATCAATGGGGCCCCTTCACACAACCTACAGGGACAAAAGGTGTTTGGTTACTACACACAGCATGAAAAAGGGTAGTATAGATGTCTACTTAGTGCCATGTGATCCCTTCACACAACATTTAGGGACCAATGGGGCACCTTCACAAAACCTACAGGGGCAGAAGGTGTTTGGCTACTACACATGGCATGAAAAAGGGCAGTATAGATGTCTACTTAATGCCCTTTGATCCCTTCACACAACCTTTAGGGACCAATGAGGCCCCTTCACACAACCTACAGGGGCAGACGGTGTTTGGATTCTACACACAGCATGGGAAAGGGCAGTATAGATGTCTACTTAGTGCCCTGTGATCCCTGCACACAACTTTTAGGAGCTAATGGGGCCCCTCATACAACCTACAGGGGCAGAAGGTGTTTGGCTACTACACACAGCATGGAAAATGACAGTATAGATGTCTACGTAGTGCCCTGTGATCCCTTCACACAACCTTTAGGGCCCAATGAGGCCCCTTCACACAACCTACAGGGGCAGAAGGTGTTTGGCTACTACACATGGCATGAAAAATGGCAGTATAGATGTCTACTTAGTGCCCTGTGATCCCTTCACACAACCTTTAGGGATCAATGGGGCCCCTTCACACAACCTACAGGGACAAAAGGTGTTTGGTTACTACACACAGCATGAAAAAGGGTAGTATAGATGTCTACTTAGTGCCATGTGATCCCTTCACACAACATTTAGGGACCAATGGGGCACCTTCACACAACCTACAGGGGCAGAAGGTGTTTGGCTACTACACATGGCATGAAAAAGGGCAGTATAGATGTCTACTTAATGCCCTTTGATCCCTTCACACAACCTTTAGGGACCAATGAGGCCCCTTCACACAACCTACAGGGGCAGAAGGTGTTTGGATTCTACACACAGCATGGGAAAGGGCAGTATAGATGTCTACTTAGTGCCCTGTGATCCCTGCACACAACTTTTAGGAGCTAATGGGGCCCCTCATACAACCTACAGGGGCAGAAGGTGTTTGGCTACTACACACAGCATGGGAAAGGGCAGTATACATGTCTATTTAGTGCTCTATGTTCCCTTCCTACATCCTTTAGGAGCCGATGGGTCCCCTTCACACAACCTATAGGGGCAGAAGGTGTGTATCCAGCATGAAAAGGGGCAGAATAGATGTCTACATAGTGTCCTGTATCTCACTCACACAACCTATAGGATACATGCTGGACAGAAGGTGCATGTCTGCCATAGAGAACATGATAAAGGCAACACATATGTCTAATTGGGTTCCTGTCCAGGCCACATAACCTATAGGAGCAGAAGGTG
Source organism: Glandirana rugosa (assembly GCA_018402905.1). Taxonomy (NCBI): domain Eukaryota; kingdom Metazoa; phylum Chordata; class Amphibia; order Anura; family Ranidae; genus Glandirana; species Glandirana rugosa. The sequence goes on along the minus strand of BLSH010078870.1, from coordinate 594,118 downwards.
TATGTCCATTAAATGTAGCATGAAAAGGGGCAGTGTAGATGTCTACTTAGTGCCTTGTGTCCCCTCCACACAACCTGAAGAGACAGTAGGTGCTTGGCCACTATAAATGTCATCGAAAGGGCAGCATAAGTGTCTACTTAGTGTCTTGTATCCCCTCCACACAACTTGAAGAGACAGAAGGTGCTTGGCCACTATACATGTCATTGAAAGGGCAGCATAAATGTCTAATTAGTGCCTTGTGGCCCCTCCACACAACCTGAAGAGACAGAAGGTGCTTGGCCACTAAAAATGTAATCGAAAGGGCAGCATAAATGTTTACTTAGTGCCTTGTGTCCCTTCCACACAACCTGAAGAGACATAAGGTGCTTGGCCACTATAAAAGTCATCAAAAGGGCAACATAAATGTCTACTTAGTTTCTTGTGTCCTCTCCATACAACCTGAAGAGACAGAAGGTGTTTGACCACTATACATGTCACTGAAAGGGCAGCATAAATGTCTACTTGGTGCCCTGTGTCCCCTCCACACAACATGAAGAGACAGAAGGTGCTTGGCCACTATACATGTCACTGAAAGGGTAGCATAGATGTCTAGTTAGTGCCCTGTGCCCCCTTCACACAGCCTTTAGGGGCAGAAGGTGTATGTCTGCTATATCCAGCATGAAAGGGGTCATAGACATGTCTAGTTAGTGTCCTATGTCCTCTTTACACAACCCATTAGGGCAGAAGGTGTATGTTCAATACACACAACATGAAAAGGGCAGTATAAATGTCTACTTATTGCCCTGTGTTCCCTTCACACAATCTTTAGGAGCTAATGGGTCCCCCTTCTCGCAACCTATAGGGGCAGAATGTGTATGTCCAATATACACGACATGAAAAGGGGTAGCATAGAGACCTAAGTGTCCTGTATGTTACTCACACAACCTATAGGATTCATGATGGACAGAAGGTGTATGTTTATCATACAGCATGGAAATGCAGTATAAATGTTTATTTAATGTTCTGTGTTTCCTTCTAAGAACCTAAAGAGACAGAATGTGCTCGGCCACTATACATGTCACAAAAACGGCAGTATAGATATCTACTTAGTGCCTTGAGTCCCCTCCACACAACCCAAAGAGACAGAAGGTGTTTGGCCACTATACATGTCACCAAAAGGGCATCATAAATGTCTACTTAGTGCTTTGTGTCCCCTCCACAGAACCTGAAGGGACAGAAGGTGCTTGGCCACTATATATGTCACCGAAGGGGCAGCATAGATGTCTACGTAGTGCCCTGTGTCCCCTCCACACAACCTGAAGAGACAGAAGGTGCTTGGCCACTGTACATGTCATCGAAAGGGCAGAATAGATGTCTACTTAGTGCCTTGTGTCCCCTCCACACAACCTGAAGAGGCAGAAGGTGCTTGGCCACTATACATGTCACTGGAAGTACAGCATAGATGTCTAGTTAGTGCCCTGCGCCCCTTCACACTGTCTTTAGGGGTAGAAGGTGTATGTCTGCTATATCCAGCATGAAATGGGTCATAGACATGTCTAGTGAGTGTCCTATGTCCTCTTTACACAACCAATTAGGGCAGAAGGTGTATGTCCAGTACAAACAACATGAAACGGGGCAGTATAGATGTCTACTGAGTGTCCTGTATGTCACTCACACAACCTATAGGATCAATGATGGTTCAATACACACAGCATGAAAAAGGGCAATATAAATGTCTACTTAGTGCCCTGTGTTCCCTTCACACAATCTTTAGGAGCTAATGGGTCCCCCTTCTCGTAACCTATAGGGACAGAAGGTATATGTCCAGTATACACAACACGAAAAGGGGCAGCATAGAGGTCTACTTAGTGTCCTGTATCTTACTCATACAACCTATAGGATTCATTATGGACAGAAGGTGAATGTTCACTATACACAACATGGAAATGCAGTATAGATGTCTATTTAATGTCCTTTGTTTCCTTCTAACAAACCTAAAGAGACAGAAGGTGCCTGGCCACTATACATTTCACCAAAATGGCATGATACAGCATGACAGGGGTCATAGACATGTCTAGTTAGCATCCTATGTCCTCTTTACACAACCTATAGGGGCAGAAGGTGTATGTCCAGTATACACAACATGAAAAGGTGCAGTATAGATGTCTACTGAGTGTCCTGTATCTCACTCACACAACCTATAGGAGGATCAATGATGGACAAAAGGTGTATGTTCACTACACACAGCATGAAAAAGGACAGTATAAATGTCTACTTAGTGCCCTGTGTTCCCTTCACACAACCCTTAGGAGGTAATGGGTCCCCTTCACACAACTTATAGGGGCAGAAAGTGTGTGTTCAGTATACACAACATGAAAAGGGGAAGAAAAGATGTCTACTTAGTGCCCTGTATCTCACTCACGCACCCTATAGGATGAATGATGGACAGAAGTGTATGTTCACTATACACAGCATGAAAATGCAGTATAGATGTCTATTTAATGTTCTGTGTTCCCTTCTAACAACCTAAAGAGACAGAAGGTGCTTGGCAACTATACATGTCACTGAAAGGGCAGCATAGATGTCTACTTAGTGCCTGTGTCCCCTTCACACAACCTTTAGGGGCAGAAGGTGTATGTCTGCTATATCCAGTATGAAAGGGGTCATACAGTTGTCTAATTGATGGCCTTTGTCCTCTTCACTCAACTTATAGGGGCAGAAGGTGTATGTCCAGTATACACAACATGGAAAGGGGCAGTATAGATGTCTACTAAGTGTCCTGTATCTCACACACACAACCTATAGGATACATGATGGAAAGACGATGTATGCTCACTATACACGGCATGAAAAAGGCAGCTCAGATGTATAATTGGAGTCCTGTGTCCACTCCACACAACCTTTACTAGCAGAAGGTGTATGTCCATTACACACAACATGAAGAATTGCAGTATAGATGTCTATTTAGTGTTCTGTGTTCCCTGCACACAACCTCTAGGAGCCAATGGGTCCCCTTCACACAACCTTTAGGGTCAGAAGGTGTGTGGACATTATAAACAGCATGAAAAGGGGCAGTATAGAAGCCTACTCAGTGTCCTGTATCCCCTCCACACAACCTAGAGACAGAAGGTGTTTTGCCACTATACACAGCACAAAAAGGACAGTATACATGTCTACTTAGTGCCCTGTGTCCACTCCACATAACCTATAGGAGCAGAAGTTGCATGTTCATTATACACAGCATGAAAAGCAGCAGTAAAGATGTCTAGTTGGGGTTACGTGTTCCATTCACACAACCTTTAGGGGCAGAAGGTGTATGCCCACTATATATGGCATGAACTTGGTCATACAGATGTCTAGTTTGTGTCATGTGTCCTCTTCACCAAACCTATAGGAGCAGAACATGTGTTTCCAGTATACACAGCATAAAATGAGTAGTACAGATGTGTACAGTGTCCTGTGTCCCCATCGCACAACTCATGGAGTAAAAGACAGGCAGAAAGTGTATGTCCACTGTACAAAGCATGTAGAGGGCAGTTTAGATATGTACTCAGTGCCATGTGTCCTTCTAACACAACCTATAGGGTGAAGGTGGGGCAGAAGGGGTTTGGCCACTATACACAGCTGGAAAAGGACAGACTAGATGTCTAATAGAATTTATGAGTCCCCTCCATACACTCTTTAGAGGCAAAGGAGTTCCATTCACACAACATATAGGGGCAGAAGGTTTATGTCTACTATACACAGCATGAAATGGATAATAAATATGCATAGTTGGAGTCCCATGTCCCTTTCACACACCCTACAGGAGTAGAAGGCCTACACCTAGTTATCATGGCATGAAATGGCCAATACAGATGTCTAGTTTGAGTTGTGTGTCCCCTGCAATATAGATGCCTTGTGTCCAATTCACACAGCCTGTTGGGTAAAGGATGGATGGAAAGTGTTTGTCTACCATACACAGCATGGAATGGGCAATACAGATGTCTAGTTAGAGTCCTGTGTCCCCTCGACACAACCTATAGCGGAAAAAGCTGTATGTCCATTATACACAGCACGAAAGGGGCAGTACAAATGCCTATTTATTGCCATGTGTCCTATTCACATATCCTATACGGCAAAGGAGGGAGGAAGGAGCGGGGCTTCCATGTTCCCAACAAATAATGAACAGCATCAGCTTGGTGATGTCCTATGTCCCATATAAACAGACATTCAGTGGGGAGAGATTTACCAAAACTGGAGCACCCAGAATCTGGTGCAGCTGTGCATGGTAGCCAATCAGCTTCTACCTTCAGCTTGTTCAGTTAAGCTTTGACAAAAAAAAAAAAACTGGAAGCAGATTGGTTACTATGCAGGGCTGTACTAGAATTTTGCATGCTTCATTTTCAGTAAATCTCGGCCAAAGTGTCTTCACTCTTATGCCCCACTTAGAAAAGGCAAAATACAGTTATGGTTTCTGTGCATCCTATAGAGTATAAGGGGTTAAAGACAGCATGCTAGATAATGACCAATGTTCCATATGAAGAACCTGAGAGATATACTGCAAGCTTCTAGCTGAGTTCCTAGATCCACTATACACATCATATGAAGGAAGGGTACCAGCTTCACCACCAGTCTTCCCGCTGAGGTCTTGGGCTTTGTCCTATTAACACCACCTAGCATTGTAGTGCAGATACATCACTGCTGGGCTTACTGTACACTTTACGCACCCTATGGCATAAGTGCAAGAAAGTCTTATAAAACTTTATTTACAAAGCATGTAGGGTAGAAGCAACACAGGCTGCTAAGTGACATTATTTGTGCCATACAGTATATGCTACCAAAAAAAACCAATGCATAATAGCAGGGAATAGGGAGTACGCTATTCTACTTTGTTGCCTGTATACAATCTATAAGAGAAAAGCTGCTGACTGATTTTATGTTGTCTCATACAAGGCAAACCTTAAAACTAAATTCCAGCCAAAAGTTTTTAACAGATTGTAAAAGGCTTAGGATGTCCATCAACTTTGTATTGATTTGTCAGAATTGGGGAGATGTGTCCCCACTGTTGGTTTATTTGAGAGATGTCAAAACAACAGGGAGTGATGGGAAATTTGTATGTAACTACTTCACCAATTTGCTTAATATCTATCACACTTTTACAGAACTCCTGCTATAGACAGTACATGCTGCAGGTGTGTTGACGTAGATTTTGCAAAGCAAAATGAATGATAGTTTTTTAAGAGAAATGAATAGTAGGGGACAGATGCCTTAGTTGAATACTATAGGGAATTTCTAGACACATCTATAGTAACTGTAACAATTAGGTTTAATAAACAGTCGCAGGGGTGATAATCTAGCTGTGAGTGCCCCCCATAGGTGACTGTATAGGATACAGGTGCCTAAAGCCATCTATCTACAATCTAAGAAGGACAGCACAGGCTTCTAGCTGCTAATGTCCAATCTTTCCTATGGTTGCTTAGCCAAGCAAGGCTAGCACTCATTACTAGTGTGGCTCACAAATAAAAATGGGTGAATCTGCTTGGGTTTAAATTGTAAGGGGGTTAGCCAAATCCTGTTTGTAAGTTGCGGAACTTGAACAGCGACTCCTATTAAAATCTACGGGGATGTGGGGGGATCTTAATACAAAATTCTGGTAATTTTCAAAACTAATAGGCAAGCTATTGTCAGAAAGAGCATGGTGAGCTGTATGTATTTTTAAATAATATTGAGTGGGAAGAGGGTCTCTTTATTGTGATTTGAAGGGCAACATAGAAAAAACACCAATCCTTTAAGTTACATGCTTGGGAGATGTCTTTAAAGCTGGGCTGCAAAGGCTGCTCTGTCACACAGAGGCGGCTCTAGGCTTTGTGAGGCCTTAGGCAAAACGTAGATATGAGGCCCCACTCACGCCCATAAAGGGAAAATTAAAGTGATAAAAATTAACTGTATTAGGAGGGTACAGTATAGGGGGAGAATAAGTGGACAGTACAGGGGGCAGGAGAGCACATAACAGGGGGAGGGTAAAGTGGACAGTACAGGGGGCAGGAGGGCAATTAAAAATAGTGAAATTAA
>BLSH010078870.1:570166-583231 GCA_018402905.1 Glandirana rugosa | reverse complement strand
ACTATTAGTAGTGTCTAGGGGACGGCAGTAGGGGGGGAGGGGGGAGAGAGAGGAGAGGGGAGGGAGAGGGGGGGAGAGAGAGGAGAGAGGCACCCCCACATCAGAGTACTCACTGAAAAGCAGGAGGGACTGCATGGATGGATGGATGAGACTCCCATCTTTCTTCCCATGTGCTGGGCTGTTCTCTTGAATCTTCCCGCCCACATCTCCTTCTCTTATAGAACTCTGCCTGTCGGGGAGTGTGGGCGGGGCAGACACAGGAGGAGAGGAGGGGGGAGGAGGAAGCAGCTGCAGCTGTCCCCTGACTGGCTGTGCGGGCTGCAGGGGGAGGGGTCAGCACTCACTGCTCGCTCTGATGAGCTCAGCTGAGTGTCTCTTTCTGGCTGTGATCGGAGCGCTCCATGAGCTTCGCTCCATCACACTGTTTCTTTCCCACTCGCAGCGCTTCCCTGATATCAATAAACACAGAGTCTGTGCTCAGCTGACGGCAGGGGATCTGTGATGATTATCAGAGGCGGATCTTTAATAAGACAAATTAGGCGGCCGCGAGGCCCCTGTAGGGGCGAGGCCTAAGGCGACCGCCTAATTTGCCTAATTAAAGAGCCGCCTCTGCTGTCACAGGTGCAGCTGGTGAGCGTGGCAGTGCTGTGATGCGGGGTGGGTGGTAAGAGATTATGTCATCTCTCTACTTTCTCACTCACCCACCCCAAAACACAGCAGTTCCATCCTCACAGCCGCGAAGGCTGGTCTGTTATCTGCTGCCACGGGTGAGCAGAGAGATGACATCATCTCTCACTGCCCGCCCTTACTCTGGGGCCCAACCAATGTGCATGTGCCAGTTCACCCTCGGACGCCTGTAACGCTAGGGAGAGACTGCCAAAGGCCTCTTTTTCTGCGGTCACTGTTGCCTGCCACCAAATTGCCTTTACATTTAAAAAGTGACAAGCTGCATCTGGTATTTTTTGATGGCAGGCAACAGTGGGAAGCCTCAGCTGGTGGCAGGATAGTGACAATTTGCATCTGGTGGCAGGCGATGTGGCAAGTGACAATTGGCATCTGGTGGCAGGCAACAGGGCTGGCCCAAGGCCACCTGGGTCCAAGAATGAAATTCTGTCCCCCCTAAAAAAAAAAATCACACCCACCAAAAGGCCCCCACATCCATTATTTTATATCATGATAATTAAAACTGAAATTACATTTATCAGGAAGTCAGATTTACATGCAGCAGCACCTTGTCTATGTTCAATTCCAAGGGGTGGGATAGGGCAGTATAGGGGTGGGCTAGGGCAGTATAGGGGTGGGCTAAGGCAGTATAGGGGCAGACTAGGGCTGTATATAGACAGGCTAGGGGGTATAGAGGCAGGCTAGGGTAGTAAATGGGCATGCTAGGGTAGTATATGGACAGGCTAGGGTAGTATATAGACAGGCTAGGGTATATAGACAGGCTAGAGTAGTATATGGACAGGCTAAGGCAGTATAGGGACAGGCTAAGGCAGTATAGGGACAGGCTAGGGTAGTATAGGGGCAGGCTAGGGTAGTATAGGGGCAGGCTAGGGTAGATTATGGACAGGCTAGGGCAGTATATAGACAGGCTAGGGCAGTATATGGACAGGCTGGGGCAGTATAGGGGCAGGCTAGGGTAGTATATAGACAGGCTAGGGCAGTATAGGGGTGGGCTAGGGTAGTATAGGGGCAGGCAGAACTGCTGGAAAAAAAGTTGGTGGTCAATTTGCTGGGTAAATAGAAGAGAAGGAGAGGCAGCCATGATTCAATTTGCTGCCCCTCTCAAAGTGCTGCTCTGGTCCAATGGACCCACTGGGACCCATGGTAGGGCCGGCCCTGGCAGGCAACGTGGCAAATGACAATCTGCATCTGGTAGCAGACGATGTGGCAAGTGACAATCCACATCTCGTGGCAAGCGACATGGCAAGTGACAAGCTGCATCTGAAGGCAGGTGACGTGACAATCCGCAGCTGGTGGTAGGTGATGTGGCAAGTGACAAGCTGCATCTGGTGGCAGGTGACGTGGCAAGTGACAAGCTGCATCTGGTGGCAGGCAACGTGGAAAGTGACAATCCACATCTGGTGGCAGGCGACGTGGCAAGTGACAAGCTGCATATACTATTATACTATTATATTACAATGTAATAATAGAATAATGTGCTTCAATCATCCTGACACCATATCAATCATGATACCGTGATGATTGACGCGCCAACACCAGCCATTGCCCCGACAAATTGCCAGCGAACAAAAGCTTCAACCCACCCCCACCCCTTGTCCTTGGTATCATTTTCTTCCATGCAGCCAGTCCCCAGCACCAAAAAGTTTGGAGACCACTGCTTTAAAGAATAAACTATTATTTTTTGTAACATGGTACATCTTATTTATGGTGTAACATGTAACATGCTACTATAAAGCACCTGCCCTCACCCCCTTCTCCCCGCACCCGCTGTCACAATTTTAAAACAGCACATCTGTGCAGGGCTCAGCCCATACAGCCACATCATTCATTCACAGTGATCTGTGCATGAATGAATTACAAATCCTCTCTTCCACCGCCGAAGATGGCTTGTCATTCTCAATGAACAGTTAGGGGGCTGGTGAGCATTCTCATAGTTCATCGACACTTCCTGCACTTCAGTAACTGTCTGGCCATATGGTACAGACAGCTGTACTGAATTTCTGCAGGAGCCTGGCATTGCACCCGCAATTCACTGGATATGGGCGCAATGTTTTGCAGGCTGCAGTGTAAAAAAATAATAAATACACATATTTTTACCTGCAAAATGATGTGCATTTATTCTTTTTTTACAAAAGGTGAACTTAGCCTTTAAGCTGTACGTGGTATTACAGAACAGTATAACTTTCACAAACAGCATCAGCAACAACATATTCTGTCATCACATATTTTGGATGTGTAATTGGCATTTAGCTTGGCTTTAATACAGAAGCAGCATGTCAGTTTGATTAATTTTAGCTTATAAAAAGGATTTTTAGATAGTGTTGGCTGTTTCACCTAATTTTTTTTGTTGTAACAGTCCTAGAAGTAGCAGACACAATAGACCTAAAAACTATAGTAAATTGTACACTTGAAAAAATAAAGCCAAAGCAGTCAACTTTGTACAAATTGGTCAGCTTCTCTTGTTCGCAGTACCACACTGCAATGCCTTAAAAGTTTAATAAAACAGAAACACTTCAAACAACAATCCCACATTGTCTGATCCCCCACATCCCTGTATTCTCAATTACTCCCAAAATATTCAAAATAGAAACTTCAGGTATGTGTTTGATAGACATTGGTAAGCTTCAGGATAGTATGTAAATAGTAAATAGAGCCAAGGCATATTTAACTTTACAATTAGGGTTGCCACCTTTTCTTCAGGTCTAACTTGAACACTTTAGCGGCGCACAGCAATTATATTTATAGTATAAACAATATATATATATATATATTACGATTAAATAACATTTCTAATCATATGAAGTTAATTACAAGAGTCCCCCTTTACATCAGAGCCCACAGAGTTCCCCTTTTACATCTGAATCCACAGATTTCCTCATTTACGTCTGGATCTGCAGAGTTCCCCTTTAACATCTGAATCCACAGAGTTTTATCTGGGGGACTCTGCAGACTTTGATGTAGGGGAGAACTCTGGGGACTCTAACATAAGGGATGCTCTGGGAATCCTGATTTACAGGGGAACACTGAGAACTCTGATGTACGGAAAGGACTCTGATTTAAGGGGGAACACTGTGGCCTCTGATGTAAAGGGGAACTCTGGTGTAAGGGGTGCTCTGAGAGCCCTGATTTACCTTAGTGTACTCACTCAGAGGCAGGAGAGAGAAGGGGGAGACTTCAGTCACAGACAGGGATGGACGGCAAGCTCACTCACCCCTTGGCTTGGTGGCAGACTGGTCCGCAAGTTGAGCTCAGAACCTTTTTTTGTTTTTTTTGCTTTTGTCTGTATCCGCCTTTCCAGAGCTCCTTGCTGTAGTGGGCAGTTATAGATGGGGGACAGTGACCTTGTTTTTTGTGTAGTTACCACTTTTGGTACCATACCAGTGCCGCAGCTGCCATGGGGCCACGGCTGGGTGTCTGGTCATGTACCTTTAAGGAGGGTTGGGCTCCTCCAGTCACCTGTCCTTCATCTATCCATTCAATTGTATGTGCTTCCACTGTGAAGCCTCTTATATAGAGTTAGGTCTGCAGTATACAGGGAGCCTTGTCATGGCCTGCAGCTTACACATACACTTGCAAATGTATGTAACCAATCCCCTGTCTTTTAAACGCTGGACTGTTAGACAGGTGAATTTGGCTTGGTGGCAGACTGGTCCGCAAGTTGAGCTCGGAACCTTTTTTTGTTTTTTTTGCTTTTGTCACTCACCCCTTTACAACCAGCACCTCTCATCCAGATGTATCTGAGGCTGCTGGACTTCAAATTTCCAGCCACCACCTTCTTTTTCTGAGGCACAGGGCCAGGGATTGGAGTGTGGGCAGACACAGAGGGGTAGGGGCGGGGGGAAGAGGAGTAGATCAAGCCCTCTCTTCTCTCCTGTCTGTGTGTGTGTGTGTGGGGGGGGGGGATTGTTAGTGCTGGCTTTGGGCAGTGTGAAAGAGAGTGTAACAGACACTCTCAGCTTAGACAACTGCAGCCAGCAACCCTGCTGAGAAGCCATAGTCTGGTCTGAATAATGTGTCTGGGTTTCAGGCGGTCTGAAACCTGGACACTTGACCCCAAACCCGAACTGTCCGGGTGAATCCCGGAGAGGTGGCAACCCTACTTACAATAAACATTATAGTGTATTATCTGAAAGCCACACATATTGTTCAGTGGCTGGACAATATGTAAGTCGATTGGTTAGGCTGCAATATTAGACAACCAGGGATGTGGCAGGTTTTGTCTTGAAATAGACAGTAGAGTGTATTATTGAAGAGACAACAGCCACAAATGTTGTTCAGTATTTGGACAACACGTAGGTTAGGCCACAATCTGTGGTAAAAGGCAGAAATGAGGCAGGTTTTATCTTGAAATACACATTAGAGTGTGAAATACAAATAAGAGGCAAGGTGTACCGCGCTATGGATATGCCGTGTAAGATAATGTAAAGATAATGTAAATGTTGTATGTAATAGCTGCTGCCCCCAACTCAAACCACTGCAAAGTTAAAACATAAGAATAAAAATAAAAAGAAAGTGGGATGGCGCTGCTAAAATTGCATGAATAACCACTGAAATACTGTGAAAAAGTGCAAGAGTGCTAAATCACAAAATACATATGTATACTATTACAACTAAAAAATATGTAAATGCTGCTATTATGGTGCAATTTCAAAAACTACGTATATGTGCAAAACTCCCATAAAGGGCTGCAAAATCCCAAACAGTGAAGGGTCCCGTCTGATGTGTGACCCAGATTGATACCCTATAGAATACTGAACAACAAAGTGCAAACATGCATAAAAATATATGTGTCCATTAACTCATAGTCCAGAGACCATTGTTCCTTTAATGGCCATCTCAATCCTCCTTGTTTGCTGATCATTTTGGTATCACCAGACTCAGTCTGGCAACCTGACAATTGTGCCTTTTGTATGTAAGGCTAAATATTATCTCTTTTAGTTTCCATTGACTTGCTTCAACTGGCCCGCCATCCAGTGCACTAATGTATCTGCTAAGAAGACCTTTTTAGAAGCCCAATAACACAAACATTTTGGTCTGCTCTTCATTTTAGTGTAACTGAACACATATGAATTACACAGGTTCTGAGGCTAAATTATTACAGATGAGGCACCAAGTGAGTTTAATTACCACCTTAACCACTTCAGCCCCGGAAGGATTTCCAGCTTTAGGACCAGAGCCCTTTTTGCATTTCGGCACTGCGTCGCTTTAACTGAAAATTGCGCGGTCGTGCGACGTTGTACCCAAACGAAATTTGCGTCCTTTTTTTCCCACAAATAGAGCTTTCTTTTGGTGGTATTTGATCACCTCTGCGTCATTTCTGATCGCCGCTATAAACAAAAGAAGAGCAACAATTTTGCAAAAAAACCCAAGTTTCTTACTTTTTGCTAGAATACAAATCCAAAAAAAAATATAAAAAAACATTTTTTTTCACCGTTTTTGGCCGATTTGTATTCTTCCTCATATTTGCGATAAAAAAAATTGCAATCAGCGTTTATTGATTGGTTTGCGCAAAAGTGGTCGCGTTTACGGATGATGAGAATTCATTTTTGGGGTTTTTTTTTTTTTTTTACTAGTAATGGCGGCGATCTGCGATTTTTAGCGGTACTGCGATATTTCAGCGGACATGTCGGAACATTTTGACACTTTTTTGGGACCATTGGCATTTATACAGCGATCAGTGCTATAAAAATGCACTGATTACTGTGTAAATGCCATTGGCAGTGAAGGGGTTAACCTGCAGGGGGCGCTCTAAGGGTTAAGTATGTTCCCTGGGCGTGTTCTAACTGTAGGGGGACTGCCCTAGCTGGGGAAGGGAAGTGGTCACAGCCTTCGTATACAGGAAGGCTGTGATCACAGCCCTTCCCCCTCACACAGAACGGAGGTCCGTGTTTACATACACGGACCTCCGTTCCTTCGCTCCGGGGGGGCCATCGTGGGTAGCCGGCGGCAATCAAAGCCACCGCACCCGCTCCCTGGCCCTCCCTGAACACAGTGAGTGTGCGGGCACGCCTCCGGCGGCGCGCGCACGCTCACTAGGCTCGTGAGCGCGGCCGCCATCATATGAGGGCGATTTGCGCTCACGAGCCACCTTGCCACCGTCAATTGCCGATCGGCGGTCGGCAAGGGGTTAAACAGCCACAGAACCTGTGTAATTAATGTGTGTTCGGTTTTAAAGGGATGAGGGGGCAACCCTATATCCAGTATGTCCTTGAAAGTCAAGATACCCATGTTTGCTGCTACCCAAGGTGGGTAAGGACTATATGTTTAGTAGGTAGAGCCATACTTCATGTACACAAGGAAGGATTAAGGACTTATGTGCTATTGACACAACCTAGGATTACAAAGGGGCCTATAGACACAATCTAGGAAAGATACATCTTAAATATCCTATGTGCACATCCAAAGGAGAGTAGGGGGCCTCCGTCCTGTATACATATACCAGTTCATTACAAAATCTTATGTACTGTAAAGTATAGAGACAATGTATGCAAAGTGATACATTTGCTGTTTACAGTTTTGTACACCTTACTCTGGCAAAAAAACGAATACACAAAGAATGATATGTATAATAAGCACTTCTGCATGGTGTCCAAAATCCATTATCCTCAGAGTAGGACGGATTGTGTTGCATATTATGTGCAGTTTTTCAGTGTAACATATCTTTTTGTACAAGCTTATTGGTAGCAAGTGATTTAGGAAACCAATAGAGGAGATACATAATATAAAATCATCAATAATGTAACACTAAAGAGGATCTATAGACCGAAAAAACAAAAATACATTTTCAAACAATTATAATGGTCTCTGTCTATCATAAAAAAGTCTATTTTTGTGTGATATGTCCTTGGCTTCCAATCCCCTTTCCTAAACTATAGAGCTGCTTTACTGATGAAAATGCTTTTTTTTTTGTGCCTGCAATTATTTTTTCTTTTTCTTGTTCCAATTTGTGTCCTAATATTTGCCAGAACCCAGAGAGGGTAATTTACTAAGACTGGAGCCAGAATCCGGAGCAGATGTGCATGGCAACCAATCAGCTTCCAGTTTTTATTTTCAAAGTTTAACGGAACAAGTTGAAGCTAGAAGATAATTAGTTAGTATGCGCATCTGCTCCAGATTCTGTTTGCTCCAGTTCTACTAAAGTCCTGCAGGTAACAGGACCCTTGACTGAATCTTGACAGGTCCTATGTCAACAAACATATATTTAAAAAAAAATCTTTCTTAACCACTAAGCCTGGTACACCCTACTAGTTTTTCTTTTCTGTTCAACCCAGCAAGGCTAAACTAAAAAAAAACCTGACAGTTCAGGAGGATCTGCTGTACAAACTATCTGTTGTTAGTACAGCAATCTCCCCTGCTGTACTATTGCATTTTGACAGGGGGGATGCCCCCTTCCCAACAGAACACTCCGGTCAGCGCTCTCAACCATGACCTATTTTGGTCATGCCCCTTCAACAGAAGCTGGTTTCTGTTGGACCGGCTGCCGAACGGTTTCTATTGACATTTGGCCCGTGTGTACTAGACTTTAGCAGCCACCTGCCCACAATATACTGCAGACGAGCAGCCGCTGTAGGCAAAGCGACATACTGGTACGTAGCTGCCTACTATCGGGTTTAGTGTGTGAGCATGTGCGCCCCCGCCTGGCTCCCGTTGTGATTGTACACAGCGAAAGGCTGTCAGCAATGATTTACGGCTAGGACATTCTGATTGGCTGTGTAGATTCACAGCCCAGAGTTCTGTGATGACATTTAACACAGAGCTCTGTACACAAGGAAAGATCTCGGTGTTTCTCATCCCTGCAAAGAATGATGAACTTCATATCTCAGGTATACTAGAGTGGTTAACCCAAGGTAATACTTTTCCGAGCTAACTTGTATTCACAGTGTGGGGCTGATTCCCTAGTTGTACAGATAAAGAATTGTCCTACAAACTCTAAAGACTACCTACCAGGAAAAATAAAATATTGTGGAATAAACAGAGATTATGGCAATTAATACTGAAATGATGCTTCTGAGTCCATGAAAAACACAAGCAAATTGCATGTGAAGGTTTAATTATCTTTTGATGATAATACTATTCCAAAGAAATACAGATAGAAAATGATATTAGCACAGATCAATTTTTCTGGTGGCGTTGCTTTGCTTCAAGGATCACTTTGCTAAAAAGTCACAGAATTTTACTCAATTGTCTGGAAATTATATATTTTTTAAATAATGATTTATCTCTGTGTGTAGTCATTGATTGTAAGCTCTGGGTGCAAGACCTAAATTGTCCACATACACCGCTTTTTCGCTGTAAAATCAATAAAGGAGAATATTAGTTTACTGGAACAAGAATTTAAGAATGTAACATTCAAAGTATAATGTCAACCATTAAAGGGATCGTGCACTGGGTTTGTACATTTTCTTTATGTATTATAGTTGGCATAGAATAATGTTTTAAAATATTTTTTCATTGTTTTTCTCAGGCAACCAGTTTGTGGAGCTTTTTGATACTTTCTAAGTTTCATAGGTACTCCTTACCAGCTGTTATACAGATATCAATAGCTCAAGCTACACACACACATGTATGGGGCTGATTTTCTAAAAGAGTTGTGAATCTTTACTCAATAAATTGTAGCTGTGTTCACTTTGAATACCCAATCATGAGCATATAAAGGAAACAAAGAGATTGTAAATTGATGTGAGTCTTCACTGAATTTATTATGTGAAGATTCTTAACTCCTTTAGTAAATCAGCATTACTGAGTTTCTCATACCGTAGGATTGTTCCTCCCTCAATAAGGGCTTGTTTACATTTGCTTTAAAATATGGCATTGAACACACTTTTTTAAAGCACTCTGAATGCCAATCAAATTGGTTACCTTACAGTCCTGTTCACACGTTTTGCTTGCTTTGCTTTGCTTCAAAAATTATGCCCCATATCACTTTCTTGGTGCTTCAAACTGTCTCCAAAGCCTCCATAGAAGTCTATGACATGCTTACTTACAGCACCTGAAGCTTTTGAGGGGCTTATATTCAGCGTTAGCTTTGCTTTGTTTTGGAGGTATTGCAGGTATGAGATATCCCAGGATGCACTGGGAAACCAACAAGCGAACCAGAAAGACATTATCAGCAGTCACTTCCAGTTGGCGTATATATTCTGTAAGCAGGGCCGGTGCAAGGATTTTTGCCTACTTAGACGAAGGTGCATTTTGGTGCCCCCCCTCCCAACCGTCTTCCTGACACCTCCCTCCCCTCCACAATGCAGTCCCCCCCATATAGCATATACTTTATTTGCCTGCTGATGTTACATCATCAATGTTAAAATGCATTCAGGCATGAATGTAATGCAGTGTAAATCATATTGCATTACATTCTTTCCCAGCCTTGATGGCCGGGGAAACTGTCAAAGTCTCTTCCAGGTCAGGAACAAGAATGGGAGGAGAGCAGACGTGTGTCCACTCTTCTCCCTCCCCTCTACCCAGCAGCAACCGCTATGGGCAAGTGGAGCCAGGGATACATAGCGGGGGGGGGGGGGCACTTTATTGGGGTGCAGTTTTGCCAACCCCCCAAAGTAAATTTACTGATAGGACACTCAAAATTTATAAACAGCACCATTTTTTTACTGGCAAAAATCATTAAATTTACTGACAGAGCCCCATTCAAAAACATCTTTTTTTTTTTTTTTCGTTTTTCAGTGCAATATTTTTTCAGTATCAATATTTAAGCTACAAACAAGTAACTAGTGTGATTAGCAATGTGTATAAGGTATTACATAAGGCAAAAAACATATTTATCCATTTACATGAAGGTCAGGTTAATATAGCCCAACACAGGGTTCTCCTTTATAGTGTAAGGGGGAACTCTGTGGACCCTGACGTAAAAGGAACATTGTGGACCCTGATGTAAAGGAGAACACTGAGGACTCTTATGTAAGAGGGGGTGCTGTGGGCTCTGGGGTAAAGGGAAACTGTGATGTAAGGGAGTCTCTGGTCACCACAGCCCCCCTCCTTACACAAGAGTCCATAGAGCTCCCCCTTACATCACAGTCCACAGAGACTGCATACATGGCACAAGAGTCGATCAGAGACTCCGGACATGTCACATGGGAGGTCAGAGGCTGCGGACGTGGCACAAGAGTTGATCAGAGACTGCGAACATGGCACATGGGAGGTCAGAGACTGTGGACATAACACATGGGAGGTCAGAGGTTGCGGACATGGCACAAGAGACAGTCATAAAGCTAAAAGAAGCATTGGTCTTGCTTACAGTACCTTCCACAGTGATGATCTTTATCTGTGCTGTGCCACTTACACTCCTCCTGTGCCTTCTGCCAGGCCCTGGCCCTGGCCCCTCCTCTTTGTCTCACTCAGCTCCTCCACAGTCCCCCGGCCTCCAGTTCAGTGGCAATTTTCTCTGTGTGCTGCTGACTGGAGGTGTTCATATCCCTCTTTACTACCGCCCAGGTGGGAGGAGGGAATTTATTTTTGCTGCCATAGCAATCCTCAAGGGCTGAAGGGAGAGGGGGTGTCTCTGGTCTCTGAGAAAAACCGTCTTGCTCTTCCTGCCCTGCATCTGTCGTAGAGGAGGAGTGGAGTAGGTGGGGCCAGGACGCGGGAGAGGAGCTGCAGCTGTGGAAGTCAGAGGAGCCTGGAGGCAGTGCTGCACCGCCTGCCTGCGTCAGTTTACTGAGCTGGGTAAAAATGAGAGGAGGGCTGGTGCCAGCATTAGCACTTCTTGGGAAACCCTTGACTTTGGCACCCTCCTTCTCCTGTCGCCCTCAGGCGGCCGCCTTGGCTGCCTTATGCTGGCGCCAGCCCTGTCTGTAAGTGTCTGGTGCAGATGTCACATCTGAGTAAAGCATGGAGCAGCAGAAAGGTGAGCGGGGTCCAGACTGGAGCGGAGCAACTAGCAGACAGCACATGTGGTGTGCAACATTGGAACACTATAGAAGAAGGTGACTGGGGACCAGAGAGAAAGGACTGAGAGGCAGAGGATAAGCAGAGCTGGGGGACTGGAGCAGGAGAAACTAGCAGATGTCACACGTGGTGAGTTGTGTGGGAGTAATAGTGGGAGGTGAGCAGGGACCTGGGAGAGAGGAGGATCAGCAAACCAGAGAATCAGGAGAGCTGGGGGTTACTACTGAGTGGGGAATCAGCAGAGCTGGGGGTTACTACTGAGTGGGGAATCAGCAAAGCTGAGGATACTACTGAGTGGGGTATTAGCAGAGCTGGGGGTACTACTGAGCAGGGGATCTTCTCATTGAGGGATGGGGATCCGCTAAACCAGGGTACTAATAAGCTGGGGATCTGCTGAGCAGGAGTACTCATGGGCTGGGGATCTGCTAAATGGGGGTACTACTGAGCCAGGGTTCTACTGGGCCCCTTTAAAACAAATAGAAAATCAACACACACAGGGCATTTGTCAAGCTTCATTAAAGCTTCAAAAATGTATCTCCAAAGCATAACCGAAGCACCAAAGTCAAAGCAAGTGTAAATGAGCCCTAAAGCTGGCAATACATGTATAGATTTCTATCATTCAGGCCACAGAATGAGCAAGAGAAATCGAATAGATTCCTCCATCCATGCTTGTATTCAAACAATTGCAGTACCCTTAGCTGTTTGAATAGCTGAACCATGACTACATCCAATAGAATGCAGTTGTTGTTTGGCCGACAATTTTTCAACCAGTCCCTTTGATTTTTCCATCTAGGTTTTTAAGTTGGGAGGTACTGACAGGGTCAACCAAGGCTGGAATTTCCTGCTGAATCAGCCAATTTGAGCCACATATGGTCAGCTTTGGAAGCAGCATGCCTGAAAGGTGAGAATTTTTGCTATCCATTTAGCTCATCTATAGTGCTCTGTAAAACCTTTGTCATGCAATTAGTGTTTATTTGTCCAACAACGTTTGTAAATATACGGTAAGAATAACAGATATAAAATGCCAGTTAAAAACATATAAGCTTAAAAAATTAAACAATGCTAAACCAAAACTATTGTATTTCCTTTCAAATATTGCAGATTATAGCTGACATCTATTAAGCCAAAGGGAAGAGACCGCAGGTCATGTAGTTATAGATCATGAGCTTTTGGGGTGAGAAGGCCATCATCACCACTGACTCACTGCCACCTCAGCCAATTTGTGCTTGTGCTATCGACCGGCTGTAATAAATACAATGTAAATTCATTAAAAAGTAGATTAAAAAGGTACAACGTGCCATGTAATCCATTCCTCTGGCCTGGGTTTCCTGCATAGTGTAATGAAAAGGGGAGGAGGGGGGACACTGCAAGTTTCTATATGGAGACATCAATTATCTAATGAAGGTGGAATTTCTAGACAGCCTTTGGGAGAGTCTGACTGGGTTGACAATCATGTTACTTGCCAAAACACTGACACCCCCTTAC
>BLSH010078870.1:522074-545601 GCA_018402905.1 Glandirana rugosa | reverse complement strand
GTAGTCCCAAATGAAGGAGAAATTAGGGGTTATCCCGTTGAAGACCACAATCCAGATAATTATATGATCACTCAAAACGATATTTACGTCTATAACACAAGGTCTTCGAACAGTTCAAAAACATCCGGGGCTCACACATCACATTTAAAAGACATGCAAGTAATGTAGAGGTTGTATTCCCACTACACCTCCCTTTATAAAAACGTTTGGATATTCCCTAATTTATAGTGGATAACTCCTAAAATACCCTTAATAGGGTTACAAGTTACGTGCTCCTACGTAATGGTCAACTTCGATAACGAAAAAACAAAGTAGGAATCTCTCTATTTTATAACTTCCTCTCCTACATCTCCACAAACAGTAAAAATCCCAACAAGATAAAATGGGAGAAAGATCTCTCACAAAATTTCACATGGAAACAATGGAAAAAAGCAATAGCTTCAACTGGTAATGCATCCTCGTGCATTGAACATTGGGATAATTCCCATAAAATCCTCAATAGGTGATATTTAATCCCTTATAGGTTTGCAAAAATATTTCCCTCCACATCACCCTTATGTTGGAGATGTAATGAACGTACAGAAAATTTACACTACACACTCGGGGCCTACAAAAACTTGACAAGCTTCTGGAACACAATATCTGCATTTATAGCAAAACTCACTAGTATATTAATAGACCTAACACCAGAAGTTGCCCTATTGGGGATTAAAGAGGAAGTAAACCCTGATGGGTTTTACTTCCTCTTTGTTACTCTTTGTTCCCCTGCAATGTAAAAGCATAATAGGCTAGTATGCATTGCATACTAACCTATTATGTGACACTTACCTGGATTGGAAGCCCGCATTGTCCCCGCTCCAGGAAGTGTCCATCTCCACCCCTCTTTTATAGGCGTACCTGTAGGTTAAAGTGGTTGTCAAGAGTTGACAACCACTTTAATATAGACAGATATCCACTATGTTTTAGAACAATTATAACACATCTTTTGGTAGCGGCAAGGCTATCTATCACAAGTCTATGGGAATCCACAGAATCTCCTAACTTATCAAAGGTGATTGCCAGACTAAATACTCAAGCCCAATATGAGCTCTTATTAGCTCGCAAAAACTCCTCTATTGGTAAGTTTAAAAGAACTGGCAGGAATGGATAATTAACCCTAGAGCCTCCAACTACTTTTTTTTTCTGTACCTGTTATAATCATTAAGAGTGGACTTGACTCCGCCTACAGGTAGTTCCCCTTGGGGTAGATGGATAAAAGGACACTATCCAGAAAAAAATGATAGGAAGTCCTTGTATTGTCTGGTTGCTGATCCTCTAACTTACGATTTTCAGATGTTTGTTTGATAACTAATGTTAATTACAACATGTTTATTGTACCAAAGATTTGTATATATTACTTTGGAATGCTCTTAATAAAATAGAAACCAATAGAAAATTTAAAGCAAAATAAAAAGTTAGGGCTCGCTAACCACAGTGTATACCAGTGCAAGGGTCATGTTTACCTGCACGGGGATGCAAAGGTGTTGTGTGCATCCCAGTGCAAGCAGTCCTATTCTTCTCATTTAGGACACACCGGCCAGTCACAGAGATCCAGAGTTTTAACTCAGTTGATAACAACCAACAGTGAGTAAAAAAATAGTATCCTGAGCATGGTTGAAAGTTTGGTGTTGATAAAGTACCATTGGGTCCATCAGGGATCCTAACATGGAAGTGTTTGCCCAATGTCATCCTGTGTGAAACAGGATGGTTGTCCCTTGAGATATGTGAAAGGTTTCCCCGGGTTGTCAATGTCCTCTGAAGGTAGGGTGGCATCTATGAACATTTGCCATCTCTGATGAAAATTATTGGCTATTTGTGGATGATCAAAGTCAGTATTGATCATTTCCTTGAAGGGGAGGGCTATTAGTTCTAGCTTGACTTGTGTTATGGAGGGGCTGGACTGGGTGGTCTAGTTTTTCAGAATAGCTCCCCTGGCTACTAAGAGACAGATTAGGGCCCAGTCTTTTACCTGGGGTTTGGTAGCAGGGGACTAATGGGTGAGTTGTTTGTCTCAGTGACCGAAGATTAAGAGTAGCGGGTCTTTCGGGAGAAGGAGGAGAGTGATGCTGCTAATGTAGGAGATGATCTGGTCCCAAAAGGCAGATATAAAAGAGCATGACCAGAAGCGGTGGGCCAATGAAGGCTTTGGATGATTGCAGAGTGGGCAAGTGGCCGGAAGTGGATTTGATTTATTCATGAGGAAGGGGATATGGGCTTGATGCATTATTTTGAGCTTGGTTTCTCTCCAAATTTTGTTTGGAGTCAACTGTAGCGTTTTGTTTTATCCGTTCAAGATCTTGTTCGCTAGGTCCATATCTGAAAGGTCTTTGCTCCAGTTGGTCATGGAGGAAATGGCTGTTGGATGGATGGATGTAGAAGCAGTTTGTAAATGTCTGAGATATTGTAGGTTCCTTTTTGGATTAGTTCATCTAGCTTGGTTGTCCTGAATCTCTTGTGGCTCTCCGGGCTGGTAGCTTTTATAAAACTGATGCATTGCCAGTAATAGAAAATGTGAGATTTAGATATAGAGAATTCGCTCACTATAGATTTGAACTCCCAAGGGAGTCCCGTTGTTTCATTTCACATGGAGAAGAACGTTGACAGACCAAGACGGTCCCAATGGAGGAAAGTCTGATGTTCAAGTGCAGCGGGGAAGTTGATATTGCCCCTGACTGGTAGGTATTAGGACATAAAGGGAGATAATTTGAATTGCTTTCTATATTCTCTCCAAGCTATAGCCATGTCTCTAAGAAGTAGGTTGGAGGCTTGGGGGGATGTTCTTCGAATTAAGAGTGTAAAAGGGCTGTAAGAGAGTGTGGACGAACCATCTCGGCCTCGAGTTCATGGTTAGAGTAGCGTGATGAACGTGAGATCCAGTCTATGCTATACCCAAGGACACAAGCTATGTTGTACAACCTGATATTGGGGAGGCTGGCTCCTCCCTCGCCCCTGGGGAGATGCAATTTGGGTAGAGCTATGCTAGGGCATTTCTTTTGCCATATAAACACAGATATAGCTTTGTTAATCAATCGGACATCCCTGTGCTTAAGAAGTAGCAGGATAGTTTTAGCGGATAAAGTAGCAAGCAAAGCTTTCCATTTTCATTAGGTGGCATCTCCACATGAGCAAGAGAGGCAGATCCATCTAGTTGCTCAGCTCCCGAGAGATTTTGGTAAAAAAGGAGGGAGGTTCAAGTGATATAGAAAAGAAGGTAGTTTGCCTATCTTTACACCTAGGTAGGTGACGTGGGTGTGGGCCATCGCAGAGGGGGCATTGACTGACGATGGTGGGTTTAAGGAGGTTCCTAGCGGGAGGATTTCGCTTTTCCGGTAGTTAATTCGGAGGCCGGAGCAGCGTCTGAACTTGTCAAATATGTTTTTGATCATGGCCATGTCTGAGGCTGGGTTAGAGGAGAATATGAGGACATTGTCCGCGAACAAGGTGGAGTGAAGAACAGTGTCCCCAAAAGAGATGCCGTGGAGGGGGGGTATATAGTTTATATACCTATACAGGGGTTCCAATGCAATGTTGAACAATAAAGGCGACAGGGGGCATCCCTGCCTGGTTCCCTTGTGTAGCCGAAACTCGGCGGTGAGGAAGCCAGCCACCACCAGTTTGGCCGCGGGAGCTGAGTACATTGATTTAATCAAGTGTGTAAATGAGCCTTCGAAGCCCATTTTAGATAATACCATATGTTACCATTCGAAACTGACGTCATCAAAGGCTTTTTCCACGTCCAGTGTGATGATAGCATAGTCCCCTCCCCTGTTAAGTCTAGCTTTTTCCAGTACTGCTAGTACTTTTTTAATATTTAGGGCTGCTGTTCTGCCTTTTACGAAACCGGATTGGGCTGGGACTATTATATGGGGGATAATAATGGCAAGTCTAGAGGCAATCATTTTTGAGAGGATTTTTACATGGATGTTAAGCAGGGATATGGGTCTATAGGATCCGGGTTCAGTGGGGTCTTTTGCTTTTTTCAAGAAGTTTTATAATTGCTTGGTTTCCAGTGGGGGGAGAGGAGTTGCCCTCCCATACCTGGGAAAAAACAGCTAGTATAGGGGGGAACTAAGCTATCTCGTAGGAGTTTGTAAAATTCCTCTGTAAGCCCATTGGGGCCTTGTGCCTTGGTGGGAGATAGGTGACAAATGCCATCATTTAATTCTTGCGTAGTCATTGCCGAGTTCAGCATCTCAAGATGGGGGGTGGAGATTATGGGTAAATGTTTCTGATCTAAAAAGGAATGGGCCACCTCCCTGTCTATGGGGTCTGGTGCATACAGTGAAGGTAAAATCTAACATGATCTGACTGATATTTTTCAGGTTATTTTTGCGGAGTCCTGAAGGGACTTTATATGGGTGGGTTTGTGGGGACCTCTGGAAAGTCTGGCTAGAAGCTTACCAGCTTTATTACCGAATTTATGTAAGGTGGCATCCAGGTGAGCTCTTTGAGTGAGCTCTACCGTGTCTGACCAGGAGTCGAAGGCCTGTTTAGCTGGTGGTTTTGTACTGTGATAGGGTATGTTTTTTGTAGGAGGCGGTGTAGGAGATAATTCTACCTTGAAGATAGGCTTTGCCCGCCTTCCAAAACAGGCTGGGGTTTTCCTTATGGGAGGAGTTGAATGTGTCGTACTCCTGCCAAACTGTATGAATAAAAGATTTGAAATCTTCATGGTTCTGAAGAAAGGAGGGGAACCTCCAGATGTTGGGGGATTGACGTTCGTCTGAGAGGTGTAGTGATATGAATACCGGTGCGTGGTCAGAGATGGGTGTTATGTGATATGGGGATGGGAGAAGAAAGTGAACTCTCTGTCTACTGGAGGCTGGAGCCCCCATACATCGGTTAGGCTTAGGGACTTCATTGTAGCAGCAAAGAGTGAGGGAGCGGAGGCCGAGTGTGGGAGTATATCGCTTTTGGGGGAGGATCTATCTTCCATGTGATGCATTACATTACTGAAATCGCCACCTACAATGTGGGGGAGTTCAGAGTATTTTAGTAAAGAGACTGATAGATCACTGAAAAATTGTTTGCCTGTATCATTGGGTGCATAGATATTAGTTATTTGGTATTCTTTATAGGCGAGGGGATACAGGCGGGGACCCTTCTACCCTGGCTGTCCGAATCTACTGAAAATATTTTACAGGAGAGGTTTTTGTGGAAGGGGATGAGAACCTCAGCTTTACAGCCAATAGCTTCTGAGCCTATGACAGTGCCCACCCAAAGTTTGTGCATGCGATTAAAGTCTGAAAGGGGTAAATGTGTCTCCTGAAGTAGTGCTATGTCCGCCTTGGGCCTTTTAAGGTGGTGTAAGACTCTCATGCATTTGAAGGGGGATCTAAGCCCTTTCACATTCCATGTGACAATTTTAATGGGGGGGGGGGGTGTTTGAGGGTCTAAGAAGCTAAGGAGGAACATAGGGGCCTGTGTGCAGAGTAGAAGGCCTATGGATGACTTGACCGATTGGATGGGAGTAGATGGAGAGAGATAGGTTAGGATTGGGGGAGTATATATTGAGTGGTGAGAGTAGCAGTAGGGGAAGGTAGTGAACAAGGAAAGTAAGAAAATAAAGCAAAACTAGACAAAGCACTCTTTTTTCCGCATGGGTAGACTGCCAAAGAAAGTGTCTCTTTTGGTGAGTTGTGACATTTTTCTGGCCCACGCAGGGTGAAAGTAAACCCCAGCGGCTCCAGAAGAGGAGTGGGGGGGGGGGAGTGGAGGGGGGCTCAAGCAGTCAAAAGCATGCGGAAATGTAGAGACAGGTAGATTTAACCTTGTGAAATAATTATGTAGCATAACATCAGGAAGCAGACTGGTTTAGCCTAAACGCTAACTTGGTGCCGAAGGCAGTAAAAGGTCTGTCCATACTGTTAATCCTTTGAGCTGAATCAAAGAGGAAGGAAGTGCAGGGTGGATATATATATTTACCCAGAGGAGGATGAGCTTGTGAGCCGATGATAAGGCAACGAAATGGAGCCTGGACGCATTGTTGAGTTTGCAGGATAGAAATATTTAGGACGTTTAGGCAAGTCCTTACGTGGGCTTCTTTGTTCCAGTGGATAAGCGGTGATGAGAGATGTGTTGGTGGAGCTTGGGTGTGCAGAAACCTGGAGTGAGCGCATGAATAATTCTGCCTCCGAGGGATCATGGAAGGAGAGTTGCTCCCCGTTAGGCGACTTAAGGCAAAGTACCACTGGGAACGCCAGAGTGAATTTGATTTGGTGTTTAAATAGCTGTGTGCAGACATTCTGGAAGGCTTTCCTTTTCTTGTATACCTCTACAGAATAGTCAGCGAAGATTAGGATTTTTGTCCCATCAATTTGCAAAAGTCTTGAATGACGGAATTTTTTCAGAATATTGGCTTTATCCGTGTAGTTTAGGTATCGTGCTATGATGGGGCAAGGAAATGAGCGGTCTCCGTTGAATGGGCCAAGGCGGTGAGCTCTTTCGACCATTGCAGGAGCTGGGAGGCCCAGGGCCTCAGGGATATGCCGGGAGCAAAAGTCAGATAGGTTTTGAGTTTGGAGAGATTCCGGTACTCCCACAAAATGCAGGTTGTTCCGTCTCAATCTATTTTCTAAGTCCTCAAGCTTTTGCAAGATAAATTGGTTTGTTTTTTCCTGGGATTGTTCCATACCTTGCATTTGGTAGAGTTCATCCTCTAAGTTAGATATGCGGTAGAGCCTACCTGAGTGCTCCTTCAACTCTCTGTGAACTTGAGTCAGGCTTACAGTGATGGCTTTTTGCACAGTGACCTCTGTGGTGGGGGTGAGGAGGGCCGCTACCGCACGTGCTATGCGGTCAGTGTCAGAGTCCCTTGTGATTTGGGAGGCAGCTTGAGGGGTCCATCCTACTTCCATCTCAGGGTCCTCCGGGTTTGGTCTACTGGCGGTGTGTGGGACTGGATGGTGCGGTGGCACAGAGGCGCCATCTGCAGCCGCAGCTGCATAGGCAGAAGCCAGGACCTCGATTTCCATCAGGTGCGGGGGTTGCGGCCACGGCGACGATTTTTCCAGATACCGGTCCATAGGATGCAAGGGGGTGGCTGCTGGATGGGTCGTCCTGGGAACGGGGGTCTGGGCCAATTTTACAAGCTGTTTGGAGACCCTTCAGCAGGAGCTTGCTATGAGGCAGCTACTCCATGCAGCGCCGGAACCGGAAGTCTTGCCCATTTAAAGCACCCACTCAAAGGTATAACATATTATAGCTGACATGGGATTTTAGGTGGGCTTATATCAAATAGTGGTGGTTGTCCCTTCAGATTAGTTGTTTGGTGACTGTGATGAGCTTGGCTTAGGTGGTTAGACCACATGGCGCAATTTTGCATTTTTCAGAAATCAAAGCCCAGATGTCCATTTTCATTTATTATTGTCAGTCTACTAGAGAAGGAGAGTGAATACTGCTTTGGACACCATTCCTTGACACTTTGGGGTTGATTTACTAAAGGCAACTAGATGGTGCACTCTGCAAGTTCAGTTGCTACAGAGCTTGGTAAATGAGGTAAAATGCCACGTTGCAAAGAATACCCAATCACGTGCAAGGAAAATAAAAATGAGCAGCATTTTTGCTTGTTCATGATTGGATGATGGAAGTCAGCAGAGCTTCTGCTAATTTACTAAGCTCTGGAGCAACTGCACTTGTGGAAGGCAACTGCACTTAGCAAAGTGCACAGTCTATTTGCCTTTAGTACATTTACCCCTTTGGCTCCCTAACAATTTGTATGTATATTATTACCTTAGTCACAGCTAATAAAACTATGAATTTTCATCCACTTCTCACTCACTCTGAAAACGATGACCATATACACTAGAGTGGTCCTTATTATTTTAATTATACAGGAATTGTATAGCGCCAACAGTTTGCACAGCATAATGCAGTTACAATACAATTCAAAACAAGAGGGTTAGGAGGACCCTGCTTGTGAGAGCTTACAATCTAAAGAGGAGGTCAAGTTGTACAAAAGGTATCAACTATGAGTGGATGAGCTGATGGAGAAAGAAAAGTTCAGTTTCCAGGTTAGCCTCTTCTGGAACGTCTGCCTGCAATGTACTGTGGATGAGCGGCCTGTACAACCACAGCGACGTACCTGTATGTCACTGGCCTCTTCCAGGTTTACAGCCCGCGCATGCACACCCCCGTGCCAAACCCCCACTGTGATTAGACAGGACGAGATTTCGTCGGCAGGTCTCGGTCAATGATTCATGGCTTTGTCCTGCCGATTGGCTGTGTCCAATCACCGCCCAGAGCCATGTGTTGACAAACAACACAGAGCTCTGTACAGAGGGAACAATCTCTCTGTGTCTTATCCCTGCAAAGCAGGGATAAAAAACAAACAGGTATTTAGTAAAAAGCAGCACACATTACACACATTAACACTTGTTAGGCATACAGTTAACCTTTCTATTGCCCTAAATGTTAACCCCTTCCCAGCCAGTGTTATTAGTACAGTGACAGTGAATGGTATTAGCAATGATCACTGTATTGGTGTCACTGGTGATATCAGTATCAGTTAGGCAGTTTCCACCCAATGTCAGTTAGTGTCAGATTGTCTGTCGCTCTATCATAGTCCTATTATAAATCCCTGATCACCGCCATTATTAATATAAAAAAATCCAGCATGTATACCATAGTTTGTTGATGCTACAGCTTTCACGCAAACCAACAAATATACACTTATTCTGATTATTTTCTACCAAACCTGTAGCAGAATACATTTTGGCTTAACTTTATGAAGAAATTTGATTGTTTTTATTTTTTTTTAGGATATTTTTTATATCAGAAAATATATATACTTTTTTTAATTTATGGTCTTTTTTCATTTATATAATAAAAAATAAAAAAACACCAAAAGAAAGCTCTATTTGTGTGAAAAGACCCCATTCACACTTGAGTTTTTCTTTTTTTGTTGTTGTTATTTTTTGTGCAGGTGTTTTTAAGTGTTTTTGCACAAATTTCAGGCTTGGCCATTGTTTTTAAGGCTCCATGCACACTGTATCTCAAAAACGACCATTTTTGGTCTTTTTGGCGTTTTTTTTTAACAGCCCAAAAACGCCACTTTATTTTATCCTATGTGTCCATGCACACGTGGTCGTTTATTGTCTTTTTTCAGCAGTGGCGTTTTTGGGCTGTTATCTGAACGCCCTGAATTGGCCTTCAAAAGTCGTTCTCCTGACCACAAAAAACACCAGACGCCAGTAAACGCCGGTAAACACCGGTATATCGGCGTCTGGCGTTTCAATGCAGTCAATGGAAGCCAATGAAGAAAAAAATGCCAAAAAATGCAGACGCCGAAAAACGCCACTAAATGCCACTAAATGCCGGTTTAAAAGGTGTCTGGCATTTTTTGCAATCCTCAATGGAAGCCAATGAAAAAAAAAAACGCCAAAAAACGCTGACGCTGAAAAACGCCGCTAAACGCTGCTTACAAAACACTGCAAATAGAATGTTTTGTTAGCAGCGTCTCCTACCCGATGCTGAGAGAGCCCTATAGCGTCCAGTGTGCATGGAGCCTAATTATTTTTAGCGTATTTTTAGTCAATTATTTTTTTATGCCAATATTTTTAGAAAGGAAGCACCCACAAAACGTTTTATGTGCATTTTCAGGCATTCTTTCAAGCTCTCCACTTGAAGTCTATTAGGACCAAAGCACGTGACTATTGTTCAAAAGAAGCTTGTGTATTTTTTCAAGTGACAAGCTTCAAGCTTAAAATGACACTATGCTCAGGTGTGAAGGGCACCATGGAATATAATAAAAACCCTAGCATTAAGTATTGAAGTGCTTCTGGTGAAGGTTTAAATCACTTATTAAATTACTCAGGTGTGAAGGAGGCCTTAAGACAGGCAGAGTAGGATATAGCTGAGCATATTGTGGTAGGGAGTGCCAGAGGATGGGAAAAGCTCTAAAGAAGTCTTGGAGGCCAAGCATGGGAGGATGTGTTGGGAGGAGCAGAAAGGATGTCCTCATGAATTTTTCTTTACTTGTAATGATTTTTTCTTATTTTATGGTTTTCCAAAGTCATTCAACCTTTTGATTTTTTAATTTATATTGCTTTGTTTTTTCTTTTTTGTTTATTTTACTTTTGTATGAACTAATTTACTATATATAATAGCAGTTGACGTTTTAATGTTTATTAAACTAACCTACATAATAGGTTTTTAAAAGCACTAATACTTCCCAAATTTTATGACAGTAAATAGAATATTTGTAACTCACGTGAGGCCCTTAAAAATACGCTAATGCGGTAAGAGAGCTATATATTTAATGTATAAATTATTCCTTACCTTTTCCAGTATGTAAATAATTTATAAATTCTAAAAATTATATGAAAAGCACAGCTCATTAATATTCATGATAGTCTCCATGCATGCCTGCTAATGCTCTTGCTGCAAGCCTGCTAAAAGTTTTCCAAGTCCAACTTAAGAGTCAATGAGCATACCCGACCAAACTTCAGCATCTGCCTTTAGCATCTCTAGCACAATTGTTTCAAAAGATTTTGTTGATGGCCATTTTTTAAATAAATCCACCTAGAAGATAGATCCATAGAATATAAATGATGCTAAATCTCTAGATTTATTTGAGCAGATATGCGTGCATGGTCATTTTCTTCAAATACCTGCTTCATTGACAGGCGGTAGCAAGTCATGGCGCTCCTCAGCATACATTTAAAGTGTATGTCAGGGAAAAAGATATGCAGTATATTTCTGAAACATATGTACATTCAGGGCAGCCAATCCATTAGGGGCACATGGGCACTGCCCCCCCATCCATGCATCCGGCCCCCATGCAGGACGCCAGATGCATGGACTCCAATGGTGGGGGTGTTTTTTTGGAGCACGTAATTAGAGCCGGGGGCACTAATAGGCTTCAGAATAGGGTGGGCTTGGGGCACAGAGCACTGCCAACCGAGCCCATCCAGTTGTGTGATAATAGCAAATGAATATTCGCTATTTTCACACCAATTCTACTCCCGGCCAATCAAGAAGTGGGACTGATAGCCAAAAGAAGAAGCGTTCCTATTGGCCGTCAAGGAGGAGGGAGGAGATGAAAGCCATGGAGGAGAGAAGGGGAAGCTGCCCGTGATGCCCACCACCTGTTGCCCAAAGGGGAAGCGCCCATGATGCCTGCCACCCAAGGGAAAGCTGCCCATGATGCCCACTGCCTGTTGCCTGGGTGCTGCCTGCCATAGATAGGGTAAATTCTCCGGATGGATGGACCAACCGACCAGACCGGGGGGGTGGTGGTTATACAGGTTACCGAACGGGGGGTGTATGTGGCTATGTGTTTGTCGCACACCAAAAAAATGTACCACCAGCCACCACTGTGCACATTGGTCCATCTTTTATCCCTGCAAAGACCCTGTATATGCATAAAAATACTATCTGATACGCCCGAAATTAACTCAGCTCCCAATTTTGTGTTGTGGTCTGACAACACCCATCATTTGGTGTCAGCCCCATACAGTTGTTTTATCTTGACTACTGAATCCCTTCCCAGTTTCCTCATCTCCACAATATAGAGACTAATTGCTTTGTAGGCCAAGAATAACCTCCCTTTGGAATATTGTTTTATTGTTGTGTTTTCAGTTTGTAGTGCTCAGATACAGTTTAGTGCAGCTTTAAGCAGCAAAAGCTCCAGCATCAGAACATACACCAGCTAGGTGGTAATGTACATAGAAATTACATTTTAGCACCATTTTACATGTCCTTTTCATGTAGGAACAACAAACATGAAGTGCATACTGACATCACTTAGTAGGGAATTTTGTTGCCTAATATGTTATAAATGTTTGTGTTTTTATTTTACCCCAGAATCTTAACACACACATTCCCTAAGACCTCTTTTACACCAGGGCTGCCCCAGTGTTAGCGGTAAAACGCCGCTAACTTACTATAGTATAAGATATGACTTGTACAAACCAATTGGAAATTACAATGTAATAAGTATTAATGTACATTAATGGCATGACATATAAATATGATGGATGTAATAAAATAAAAATAAAAAAAAACTTTGTATCCTATGGCCTAGCTGTGGGTTTTTACTATGTATCTTTTTCACTTTTTCTCTATATACTAGCCCTGAAGAAGGGGGAGGCAATTTCCCCGAAACGCGTTGGCTCTACTTGTTTACCCTTATCTCCAATAAATAACTATAAAATTCATCAAGTGAGACCTTTCTCTTTTTGGACATCGGGCGCTCCTCTACAATCACCCAAAGAAATTAATGACAGGCTGACACTGTCCACAACTGTTCATATGTAATCGCTAAAGGAGTGCATACATGCGGCTAGGGAGAGAAGAGCAGCTGTGCACACAAATTATTTTCTCCTTGTGTAATTACTTGCTGACAGCTTCAGAGCCTCTCAGCTTATCATTTATTTATATAGACTGAGTGGTCACAGCTAATCAGAAACACCTGGCCACACTCCCCCCAGAAATACGCTGATCTTGGAAGTGTACGGCCATGTAAATGAGCCCTAAACCATAAAAACAGCCTTAAAATGTCTGTAAACCCTTACATATACCCAGTGAAGTGACTGGCCTCAGGGGAGATTAAACAAATCTTT
The DNA here is from genome assembly GCA_018402905.1 of Glandirana rugosa. NCBI lineage: Eukaryota > Metazoa > Chordata > Amphibia > Anura > Ranidae > Glandirana > Glandirana rugosa. Next base: position 532,999 of record BLSH010078870.1, on the reverse strand, counting down.
CAACATAAGTTGCACCTGTTTATCTGCAGGCCCCTTTATCTCTACAGTCGTCCAAAGTCCAGAATTTATACAGCTTGTCTGAGCTTTCAGAAAGCAGAGGGCGGGGAGTTACACTGAGGTGATTGAAGGGAAGGCGCACACCCCCTTCACACAGTACACAGGAACTGAGGCTGTCAATCACAGGCTGTGTGCTGAAGCTCTCTTCCGTCACCTTTTTTCTCTTGTTGTCAGCAACACTTGTCAGAAGTGCCTCCTGTAGATAGCAGAGGAACGAGGCAGCAGACAGAAATTACACTTAGGGCTTGATTTACTAAAGGCAAATAGACTGTGCACTTTGCAAAGTGTAGTTGCACTATGGAAGAGCAGTTGCTCCACAGCTTGGAAAATGAGCAGAAGCTCTTCTATCATCCAATCAAGTGCAAGCAAAAATGCTGTTTTTTTTAATTTTCCTTGCACGTGATTGGGTTTTCTTTGCAAAGTGAAGCTTTACCTCATTTAATAAGCTCTGGAGCAACTGCACTTAGTAAGTACTCCATCTCCAGCTTCCTTCCCAAACAACTCCTTCCCAGCTGGGCTGACCCTGGGTATTTAAGGAGGCCTGGCCCCTGACAAATCCAAGTTGGGGATTGGTCAAGGCTCCTTCGAATACCCCAGGACTCTCCACCTCCCCTCTCCTCCTTCCTTTCTACCGTGTTTCCCCGAAAGTAAGCCCTACCCCGAAAATAAGCCCTATCTCGATTTTCAGAATGGGCTGTAATATAAGCCCTACCCCGAAAATAAGCCCTAGTAAATCTCCTTAGAAAACTTTGTAAATGTTGTCTCCGTTTGCTGCTCCCGGTATATTTAAAAGAAATACGTTTTCGCTCACTGCTGCCCCGCCGGAGGTTCTCTTCTCTCCTCCTGGCTGATGTCTGCTGCTGCTTTCCTGTTTCATTGCCGCTGACGTCAGCCGTGTATCTCGGCTATTTTCTTTCCTCCCCTCCTCCCTCCAGAAGCCGTCCTCGGCGCACTGGCGTCAGCAGCAATCCCGGCTCTTCGTTTTCCTCCTCTCCTCCCGCTGACGTCTGCGCCCCCCTCCCTCTTTGCACGGAGCTGGCTGACGTCACCACACCTCTCTGTACAGTACGGTACCATCATCACCTCAGAGAAGAATACCGTACTGTAAACGCTGTTAAACAGGTATTTTTACAAGTATATCATACAGTACCAGAAATACCTAATGATATAAAAAACTAACTCCTGACCTGATAAGGGGGGATACCTGAGGGGAAGACGGGACACAGAATTTTTACAGGTTTTTAAGAAAAATGATAAATGACACAGCACAAACACTGTGTTGCTTTATCATGCTTTAAAGGAACAGGATTTTTTTAAAGCAACAACTGTAGCCAGACAGACTTGAGACTTTTTGCCCACTTTATGTGTACTGTATACGGTATTAATACAGTACGGTATTTTGATCCCCAGACAAGATGAGTTCAAAGAGAAAGAGCTATTCTGTGGAGTACAAGAAAGGAATCGTGGAAGACTCCCACGGCAAGAGTCTTACCGCTTTCTGCAAAGAGATGAAGTTAGATCTCCGAATGGTCCGAAAATGGTGAGCAGAGTACGCTAACCTCAGTCAAAAGGTGGACGAAGGAAATGCTAAGAAGCGCAAGTGTGGATCAGGTCGCCAGCCATTATATCTAGAGCTGGAAGATGTCATCTGTGAATGGATTGCTGACAAGAGAGCAAAGGCTTTGGTTGTGCGCAGGGCTGATATTCAAGCATTTGCCCTTGAAATGGCACCACAATTCGATATATCCCCAGAAGATTTCAAAGCATCACACCACTGGCTGGATGGCTTCCTTCAGCGATATGAACTGTCTCTAAGAAGATCGACAACACTGTTCAAGCTGGAAGATAATGAAGTTGTTAAACGTGCACTTGCATTCAAGTTCTTCGTTGATGGCATAGACTTTTCTAAATACCAACTCTCCAACATGATTGCAATGGATGAAACTGCAGTGTATATGGGCCAAGGATCTCAAACGACAATAGATCAGAGGGGAGCCTCCTCAATCTACGTTCCCTCCACTGGTTATGAAAGTGCACGTGTTACTTGTGTTTTGCCAATTTGTCTGGATGGAACAAAAGCCACACCTCTAATTATCGCAAAGGGCAAGAAAGATAAGATTGAACGCGTTTCAGGCATTTATGTTCTTGAAACAGAAAAAGCCTGGTGCACACAAGCAGTAATAAGAAAGTGGATCGATTTAATGCTGCCACTCGTTCTGAGAGGTGGCCAAAGAGGTCTGCTAGTCTGGGATTCAGCCAGCACTCACCGCGCAAAAGACATGAAGAACTTCCTTGCAGAGAGAAGAATAGATCAAGTAATGATTCCTGCAGGAATGACTGCCTATCTCCAAACTCTTGATATTGCAATAAACAAACCATTCAAGGACCATTTGCGCACGGAAATCAATGAATACACTGAAAATAGATTGGAGAGAAATCAGCGTGGAAACTTTGTGAAGCCCAAACTGCTAGAGGTCGTGACATGGGTGAAGAATTCATGGGATAAAATCACTGACAGCTGTGTTGCCAAAGCACTACGAGCAGGCTACATGGACAAGAAGTACTCGTTTAAGGAGAGCTATATTGCTGTACATGAGAGATTAGGCCCTATGGTTCAAAAGGAAATGGAGATGCAAGAAATTCAGGCTGGCAATCAGGGTTTGGAGAGTTATGATGATATTCCAGAAGAAGATGACATGATTGTAATTGAATAAATGTTGTTTAGGGAGAGCTACCGTATCATATATTGCTATAAATGAGAGATTAGGACCAATGGTTCAACGGAAAATGAAGATGACTGTACCGGTATTTGAATAAATGTTGTTTAAATGTTGTTTAATGTACATACCGTAAATAAATAAGCCCTACCCTGAAAATAAGCCCTAGTGTGTTTTTTGAACTAAAATTAATATAAGACCCGGTCTTATTTTCGGAGAAACACGGTAGAAAACACTAGCACATTCTAGAAAGAAGTGGGAGGTCTCGGTGATGCTGCCTGTGAGTCACCAACTCTACCCCAAGTCACTCCCAACCCAGATCAAAACAAACAGGCCTGGCTGGCATGCCTAAATTTACCTACTCTACCAAAAACCTATCTACATCCATCTAACAACCTAGAGGGTGCTACATGTATATGAAATATGATTTAAAAATATGGTGCAAAAGAAGCAGCTAAACATATTTCTATGACTTCTGAGAAATGTTGCAGGTACTGAAGAACATGCAAATATATGGCCTTTTGAAAATACTTGTTTTTTCAATTTACAAATGAACAGCATAGCAATTAAGATGCATGCTTCCAAGTTCGCAAGAGCAATCAAGGACTTATTCAAACAACAAGGCCTTAGCATGTGTTGTATTTGTGTATGTTATGTGACATGTTGTACATGCATTGGGATATGTGTGGAAGGCTCCCATTTCAACGGGCTTTAAAGTGGTTGTCAACCACTTAACACTACAGGTAAGCCTATAATAAGGCTTACTTGTAGGTCCCTTGTAGGAATATCTCCTAAATTTGCATAGTTTAGGAGATATTCCCTGTAAGATATCGGCCCTGTACTCGGAGTGCCGACTCCGATACAGGGCTTTGTTCTAGGGTAAGTATTTCATAATGAGCTAGTATGCAATGCATACTAGCTCATTATGCCTTTCTCTTGTAGGGTTTTATTTTTATTTTATTTTTTATAGAGGCTTTACAACCTCTTTAATATCCAATAGCAAGCCAATGCACCACAATTCATCCTGCAGAATTATTTCCTAACCTGCTTAGAAAAAAATGATTTCTGATATCCGTGCATTTTCTGTTTCAATCTTTTTAATCAGGTTTTCAACAAAAAAAATGTCATAAAGAGTTACAAAATAAAAAAACAATTACAATGTCATTGTTTACATCCAACACATTTTGGGATATTGTTAGGAGAACTGAAACAAATATACTTTATGTGAGGATGGTTATCCATCATAGAAGGTGTAACCATAAGACCACACAATATGCAGCATTGTTGGTAAATAAGAGGAAAGGGGGAAAGGAGAAGAAAGAAAAGAGGAGAAAATAAAGATGAAAGAGAAATTGAGATATCTATGGATTTTGATTGAACATTTGACTCCAGACAAAAGATTTTTGTTTTAGGTAGAGTGTAATTTCTTTTTTTTTTATTATTGTTACTATCAAAGAGAATTTTTCTCACTTCCTATTCCAGTGATGTCCTCACACAATAGATGTGTATTTTTACTGGACCCCTTGAGTGGATAAGGACAGGTAGTCTGATTTCCGAAATCTTTGGAGCCAGCTCTGCGTCTACAGGAATACCTCAATGAGTTCCCAAAAGCGTATTGGTAGAATGAGAACACCACACCAATTTGTTGAGTCCAATATGAGTTTTATTATTAGATACAATGTAAAGGTAAAAAGAAAATGCATTTCTAGTGCTCACAAATCCCCCTTCACCGGCGTTGGAAAACTAAACAACACAAGGAAGTTTATGTCAGAATCAAGAGTCTAATCTAGAAAAATGATCCATCTGGATTCTGTACCAGAAATGCATAAGTATAACTATAAATGCACCCATGTATTACTTGTCTAGATCCACAGGGGACATTTTTTATACTTAATTTAGACTCTAGTTAAAGTGGATATAAACCATCACATATACCCAGTGAAGTGAACAGCCCCAGCTGATACACAGAGATGAAGTAAATCTCCCTACATAAGTTTTACATGTATATCTGCTGTCTTCAGCTTTATATATTCTTTAGAGACTTCGGATTGAGTAAGGAGATTTTCTCTTCCTGATCTAACACTGCAGTGAAGCCTGGGCATAAGGCCAAGACAGCTGATTGAAGGAAAGGCACGCAACCTCTTTATAGGCAAAGACTCTCTGAGCTGTTCAATGACTAGTTTAACTCTCTGCTAATCTATTTATAGCAACCTCCCCAGCAAAATTTTCAGGCTGATTTTATGTCAGTTGATGGAGAACTTGTCAGAAGTTATCATGCTGATAACAGAAGAATGGAGCAGGAGAAAGCCACGGGACCTAGTGCTTTGAAGGGAGATAAGAAACCACTGCAGATATATGTGCCTGGGTCAAATTTCATGAATCGGGTTTACATCCTCTTTAAGTATAAATGCATTCATGTATTTCTGGTCCAAATCTGTAGAGATCATTTTTCTAGATACTTAATTTAGACCTTTGTTCCTTACAGGGGCGTAACGATAGGGGTTGCAGGGGTTGCGATTGCAACCGGGTCCCATGCTCCAGGGGGCCCATGTGCTTCCCTTGTACACCTGGATAGGAGTGATGGCGAGGGTGGCATTTAGAAGTTTTATTTATTTCATTTTCCTCCTAATGCAGGAGATTGGTTCCTCTATATGCTGCCCCTGCTGCCCCTCCTATCCAGTTTACTTGTCTTCTGCTGTTCCCAGGGCCCCGCTGTGGGACCGTAATAAAGGGACCCGTGATAGGAGTAAAGGGCCCCAGGATCAGCAAGAAGAGGGAAGGGCCCTGGCCAGAGGTCAGGGGGGGCCCTTCCTAATTTCTTGCACCCGGGCCCTGAAGGTTCTAGTTACGCCTCTGGTTCCTTACATATACTTCCTTGTGTTGTTTCATTTTCCAGCCCTGATAATGAGGGATTTGTGAGCCAGCAAAGCTCATTGGCCCTTTTCTTTACATTGTATCTAAAAACCCACACTGGACTCAACAAATTAGTGTGGTGCTCTTATTCGTCCAAAACAGTGATGTAGTCACAGGAGTGAAAATTAGGTGAAATCTTCCCAAAAAGAGTCCCAGATAAGAATAAATACATTTTATCAGGGAACAATTAAACCTCTATCGGTTTAGTATCATTGCCTGTTTCCTCCCTGCGGTGATTTACCTCACTTCCTGTCTTGGTGATTGTGGTCACCATAGCAAGAAGTAAATGGAAAATGTCCCCTATGGTGGTATTAACAGCAATAAGAAAAAGAAAAACATAGAATCAGCTGCTGATGGATACTATACAAACCCCACATTGTCCAAACACCCAACAATACACTCACTACTAAGTCTCCATATATTGATTCAGTGTTTAAAGTGTTTGCAAACCTAAGAAAAATACTCCTGTCTCTTTAAGTCAGGATAAACTGCATTGTGATCTTGCAATTTACCGTATATATTCGAGTATAAGCCGAGTTTTTTTAGCACATTTTTTGTGCTGAAAAAGGCCCCCTTCAGCTTATACTCGAGTCAGTGTCCCACAGCCTCTGTGGGTGGTCTGAAAAGATGAGTAGATTCACATTGCACAGAGCGCGCTGCTTCTAAGAGCCACTCTGTGCATGAAACTGTGACGTAATTACACTGAATGCAGAGAATACAGAGAGAGCTGTCAGATTTTCAACTTGATGTCGGGAGGTGGGTGGGACGCGCGGGTGTTAGCTGTTCAGTCCCGCCCCCCTCCGATCTCAGTGAAGATCTGACAGCTCTTTCTCTGCATTCCAGTGTAATTAGCTCACAGTTTCATGCACAGAGCGGCTCTTAGAAGCAGCGCGCTCTGTGCATTGTGAATCTACCGTACTCATCTCTTCTGCCAGTGCCAGCCAGTACCATACAGTGCCAATCAGTGCCACCTGCCAGTACCATCCAGGGCAGGTGGTGGGCAGGTGGTAATGGCTACAATACCTCTATTCTTGCTACAATCCCTGTGTCCTGGCTACAATACCTGTGTTCTGGCTACAATACCTGTGTTCCGGCTACAATCCCTGTGTAATGGCTACAATACCTGTGTTCCGGCTACAATCCCTGTGTCCTGGCTACAATACCTGTGTTCTGGCTACAATACCTGTATAATGGCTGAGTCCCTGTGTAATGGCTACAATACCTGTGTTCTGGCTACAATACCTGTGTAATAGCTACAATACCTGTGTTCTGGCTTCAATACCTGTGTAATGGCTCCCTCTCCCTGTGTTCTGGCTGCTGCATTTCCCACCCTAGGCTTATACTCGAGTCAATAACTTTTCCCAGTTTTTTGTGGTAAAATTAGGTGCCTCGGTTTATATTTGGGTTGGCTTATACTCGAGTATATACAGTAATTAAGTAATTTAGTAATTTCCATGTAGTATTATACCTGTTTGATCCCGCCTGTTCCTGTGTTCCTGTCTGTAAACTGACCACACTTATCATGGCTGCTGATCCATGATAGCATGGTCAGTTTATATATTTCCATCAACTATATGTCTGCAGCATCTCTGTATCTCTCTATATCTCCCCCCCCCTCCTTTCCTGTCATTTCCATGGTCTGTGTACATCGGCTTGGCTCAGCTCTGCTTGGCTCCCCTCCCCTCCTGGCGCACAGACAAATAGCACTGATTTATCAGCCCCTCCCACTGGACTCCCTGTGATCGGCAAGGAGAAGAAAGGAGACCATGTGTTGTGCCCCCAAAGTGTAGGCGTTTTTGTAGAATTCTTTTGCTAGGAGAGGCAAAATTTAGTCAGGCCTGATGTAAGTTGCAGGCCTGAATGTTTTGATCTGAGCAGGGGGTGGCTCAGAGTAAGCTGGAGATTGCAGGAAGGGATAACCCTTGGACACTCCACCCCTTGGCTCCAGAAAGTGCTGGAAGGGGGCTGCATGAGGAGGTGTCAATTTCTATGACCAATCCCCATCAGGCCTCCTTAAATACTGTGATCTGCCCAGCAGGGGGAGGAGAAGATGGGTGGAAAATGTGGGGATGTAGCAGAGGTGCTGTGGAGGCCTCTACCCGGAAGGGAGTCCCCAGTCTGGGGGGAGGGGGTGACCTTGAGGCCTGGAGACTCGGGTGCAGCCAGGAGTGGAGTTGATTCCTGGAGCAGCACAAGGGAGTAGGAGAACAGCAGGGGTGCTACTGAGGACACTTTAAAGTATCCACTGGAGTCGGTGAATGACAGACCCTGGGATCTGGAGGAAAAGCTGGAGCAGGCTGGGAGAGGAATAGTAGACAGTCTGTGGAGGTCTCGGGAGCTAGTCAGGGGAAGGAGTGTCACTGGGAGGAAAGCAGGTCAGTGCGACCTGGAAGAGGGATGGTCTGGAAGTTGTAGTCCATCAAAGTCCCAGCTAGCACCAACATACTAAGCTACACTTTGAGGGGTCTGTGACCCTGTCCTGTAATGGGTGGTCCGGAGGTCTTGCTGACAGAGGGCAGGCCTTACCATGTACTAGCTGCGGTGAAGAGAGAGGATTGGAGCGAGCTTGATAAATTTCCCTTCAGGTCAAGAAACTAAGAGAAGTGAGCAGGAGAAGGAGCAATAGTCTGCAAGAAAAGTGCTGGAGAGAAGTAAAGGACCAATAGTCTGCAAGAGAAGTGCTGGAGGAATTAGCGTGTATAAATGGTCATGTATATAGATGGTAACAATCCTTTGGGCATCCCACAGTCACCCCTTTTCCCATCCAAGTTAATTCCCTAAAGAAAACAGTGACTTCGGGTGTGAGATATGGTGGGATTGAGGGCAGCTATAAGGTGAACCACAACTACCAGCCACTCCCAAGGGAGCACATGGCTACATTTGGGGGCTCGTTTCTGGGATTTACCTGTAAGGCTGCCAGTCCTCGCCCATAGCAACCGCAAGAGAACAGAGAAGGGGAATGTGATTGTCTATTTTATTGTTGATGCGGACATAACTGTGGAAAAAGACTTGTGCGCTCTGTCCTTGAACTGTGCTAAAATAGGTGTGTCATTGTCCATAGCAACCAGCGGGAGCCACCATTAGTATTGCTGCCTGCTTATCCAGTTGTTCCAAACCAGCGCTGGGGACAGACACCTATTCTAATCCTGCAATTCAGTGTCTGTGTACCATGTGTCATTACCCGTGGCAATAACGGCGGGCGAATGCGCCCATGGAGAACAAATATGTCCTGCGCCATGCTACTGCTGGATATTACCACTGGATTGCAATGTGCCCAGCGCCTTGTCAAAGCTGGGCATTACAAGTATTTCTCAAATGTCTGCTTCAATGCCTGCATGCAGTAAAAGTATGCCAGAGAGTATTTCTGCTGAGCAAGGAGGGACTGTGTTGAGGAGTTGTCCAGCAAAACTGTGGCTACTACAATTTACTGTTGCTACCGGCAACCACCAGCAAGTCTGGGCAAGTCCTGCAAGCGTCAGTGTGTCTGTAAAGTTTTGTTCTTTACACAAGGGGTTACAGCATTGTGACACACAGCAAGCCTGCTCATCAGGACATTTGGTGCCAGCTCGTCTGGAAACATGGGGGCGGTGTGACGCCCTGGAAGAGTCAGTGCGCTTGCAACTAGCGGCAGTCACCACAAGGAGAAAGATGGCAGAAGGTGGACGACTTGTACCAGTGCTCACCTGGTTGCCAGTGAAGCCAGAGTGGACCCTGGTGGACACTGGGGTCCGATTGGAGCCCCATGGGGGACTTGCTTTGGTAGTGATCGATGGAGCTGTGTTTGATCTGCCCGGACTGCCGGATTCCAACTGCGGGGAGTCACTGACTGGGCCCGGTGTGGCCTTTGTGACAAACCACTCACCTGGCTGGTCTTTACACAGCAGGAGCCCCTATACTACACGGTGGACCTGCACTCAGGGCAATGGAATCCGCAGCCGCAAAAGTCTTGGAAGGCCGGGGCGGGCCTAGGATCATCTCATCAAGGCGTGGTAGAGTTGCAGCCAAGCGATTCCCCTGCGAAGACAGAGGACAAAGGAAGAGAGGAGGCTGTCATGGACTGTGGCCTGGCCGGGGGCCTGGATACCATGAGTACTGTTAAGCGGGAGTCCGGGGTCCCTGAAAAGCCAGCCGAGTCCCAATCCATAGGCGTTCCAGCTAGGCCGGAGCCAGTAGTTGAGGGGGGGGGGCGCTCCCTGTTGAGCCAATCAAGGATGCCAGGGAGAGGTCCATAGACTGGGGGTCACCCAGACTGCTGGCAGAATTTGGATCTTTGGAGCTCCTGGTCGAGTGGTCATCTTCAAGTGAGGGGTCTGATGAGGAGCAGGAGACGGAGAGTTCTCATGTTAAGTAACCTTCAGAAGGGGATGAGACGGAGCCCCCTCACGATTCAAAGACTGCAGCAGGAATCCCCAGTACCAGCAGCCAAATTTCTTTAAACAGGCTCTCAACCAACTGTGTATATACAGTCATGTATATAGATGGTCCTATAACCAGTTCTTTGGGCATCCTACAGTCACCCCCTTTCCCCATCCAAGTTAATTCCCTAAATAAAACAAACAAAACAAGAGCCAGAAACAAGTTCAGTGACTTTGGATGTGTGAGATATGGTGGGATATAGGACAGCTATAAGGTGAACCACAACTACCAGCCACTCCCAAGGACACTGTTTAAATAAGGTGCATAGCTGTGTTATTTTTAAAAAAATCAAACCACACTGCACTTACCATGGCCATAAAAAATAGAGACTATAAGGAGTTTATTGATGTGACTTTACAATTACTTTAAGCCCTGAAGAAGGTGGTGGAGCTGCAGCCCCTGGAATGTGTTGGCTTTGTAAATAGAGTTGAGCGAACCTCTGGAAGTTCGGGTTCTGCTGGTCCGTCCGAACTTCGGGACAAAGTCCGGGTCCGGGTCCGGACGGAACCCGAACGATCGCACGGACAACGAACCCCATTGAAATCAATGGGGACCCGAACTTTTATGCACAAAAATGGCTGTAACAAAGTCCTGGAAAGCCCTAGAGGGCTGCAAAAGGAAGTAAAATGGGGGTAAGGGTAGGGCAAGTGCCCTACAAAAAAATGGGGCCAGGGAAATAACTGTAAATATTTAAAAAAAAATAAAAACATAAAAAAAGCAAAAATGGAGGTGAATGTGGATCATCTTCAAACTGTGTCTGAAAAGTATTAATTAATGGTAGAAGCCATATAACTGTTCTAAAATCATCTTCAAACTAGGGCA
>BLSH010078870.1:463892-483437 GCA_018402905.1 Glandirana rugosa | reverse complement strand
TTTGCAGCCAGTGTCAAAGGTGGGGGCATTTTTGCAGCCAATAACACAAGTGGGGGCAGTTTTGCAGCCAGTATCCCAGGTGGGGGCACTTTACAGCCAATAACACAGGTGGGGGCACTTTTGCAGCCAGTATCACAGGTGGGGGCACTTTACAGCCAATAACACAGATGGGGGCACTTTTGCAGCCAATAACACAGGTGGGGGCACTTTGCAGCCAAAGCACAGGTGGGGGCACTTTTACAGCCAGTAACACAGGTGGGGTACATTTCAGAGACCCCCACCGCACTTAATACATCCAATAGGCGGGTAGGAGTGTTGCAGAGTTCGGCATACGGACAAGCAGCCTGTGTCTGCAGAGATCGGCATGCGGAGAGAGGCCGTCCCCATCCATCAGTCCATCGCTCGGTCACCGGTCAGGGTCTCTGTGGGAGCGGGAGTCACGTCCACCGCCACAGTGACCTGGCCACCGCATCCAATCACACTGAGCCGCAGGCTCAGGGCAGCCAATCAGACTATGTGTGTGGGCCTGTTCAGCGCACACACATAGACTTTAATGGCTGACCAATAGGCTCACTACTTGGCTGTCAGGTGACAGCCAAAGAGCCGAAAAAAAAAAAAAAGAAAGTCAATGTATCGGTGCCACCTGCAGGGGGGCCGGGCTGACTTTTTTTTCTTTTTAGCCGGCGGGGAGGCGGCGCCCAAGCGCCCCATATACACCAGCCGCAACTGTTCCAAGATGGCTTGTATGTGATAGGTTAACAATGAGAGGGCGATTATCATTAAAAAGCAGTCTGCTGCGGGCAGGAAGGAGCAGTTCCTCTCCCCCAGTGATCAGTCTGAAATATTTAAAATTTGTTGCAAATCAAAAGGTGAGAGACTGTGAGACATTTGTGAACACAACCAAGAACTGCACAGGCACCAGGGTTTATATGATTGTATCATCCCTGAACAAGCAACCCAATCCAAGGAATAGATGCTAACCCTAGATAATGCCTGAACAAAGGTGGCCTTGTCTTTCTGGAGAGAAAAGCAGACGAAAGCATTGTCGGGACGAGTAGAGTGTTTTCTGTGAGAGGTAATAAATACCTGAAAGTGTTACTTAAGCATTACATGCAAAAATATATCTGATACTAGGTTTGCTTTATGGTCTATTTTTATTATATGGTATTTAAAAAGGTGTATTTCCTTTTCCCACATCATGCAAATCCAGGGTAAGCTGCTGGAATTGAGTACAAATATGCCTTATCCAAACCAAAACCTCTCCAACAAAACCTCCTCCACAGAATAGTCTGTAATTGTTTTGTACAGTTGTCTTTTAATGAATTCCCTCCACTGCCCTGAGTGTGGCTCACCTAGACAAATACTTGTCTTCCCCCTCAAAGCAATGTTTTTCCCTATATGGCCCGCCTGGCACTGCGCAGCCCTTATAGCAAACGCTTTCTTGATAGGTCTTCCTTGCAGAGTGAGAACAATAGGAACAGAGTGGCGTAATGAGCTAGAGGATGAGAAACCAGTGGAAAGGAAGTAAAAAACTCAGGGGGCTGTAATCAGTCCAATAAATTCAGTCTTTTAAATCAAAGGGCTACATCTCACATGTACTTCCCTGCAGAGTGCATGTGAGATGTAGCCCTTTTCTTCCTACGAGTAAGTCATACTAGTGGTGGCCTCCAGTCTTGAGAGGAAGATCCAGCAGGAATACTTTTTGCAAAAAAGGTTGTGCAGTACTGTGCAGAGCAGCACAGAGAAGAAGACCATATTGAAGAGGAAGCTAAGCCTTTTTTTCAGGTGGTCAGCATCTTTAAAAAGACTTCTGTCTCTTGCTGTACATAGGGTTATCCTCCCTAGGCGTATTTCCTTCTCCCCATTGTAAATTGTTTAGGCCTAATAAAAATAGACACAACAACAACAACAACAAAGACCTGGGTAGGGCCTCTGGGTGGCCAAGTGGTGGGGTTCTGCTTTAAGGGGTTGTGCCTCAATCAAGTTGTTGTCCAGTCTTGACAAAATGCAAAAACTAGACAACAGTTTTGTAACGCCATTTTTTTTTTTGTTTTGCATTTTGGGTAGTGTGGAGAAGGGTTAGACCCCTGCCAAGCTTTCATAACTGTGTCCCACGAGGTAGAGTCACCCTCTATTTGTCCTGATGACCATTGCCACTGAGACAGAAAGTTATAGGAAATCCAAAATTTTAGAGTGGTCACTGGAACCAGAGGTAAGGGTAAATCAGCCAATGAGGACAAATGTTTGGTGATAACCATATAAGAATGTAATTCCCCCACTATGGGGGGATGCCCTCTCTTTTACAATTGAATCCATAAGACAGAAAGTGAAGGGAAATCTCCCTGGGGGAATACAGTCAGAAAAAAGTCTGATGGGGATTTTATTACTTTACTGTTTTGAAAACCAAAGTCATGACTGTTTGCACAGTGATCGCAATTGGACGATCTAGCCGTGATCACCGAAGGTAATTGCTGGCTATGCGAACAGTCACGAATCACTGCATCCGCCAACAGCCTGTCATTGCAGTGTATGGGTTCAGCAGCCGCAGCTTTCCGCATGCAGCTAACAATTCCAGCTGAAGGAATCATTGAATTCTTGCGGTTGTATCCACTTGAGGAGGCCTTTATTAAGAAGTTGGCTGTTCCCATTGTTAATCCAGCAATATCTCTGCTAATGATGAACCAATATTTAAAGACCCCAATGACAAATGTTTGGAAAATTTTGAAAATACTTGTTTTCCTAGCTGGCTCTGCATTGAAACCTGCAATATTAGTCTGTCAAACCTGGAATGGACTAAACTCACATTAAGGGACCCAGCTTTTATTTAAATTCATCCTTCATTTTTAGAGCAATTAGAGCTCATGCCGACAGCCCTACACTATTGTGTGGATCAGTTAGTTGATGTCACCCATGTAATTTTCTGAATAAGTCTCCTATTAGTAAATGTGTGGAGTACTCTTTAATTAAAAGATTGGTCTGTAAAAAAATGTAGCAGAGGTAAGGTACTACAAATCAATAAGATGAGGGAATTTTCCAGAGCTGTCAGGTGCGGAGAAGCAGTCGCACAGCTGCAATGGCAATCATGAAAAAAGATAGTCCACAACTCCTTGCTGCTCTTCAGAATTTATTGGTTCTCCATAAAAGGCACAGTGTCAGACAGCAAATGTAAACGCGTTTCAGCCTTGTGGGCCTTGTTCACTACAGTGGGTATCAGTCTGTCAGCAGCTAGATGGAAGGACTGCCTTGTGCTGGGAGTTAATCCGGCCCACTCAGCATAAAATGGCTCTCAGCTTAACTCACAAGGTTGCTTTTCTTTCCATGTTACCACCATCATCTCTACGAGGTGTCTGAGCTGGCAGCATTGTCTTGTAAAGAAGCCTCCCTAATCTTACACAAGGATGGTGGTTAGGCCCAAAGCTTCATTCTTTCCGAACGACTGGCACCTGTTGGACAAACAGCTGTACACAGCTATTTCTTTTGAACCGGCCGATACCGTCCTATATTTGGCCCATGTGTACCCAGCCTTAGGTAGTCTAAACTTTTCATCTCAAGTAGGACATTGTCCTACTGTGTCTATCTGGCTTCAATACATAAGAAACACATTTCTCTTTGCTGTCTGGATGCAGTTTGTCCTGTGCAGGTTTACCTTGCAGTCACTGCTTACAAAAGAAGACTTACAGTGAAAAAGCATTCATATTCCTTTCCACATTTTGTAATGTTACAACCAAAAACGTAAATGGGAATGGTTTAGATCAGTGGTCTCCAAACTGCGGCCCAGGAGTCGGATGTGGCCCTTTGCTTGCCTTTATCCAGCCTTTGGAGCACTATTCCTCCCCCTGATACACTATTCTGCCAACTGACATAAACAATTGGGCACCATTTCTCCCATTGACACCAACAATGGGGTTCTATTCCTGCCAATTATACCAACGATGGGGCACTATTCCATCAACTAATACCAAATGTGGTAATGTTTAATCCCACTGATGCCAGAAAAATATCCACTCCCACTGGCCATAGTCCGGCCCCCCTAAAGTCTGAAGGACAATAAACTGGCCCTTTGTTTAGAAAGTTTGAAGACCCCTGGTTTAGATCAAAGCATATTCATGTGTTAGAATGGCCCAGTCAAAGTACAGACCTAAATCCACTTGAGAATCTGTGGCAACAAAATTACTGTTCAAAGACGCTCTCCATCTCATCTGACAGAGCTTGAGCTATTTTGCAAAGAAGAATGGACGAAAATTTCACTCTCTAGATGTGCAAAGCTGGTAGAGACATCCCCAAAAAGACTTGCAGCTGTAATTGCAGAGAAAGGAGGTTCTACAAAGTATTGACTCAGGGGGCTGAATACAAATGCACGCCACACTTTTCAGATATTTATTTGTAAAAAATGTTGAAAACGATTTATAATTTTCCTTCCACTTCACAATTATGTGCCATTTTGTGTTGGTCTATCACATAAAATCCCAATAAAATATATTTAAGTTTTTGGTTGTAACATGACAAAATGTGGAAAGTTTCAAGGGGAATGAATACTTTTTCAAGGCACTGTAGCTGGCCATAGATGGGTAGAATTTCAAATGAAATGTTTAAGAAAAAAAGTTCCAAGAAAGTTTGTTTTTGTAATCATAAGTGGGTCAAATCAACCTTAATTTCTGACTGTAGTGACAAAACAATTGGAGAAGACAAAAGAATGAACAAATTTCTAACAGTGTATGTAGTTTTCGAGCGGTAAAATGAATTCCTTCCAAAATCAATTCTTAAAAGCAAACAAAACTTTTTTAATCGACAAACAAATGTTCTGAGAATGTTCTGAGAATTTTTGTACGAATCTTCCTAAGATCTTTTCCTAAAACGTTTTGTTCAAAATGCTATCCATCTATGGCCAGCTTAACTATTTTTTTGTCATTTCTGATGGTCCCCATGAAGAGGAAACTGCTTCTCATTCCACCATTTCTGGGTGGCTTAGTTAGATTGTGACTTTAATGATCTGGTTCCACCCTTTCCAGTTAATGCTCACTTTACTAAATCTGTGAGTGCTTCTTGGACTTTTTAGCATCAGGCAACTGTTTTTCAAATTTTCAAGGCTGTCACATGGTCTTCTGTTCACACATTCTGTGTTCTGAGATTCACTATTAGGAATGCTTTCCAACAAACTGAAGCATGTTGGGAGTAGGAAGGCTTATACCAGGCTGGATACTTTCTTTTTTTTTTTTGCTAGTATTCAAACCTCCTGTAGGTGGCAGTATAACTAAATTGTCTCTGTCCCTTAATGCACACCAAGAAAGAGATTTTAATGGCGAGTACAAAAATCTTGCAATATAATAAATGTTTGCTTTTGCCTTTAATAATGCTTTAATAGTAAAAGGAATAAACAAACAATGAAATCAATTGGACTCAAAACCATTATAGTTTCACTCTAAAGCAACTCTTTCATGTGTCAATGATTACAAAAACCACTGCCAAACAAGAACTGCGCAGCCTTTAAACAACTCACTAATGCATAACTAGTGACCAAATACTCTGCTCCCGTTTTTCGTCCTAGACTCAGTTACTCACCAATTGGGTACTGCCATTTTGTACAGCATAGGAAAAAATTGAAATGTGGCAATCAGCCAGGGGCCACAAATCACAGCTCTTCCTGTAACAATCATCTGACACTACTCTCTGTATATATATCAGTAGCAATGGGGAGGGGCTACAGAAGAATGGATCTAAGCTGCTGACTTTTGACAAAAAGTCAAAGTTTTCATATAAGCTACTGTGCTGCTTAGTCTGCTAAGACTTTGCATTGTGTACAAAGGAATAGTGCATTCGAAAGAGCCACCGGAGCATAGTATTTTATTTATTTTTTGGTGTAAAATTCCATTTTGTCTGCATATATACATAAACAGTATATCTATAATACCATTTTGCTCATTCAAATGGTGAAAGTGTTACAATAAAAAATAAGCATATAATCTAATAAAATAGCTTTGAAAAAAAAAATAATGTGCCAAAGATATTTGTGGCTTTCAAAGAAGACTTTTTTTATTGTACCTTTTGTTTTCACCTAATAACCATCCCCCTCTCATGATTCATGGTCATTACAACAAAAATGAGTGTACACTGTGATTTAATATGACAGCCACATACAAAATAAGGTTAACATGTGACAGCTGTGACATTTGAAGTCACGTAACTGAATACAGAACAATAGAAAGTATTGAGGACATGCAAATTTCAACCCTTCCTGAAATGTATTAACTAACGACAAAACAGACACCCATAGAATACATGTGGGATGAAGTTTAACTTGCCACCTGCCATTATGTATTATGTAACCATAATAATATAAATATATATACACAGTTGTGCTCATACATTTACATACCCTGATTTCTTGGTCATTTTTCAGAGAATATGAATGATAACACAAAAACATTTCTTTCACTCATGGTTAGTGTTTGGCTGAAGCCATTTATTATCAATCAACTGTGTTTACTCTTTTTAAATCATAATGACGACAGAAACTCCCCAATGGACCCTGATCCAAAGTTTACATACCCTGGTGATTTTGGCCTGATAACATCCACACAAGTTGACACTAAGGCTGGGTTCACACTAGTTCGATTCTCGGACCGACATGAAGAGCACAAGTCGCATTACGTCAGAAAAACAATGATTCCCTATGAGAGCCGTCTTAACTGCTCCGACTTGTGTTTTTCAAAGTCGGACCGAGTTTGAAAAAGGTTCCTGTACTACTTTTGTCCAAATTTGATCCTACATCAGCCCATTGAAAGGCATTGAAGTCGGATCAAAGTCGTATCAGTGTCTTCTTTGGCATGCGACTTGTGCTCTGGGGATCAAGAAGGGGAACTCCACACCATATTTAAAAAAAAAAAATGGCATGGGGTCCCCCTCCAGGAGCATACCAGGCCCTTTGGTCTGGTACGGATTTTAAGGGGAACCCCGTGCCGAAAAAACGGCATGGGGTCCCCCCAAAATCCATACCAGACCCTTATCCGAGCACGCAGCCCGGAAGGCCAGGAAAGGGGGTGGGGACGAGAGGAAGAACAGAGGGAAGGGGACAGCGGAGAAGACCGGCAAAAGAGCAGAAGATGCCGCAGAGAAGGAGAAGAAAGAAGACCCCTCAGAAGATGGAAGACCCCGCAAAAGACACGAAGAAAGAAGAGCCAGAGAGGGGAGAAGACCACCGGAGCAGATTTAATAAAATATTTTAAAAAGCTGTGTGGTGTTTTTTTGTACATATTTCTTTCCAGGTAAATGGGTAGGGGTATGATGTACCCCATACTCATTTACATAGGGTGGGGGGCCGGCATCTGGGGGCCCCCTTGTTAAAGGGGGCTTCCAGATTCTGATAAGTCCCCACCCGCAGACCCCGACAACCAACGGCCAGGGTTGTCGGGAAGAGGCCCTTGTCCTCATCAACATGGGGGCAAGGTGCTTTGGGGTGGGGGGCGCAGAGCCCCCCCTGCCCCAAAGCACCCATACTCCCCAGGTTGAGGGCACACGGCCTGGTATGGTCCAGGAGGGGGGCACTCGCTTGTCCCCACCCCCTTTCCTGGCCTCCCGGGCTGCGTGCTCGGATAAGGGTCTGGTATGGATTGTGGGGGGGACCCCACTCCATTTTTTTGGCGTGGGGGTTCCCCTTAACATCCATACCAGACCAAAGGGCCTGGTATGCTCCTGGAGGGGGACTCCATGCCAGTTTGTTTTTTTAAATTTGGCGTGGAGTTCCCCTTCAAAATCCCCAGAGCACAAAGTGCCTGGCATTGTCGGGATCAAAGTCGGATCCCTGTTCACAGACAAACGGTCCGACTTTGACCCTATGTAGGACCGTAAATCGCACAGCAAAGTAGGATCAAAGTCGGACCGTTTTTTTGTCGGATAGTGTGAACCCAGCCTAAGGGGTTTGAATGGCTATTAAAGGTAACGATCCCCATCTGTGATCTGTTTGCTTGTAATGAGAGTGTGTGTATAAAAGGTCAATGGGTTTCTGGACTGCTGGCAGATCCTTGCATCTTTCATCAAGTGCTGCACTGACGTTTCTGGATTCTGAGGGAAAGCAAATGAATTGTCAAAGGATCTGCGGGAAAAGGTAGTTGAACCGTAAAAAACAGGAAAGGGATATAGAAAGATATCCAAGGAATTGAGAATCAATCAGCAGTGTTCAAACTCTAATCAAGAAATGGAAAATGAGGGGTTCTGTTGAAACCAAACCACAGTCAGGTAGACCAACTAAAATTTCAGCCACAACTGCCAGGAAAATTATTTGGGATGCAAAGAAAAACCCACAGATAACTTCAGGCCTTTCTGAAAACATGTGGTGTGGTGTGGGTGATATCCAAGGAATTGAGAATGCCAATCAGCAGTGTTCAAACTCTAATCAAGAAGTGGAAAATGAGGGGTTCTGTTGAAACCAAACCACGGTCAGGTAGACCAACTAAAATTTCAGCCACAACTGCTAGGAAAATTGTTTGGGATGTAAAGAAAAACCCACAAATAACTTCAGGACTCTCTGAAAACCTGTGGTATGGGTGTTTCAAGATGCACAATAAGGAGGCACGTGAAGAAAGATGGGCTGCATGGTCAAGTCACCAGAAGAAAGCCATTACTACGCAAATGCCACAAAGTATCCCACTTACAATACGCCAAACAGCACAGAGACAAGCCTCAAACCTTCTGGCACAAAGTCATAAAACCAGTCAGTATCTGGTGTGACCACCATTTGCCTCACGGAGTGCAACACATCTTCGCATAGAGTTGATCAGGTTGTTCATTGTGGCCTGTGGAATGTTGATCCATTCCACTTCAATCACTGTGCGAAGTTGCTGGATATTGGCAGGAACTGGAAAACGCTGTCGTATACGCCGATCCAGAGCATCCCAAACATGCTCAATGGGTGACATGTCCAGTGAGTATGCTGGCCATGCAAGAACTGGGATGTTTTCAGCTTCCAGGAATTGTGCACAGATCCTTGCAACATGGGGCTGTGCATTATCATGCTGCAATGGGCCTGCAATGAGGCTCCGGATCTCGTCACGGTATCTCTATGCATTCAAAATGCCATCAATAAAATGCACCTGTGTTTGTTGTCCATAGCATACGCCTGCCCATACCATAACACCACCTCCACCATGAGCCACTCGATCCACAACGTTGACATCAGCAAACCGCTCACCCACACGCTGTCTGCCATCTGCCCTGTACAGTGAAAACTGGGATTCATCCGTGATACCAGGCGCCATCGAATGTGAGCATTTGCCCACTCAAGTCGGTTACGACAATGAACTGCAGTAAGGTCGAGATCTCGATGAGGTAGACGAGCATGCAGATGAGCTTCCCTGAGACGGTTTCTGACAGTTTGTGCAGAAATTCTTTGGTTATGCATACCGATTGTTGCAGCAGCTGTCCAGGTAGCTGGTCTCAGACGATCTTGGAGGTGAAGATCCTGGATTTGGAGGTCCTGAGCTGGTGTAGTTACACATGGTCTGCAGTTGTGAGGCCGGTTGGATGTACTGCCAAATTCTCTGAAACGCCTTTGGAGACGGCTTATGGTAGAGAAATAAACATTCAATTCAAGGGCAACAGCTCTGGTGGACATTCCTGCAGTCAGCATGCCAATTGCACACTCCCTCAAAACTTGCGACATCTGTGGCATTGGGCTGTGTGATAAAACTGCATATTTGAGAGTGGCTTTTTGTTGTGGACAGCCTAAGGCACACCTGTGCAATAATCATGCTGTCTAATCAGCATCTCGATATGCCACACCTGTGAGGTGGATGGATTATCTCAGCAAAGGAGAAGTGCTCACTAACGTGCCTTTGTGTAAATAGAACAAGTCATAGATCTTTGAGTTCAGCTCATGATAAATAGGGGCAAACACAAAAGTGTTGCATTTATAATTTTGCTCAGTGTAAATATATATATACAGTGCCTTGCAAAAGTATACGGCCCCCTTTGAACTTTGCGACCTTTTGCCACATTTCAGGCTTCAAACATAAAGATATAAAATTGTCATTTTTTGTGAAGAATCAACAACAAGTGGGACACAATCATGAAGTGGAACGAAATTTATTGGATATTTCAAACTTTTTTTAACAAATAAAAAACTGAAAAATTGGGCGTGCAAAATTATTCAGCCCCCTTAAGTTAATACTTTGTAGCGCCACCTGTTGCTGCGATTACAGCTGTAAGTCGCTTGGGGTATGTCTCTATCAGTTTTGCACATCGAGAGACTGAAATTTTTGCCCATTCCTCCTTGCAAAACAGCTCGAGCTCAGTGAGGTTGGATGGAGAGCGTTTGTGAACAGCAGTTTTCAGTTCTTTCCACAGATTCTCGATTGGATTCAGGTCTGGACTTTGACTTGGCCATTCTAACACCTGGATATGTTTATTTGTGAACCATTCCATTGTAGATTTTGCTTTATGTTTTGGATCATTGTCTTGTTGGAAGACAAATCTCCGTCCCAGTCTCAGGTCTTTTGCAGACTCCATCAGGTTTCCTTCCAGAATGGTCCTGTATTTGGCTCCATCCATCTTACCATCAATTTTAACCATCTTCCCTGTCCCTGCTGAAGAAAAGCAGGCCCAAATCATGATGCTGCCACTACCATGTTTGACAGTGGGGATGGTGTATTCAGGGTGATGAGCTGTGTTGCTTTTACGCCAAACATAACGTTTTGCTTTGTTGCCAAAAGTTTGATTTTGGTTTCATCTGACCAGAGCACCTTCTTCCACATGTTTGGTGCGTCTCCCAGGTGGCTTGTGGCAAACTTTAAACAACACATTTTATGGATATCTTTAAGAAATGGCTTTCTTCTTGCCACTCTTCCATAAAGGCCAGATTTGTGCAGTATACGACTGATTGTTGTCCTATGGACAGAGTCTCCCACCTCAGCTGTAGATCTCTGCAGTTCATCCAGAGTGATCATGGGCCTCTTGGCTGAATCTCTGATCAGTCTTCTCCTTGTATGAGCTGAAAGTTTAGAGGGACGGCCAGGTCTTGGTAGATATGCAGTGGTCTGATACTCCTTCCATTTCAATATTATCGCTTGCACAGTGCTCCTTGGAATGTTTAAAGCTTGGGAAATCTTTTTGTATCCAAATTCGGCTTTAAACTTCTCCAGAACAGTATCTCGGACCTGCCTGGTGTGTTCCTTGTTCTTCATGATGCTCTCTGCGCTTTAAACGGACCTCTGAGACTATCACAGTGCAGGTGTATTTATATGGAGACTTGATTACACACAGGTGGTTTCTATTTATCATCATTAGTCATTGAGGTCAACATTGGATCATTCAGAGATCCTCACTGAACTTCTGGAGAGAGTTTGCTGCACTGAAAGTAAAGGGGCTGAATAATTTTGCATGCCCAATTTTTCAGTTTTTTATTTGTTAAAAAAGTTTGAAATATCCAATAAATTTCGTTCCACTTCATGATTGTGTCCCACTTGTTGTTGATTCTTCATAAAAAATTACAGTTTTATATCTTTATGTTTGAAGCCTGAAATGTGGCAAAAGTTTGCAAAGTTCAAAGGGGGCCGAATACTTTCGCAAGGCACTTTATATTATTTAGGTTACATAGGTTAGGTTAATTTTCAATTATTCATTCTAATTTAGAGTTATTATGATAAAGTCATAAAAATTATAAATAAAGTCACTGCCATTCTTTGCACAGCAGCACTCAGCAGAAAGGCAAGCAGATGACAACACTGTATTCCATATTTCTAATAGGGAAAGTAATGTCACCTTCCTGGCTATGCTGTCTGGTATAGATGTATGAGTCTTAAATATGGACAGACAGATTTACAAATCTTTTATAAGATATGACAGTTAACAGATATAAAAAAGTATTCATACCCCTTGAAATTTTCCACATTTTTTTCATGTTACAACCAAAAATGTAAATGTATTTTATTGGGATTTTATGTGATAGACCAACACAAAATGGCACATAAATGTGAAGTGGAAGGAAAACGATAAATGGTTTTCAAATTTTTTTTACAAATAAATATGTGAAACGTGTGGCATGCATTTATATTCAGCCCCCTGAGTCAATACTTTGTAGAACCTCCTTTCATTGCAATTACAGCTGCAAGTCTTTTTGGGGATGTCTCTACCAGCTTTGCACATATAGAGAGTGACATTTTTGCCCATTCTTCTGTGCAAAATAGCTCAAGCTCTGTCAGATTGGATGGAGAGCGTCTGTGAACAGCAATATTTAAGTCTTGCCACAGATTCTCAATTGAATTTAGGTCTGGACTTTGACTGGGCCATTCTAACACATGAATATGCTTCAGTCTAAACCATTCCATTGTAGCTCTGGCTGTATGTTTAGGGTCATTGTCCTGCTGGAAGGTGAACCTCTGCTCCAGTCTCAAGGTTTTTGCAGACTCTAACAGGTTTTCTGCTAAGATTGCCCTGTATTTGGCTCCATCCATTTTTCCCTCAACTCTGACCAGCTTCCCTGTCCCTGCTGATGAAAAGCATCCACCACCATGTTTCACGGTGGGGATGGTGTATTCAGGGTGATGTGCAGTGCTAAGTTTTCTGCCACACATAGCGTTTTCCTTTTAGGCCAAAAAGTTCCATTTTGGTCTCATCTGACCAGAGCTCCTTCTTCCACTTGTTTGCTGTGTTCCTCACATGGCTTCTCACAAACTGCAAATGGGACTTCTTATGGCTTTCTTTCAACAATGGTTTCTTCTTGCCACTCTTCCATAAAGGCCAGATTTTGTGGAGTGCACGACTAATAGTTGTCCTGTGGACAGATTCTCCCACCTGAGCTGTAGATCTCTGCAGCCCCTCCAGAGTTACCATGGGCCTCTTGGCTGTTTCTCTGACTAATGATCCTTGCTCGGCCTGTCAGTTTAGGTGGACAGCTATGTCTTGGTAGGGTTGCAGTTGTGCCATACTCTTTCCATTTTTGGATGATGGATTGCACAGTGCTCCATGAGATGTTCAAAGCTTGGGATATTTTTATTAACATAACCCTGCTTTAATCTACTCCACAACTTTATCCCTGACCTGTCTGGTGTGTTCCTTGGCCTTCATGATGCTGTTTGTACACTAAGGTTCTCTGACAAACCGCTGGGGGCTTCACAGAAGAGCTGTATTTATACTGAGATTAAATTACACACAGGTGGACTCTATTTACTAATTAGGTGACTTCTGAAGGTAATTGATTCCACTAGTTTTTAGCTAGGGGTATCAGAATAAAGGGGGCTGAATACAAATGCAGGCCACACTTTTCAGATATTTATTTGTAAAACATTTTGAAAACCATTTATAATTTTTCCTCCACTTCACAATTATGTGCCACTTTGTGTTGGTCTATCACATAAAATCCCAATAAAATACATTTTTGTTTTTAGTTGTGCCATGACAAAATGTGGACAATTTCAAGGGGTATGAATACTTTTTCAAGGCACTGTAGCTGTCTACCTGGAGTTCAACTTCAAGGCTTAATTCACTAAGGCGGGTGACATACTCTAACATAGTTTATTATATATCATCTCTTAATAGTTTTCTCCTGAAGATGTTCAGCTCACAAAGATCAATATAGCTGTGAAGTTTTCTCATAAATCGTAATTTTATCTCACAAAGTGTTATTTTATCACCACCGCAAATGGCTCCTTTTCTTGCTCTCTTCACTAGACAGTGAAATTCACTGTTATCACCAGCCTGGAGCAATCACCCATGCAATTATTTTTGTGAATTGACTGCTTGATGGGCTTTCTATAGAAAAGAACAGTAAGAAGCGATACAAGATCAGTGCAGTGGCTCAAGAAGACAGAAGTAGATCCCAATGATTTTCTGTGGTAGTCTGCAACTGCACCGAGGAGTGTATTATATATGCTGGTGGGTGTTTTCATATGCATATAAATGACTATACATAAGGAAGAACTCCTGGAAGCAGTGTTTATATCTACAGGGTGGGCCAATAACTTCCTGTTTGTGGCACATTAGTATATGTGAGGGGGGAAACTTTTCAAGATGGGTGGTGACCATGGCGGCCATTTTGAAGTCAGCCATTTTGAATCCAACTTTTGTTTTTTCAATAGGAAGAGGGTCATGTGACACATCAAACCTATTGGGAATTTCACAAGAAAAACAATGGTGTACTTGGTTTTAATGTAACTTTATTCTTTCATGAGTTATTTACAAGTTTCTGACCACTTATAAAATGTGTTCAATGTGCTGCCCATTGTGTTGGATTGTCAATGCAACCCTCTTCTCCCACACTTCACACACTGATAGCAACACCGCAGGAGAAATGCTAGCACAGGCTTCCAGTATCCGTAGTTCAGGTGCTGCACATCTCGTATCTTCACAGCATAGACAATTGCCTTCAGATGACCCCAAAGATAAAAGTCTAAGGGGGTCAGATTGGGAGACCTTGGGGGCCATTCAACTGTATTGGTCATCGTGGGCCAGTTGAATGGCCCCCAAGGTCTCCCAATCTGACAATCCAACACAATGGGCAGCACATTGAACACATTTTATAAGTGGTCAGAAACTCATGAAAGAATAAAGTTACATTAAAACCAAGCATACCATTGTTTTTCTTGTGAAATTCCCAATAAGTTTGATGTGTCACATGACCCTCTTACTATTGAAAAAACAAAAGTTGGATTCAAAATGGCCGACTTCAAAATGGCCGCCATGGTCACCACCCATCTTGAAAAGTTTCCCCCCTCACATATACTAATGTGCCACAAACAGGAAGTTAATATCACCAACCATTCCCATTTTATTAAGGGGTATCCATATAAATGGCCCACCCTGTACAATTGGTTTTGCAGCAGGAGTACTTCTTATTTTTGGGTTCACATGGCTATAACACTCCCTGACAGGCAGAAAAATCAAATATGTGTGTGTTTCACTACAGGAAGCTTTGTACCATACAGTACGACAAAAAAACGTAGTATCTCTTCTGTAGCACCCTCTCGGAGCAGTTAGGGATCCATTGGTCAGTTGGGCAGACATTTCACATCAGGAGTCCTTGACCTTTAGAAGGGATGGGTGCCAGTCGATTTAGTTAGCATCAACATTTGAAGTTTATTTTACCACCATAACTCAGGGAGAGAAGGTTAGGCCATAGGACATACAATATATAATTTTATTTATTGGGTACATAAACATAAATGTTGGTACGTAAAACTTGATGTACAGCACTGCCAATAGCAGATTTGGATGCGATCACTAGAGGGAGTGCCATTCACACCTGGGTGTTTAGAAATCACAGGCAGAATCACGGCAAATCTGCCCAGGTGTGAATGCAACCTTAGGCCTCATGCACACTGGGCATTTAGCCATGGTGCATGAGACTCTGGCATTTAGGTACAAGCAGAAGGCATAGGCACACTGTCCATCCCCGCTGGCAGCAACCTATTAAACACTAGGAGATGCTAACAGTTTAGGGCAGTATGTGCCCAGGGACTAATGCCCGGGAGATGTGCAGGCATTGCTCATAGCTATTGGCTGTATAATCCGGGCAGCTTGGCTCGATTGAGCTCTATGGAAAGATACATTTTGAAGTTCAGTGTTCAGAGTTCCTTATATCTCTGTGTAGATTAAAGTGTAACACCTGGCAAAATGAGTGACTTAGAGCTGTGATCAAGTCTTCAAGTGTTTATAATTTTTTGGCCTGTTAAATATACCATTAATACACATTTTGTTATATTATATAGTGCCTTAAAAAAGTATTCATACCCCTTGAAATTTGACACTTTTTCTTATGTTACAACCAAAACCGTAAATGTATTTTATTGGGATTTTATGTGATAGACTAACACAAAGTGGCACATAATTGTGAAGTAGAAGGATAATGATAAACGGTTTTCACACTTTTTTACAAATAAATATCTGAAAAGTGTGGTGTGCATTTGTATTCAGCCCCCTTTACTCTGATACCCCTAACTAAAATGCAGTGGAACCAATTGCCTTCAGAAGTCACCTAATTAGTAAATAGAGTCCACCTGTGTATAATTTAATCTCAGTATACATACAGCTGTTCTTTGAAGTCCTCAGAGGTTTGTTAGAGAACCTTAGTTAAGAAACAGCATTATGAAGGCCAAGGAACACAGCAGTCAGGTCAGAGATAAAGTTGTGTAGAATTTTAAAGCAGAGTTCGGTTATGAAAAAAATATCCCAAGCTTTGAACATCTCACAGAGCACTGTTCAATCCATCATCCAAAAATGGAAAGAATATGGCACAAATGCAAACCTACCAGTTTGATGACCTGATAGTAATATGAGATATGAGAAGGAGATGAGACCAGTCTCGTCTCAAGCAATTTTTTGATGAATTGAACTCCAATGAGAAAAATATCAAATTACCATGCGAGTGGGATAAATATACATTTTTTAGATCTGAAATTCAAAATTGAAAAGAAACCGTTGATTGTAATACTTACATCCTAGTTGACAGTTGTCATTTTGCACCATGGCTGATTAATTACCAAAGAGACAATTGGTAAGATTGTGTAGGAACTGCACCAAGCTTAAAGCTTTTGAAGAGTAAGCTAATATGATTGGACAAAGGTTCATACAGCGTGGTTTACAGCAGGGAGTTTGTGGAACTTAGAATCAAAAAAGTCTCAAGTATGGATAGAAAATTACTAATTTAAAACAAAAATAAACAGGAGACAAACATGTCAGATTTGGCAATAATAATGAATTAAAATATACAGTACAAGAGAGAGCCCAATATTGAAGGCAGATAGACAACTTCATCAGATACTGCCGAAACGTCCACGAGTCATGTATAGGAGAGCACCTACATTACACGACAAGTTAGTCAAGAGTGTGATTGGCCCCCAGATAGTAAGAAAAAATTATCTTATTATGAGGGGATTGGTTTTTACCCATGCAAAAGATGCTGGTGCATGTAAAAACACAAAGGAGGATGGAAAAAAGCGGGAAATGCTTACATTTACTTCCACTGGAAAAGAATATAAAATTTGTGATTTCATTTCTTGTCGGACAGAAGGAGTGATATATGGACTTCAGTGTCTGTGTGGCTTACAGTATATAAGCAGAACGAAAAGGCCACTGTGGAAACGCATAAGAGAACATACATTCACAAGGGATATAAAAAACATAGTATATCCAAACATTTTTCTCAATTCCATGATAAAAACCTAGCACTAAGTTTTTGAGGAAGAGAAAAATTTAAACCTCACTGGAGAGTCAGTAACAGAATAGCCAGACTTAGCCAATGCAAATTCAAATGGATTTTTGGTTGCAAACATTACACCCAAAGGGGCATAACATAGAGTTTGACGTAAACTGCTTTATTTCCAGCTACTAATGTTTGCACATATAGTTTGTTACATGTAATTAGCTCACTTTACAACTAGATAGAGATTTCATGCAGCATTGTAGACAGATTCTATTAATTTTAACATTTGTATAGTTATTTTATGAACTATATATTTATAGCATGGTGTTATTGTTTATATTTTGTTTAATGCTTATTTTTATGTGAAAAATATACATACGTCAGCATTTTGTAGCTCTATGGTAATACCGTGCTTTTAGAGAATATAAAATGGCACAGTTTTTTATCTGTTATTGTTTAAGCACATTTTAGTTGCATATATGAAAAGGTTGTAGCGGTTTTGGCAAGCTTTTAACATCGTCTGATGTGCGTGAGTATTTATTATCATCATAACAACCTGTAAACAATAGACAACTTCATAAAACCAACAGTTGTCACTAGGATCTCTACCCTAAGGAAATCACATGACCAGGGACACAACACGTTGGGTGGAGCCTGTGACATCACTTCTGGTTTGGACGAAAAATTGGAGTTGTGGTGGGAGCTTGATGATTTACCATAGTAAACGCGGGATGAAGTCACATCCAGCGATCTGTGGAAGGAGGCTGGAGATCCACCCTCTGAAGCTCACTAATCCCGTCTGTGTGTATTATTAACATGAGGACACCTAAAGACCTCCCATGGGTATGTACAGAACTCTGTGCAGCCCACCAGAGGACAGATGACAGCATACACGTCTCTTTAATATAGGGGAAAGGTGCAAAAGTCACACTGGAGACGTGAAGTGCAGGCCAGCAAGTGCACACACTCCCAACATGTAGCTATAAAAGAACACTGTACACAAAAAAAGGGAAGGGGAGGGGAAAAGATGTGTTGTTGTTATGAAAATGATTATATAATATCGAAAATAGGATATATGTCCTCGTATAGTCATAGATAATAAGAGAATTCATAAAGTTAATAAATACTGATGAAGTGATGCAAAGTGTCTGGTGCTTCACTAAAAACCAACCACCTATTTACTTTACAATAAGGCTGTCATTGCAGACAAAAAAGAAAAAAAAAGAAAAACGAGAACAGCTAAGTTATAAACAAGTGGAAGGGAGGTGGGTCAAGGACCCCTTCCATATGTCCATCTATATAGAGAGGACCATGGATCTAAATAAGAGGGACCAGTCCAAATCATACAAATAATGTACTAACCTATAGCCCTGTAATATTAAAATTTTAATGCACTAAATTGTGGACTTCCGGATCTTCATTTAACCCTTTTGGGTTCAGGCTCCCAAGGGTAAATATACAGAAATCTGCTCCCCCTGTCCAGTTCTTCAGAGATGGCTTCAATGCCAAAGACTCTCATGCCCATGTAGTCCGCTCCATATTTTTCCTTAAAGTGACACGGGACAGAATACTTGTCCCTCTCGTTAAGGATACTGCAGTTATGTTCCCTGATATGGACCCTGAGTGGACGTGTGGTCCGTCCAACATAAAACAGGCCACATGGGTATAGAATCACATAGATCACAAATGAGATGCCACAGTTTATGAATGGTTTAGTTGGGTGTGACCTACCATCAGTACCTAAAACCTACTGTTTCCGGTGCCACATAAAGCAACATGTGCCACAGTTTCTGACCCCACGTTTAAAGTTGCCTTTCTGGTAGGAAAATGAAGACCAGTCATTTAATCGACTGTTTGATGATTTTTTGGGTTTTTGTATCTTACTAGGGGCAACTATACTCCTTGAATCTGATTCCTTAGAACTGGATCCTTTTTAACCACTTGCCGACGGCTGATCGGCATTTGACGGCGACAAAGTGGCGCTGTAACGCGAATCGCCGTCATACGACGGCGGCCGCGAACTCGCGCCGTGTGCGCGCGCGCGCCCCCTAGGCGCGGGCGCTGCAACGGCATTTGTTACAGGGGCTTTCAATCTACAGGGCCAGGCCAATGATTTTTGGCCTGGCCCTGTAGATCGCCCTGCCAATGACATTATTCCCCTGCCTCTGTAAATGTAAACAGAGGCAGGGGAAGTTCCTTCCTCTTCCTCCCTGAAGTCCTTTTCGACATCAGAGAGGAAGAAGAAGCATCTAGAAACGTGAGTGCACCAACACTACACTAACACCAGGTCACATAGGCACATTTAACCCCTTGATCGCCCCCTGATCGCCCCCAGTTAACCCTTTCACTACCTGTCACCCTCCTGTCACAATATCACATAGTGCAGCGATCTGATTTTTAGCGATCATACTGCCGCT
>BLSH010078870.1:425232-450451 GCA_018402905.1 Glandirana rugosa | reverse complement strand
CCCCCCCCCCCCCCCCCCCCCCCCCCCCCCCCCCCCCCCCCCCCCCCCCCCCCCCCCCCCCCCCCCCCCCCCGATGAAGTATAGTGGTAGATATTGTGCTTGTTATAGGTGAGGTTAGAGAGAGAAGACAGAATACAGACGATCCTTGTGCATCTGTAAGTGTGGGTAGAATGCTGCTTAATAAGCATTGTATTTTGACATATTGTGGAGTGGGGCAGGTAATAGCACTTAGGTATTTAGGTCAGATTTGTAGAGAGTCTACCCATTATTTGCGAGTATTCCTGGGATGATTGGAAAATAAAGCAACAGGCCCATAGAAATGAGAATTTATGGGGGGGAATCTCGTGCAATTGCGATGAGTTCCTCCAGCTCCGATGTTTTATTTATGCGTTTGTACCAGTCATACAGTGATGGAGTGTTAGGCGTGTCCCATAATTTGGGTATGCACAGTTTAGCTGCGTTTATTAGCATCATAGCTAGGGATTTGTGAAATGGTATGTCTTTGGAGGCTTGGTGGAGGAGTAAGTGTGAATTCCAGGTTTGTGTAGTCATTTTTTTTGTTTGTTCATGTACCATTTTCCAGAAAGGTTGAATTGCTGGGCAGTCCCACCATATGTATAGGAGGTTGCCTTTATCAGTCTGGCATCCCCTGCATTGGTTGATTTGGTGACATTGAATTTGTGTAGGATATTGGGGGTGCGATACCAACGGGATAGGATTTTGTAGTTGTTGTCCTGAATGGAGACATTAATGGAGCCTTTGTAGACGTGGCGATACATTTTTTTCCAGTTGTTGTCTGTTAGATTTGTGCGTAAGTCTTGAGCTCATGTGTTACAGGCATTTCCATCTGCAGCCTGTATATTTTCCCATAGCATGTTGTGTATCGTTGAAATGACATGACATTGGGGCAATTGGCTTAGACACAGTTTTTCAAAGGGGGTTAGGGCTTTAGAGAAGTCTGTTTTGCATTGGTTAGAGTCAGAATAATGTTTGATTTGCATGTAGTGGAAAATGTTTAAATGTGGATCGGCCCAGAGTGTGTTCAAGCTTTCTTGTGAGTGTAATGTACCATTCTGGAGGAGGTGATGGATGCGTAGGCCAACGTCGGTTTGCTTGCTTGCAAGTGGGTGAGGACCCATTCCTGGTAGGAATTCTGTTTTTTTTAGTATCGGTGATAAAGGGCCTGGAGTTCTGGAAAGATGGAGTTTGCGACAGATCTCAGTAAAGCAGTGAAACAAAGGTCCTATGGTGGGGCGTTCTGTTAAGTCTTTTGGTAATTGGTTGGGACGGATCCATGGAGCGCATGTTATGGGTCGGTTAGAGAAGGAGTTTCCCAAACCTACCCGATCTTTTATCTGATAGTGTATATGCCAGTCAACAATACGTTGTAGGTGACAAGACCAGTAATAGTACTGAATGTCAGGTAGGCCTATTTGTTTTTGGGTTTTATTAGTTGTGTGTATCTAATTCTTGGGCGATTATGGTTCCAGAGGAAGGTTCTACAGACCTTTCTGAAAGATTGTAGGAATGTGTTTGGCAATCTGATGGGTATTGTTTGGAGGCGATAAAGTATGCATGGAAGGATATTCATTTTTATAATTGCCTCTCTGCCAAACCAAGAGAAATGAGCTTTGTTCAGTTTTTTTTAGGTCTTCCGTGATAGTCTTAAGTAGAGATTGGGTAATTTTGTAGGTAGTTTGATTTTGAGGTAGGTTATTTCGTCCGGTTGCCATGTAAACGGGAAATTTTGTTTGCATTTTAGAACTTGAGATTCTTTTAGTGTTATGTTCAGAGCATGCAATTTTGTGTAGTTTATTTTGAAATGAACTATGTATTGGAACAGGCGAAAAACCTTTAGGAGGTTTGGTAGAGTTAAGTGGAGATCTGAGAGGAAGAGTAGGATGTTGTCTGCGAGTTTGTATTGTTTGTTGGCTATTGTCATTCCTCAGATATACACATTTTTGTGTATACATTGTAAAAAAGGTTCAAGAGTAAGAATGAACAATGTGGGGCATAAGGGGCACCCTTGGCTTGTACCGTTTTTGATGGAGAAAGGGTTTGACAGTAGTCCATTTACACATGTTTTTGCGGTGGGGCTTGTGTATAGGGATGTAATGAAGCTTATCAAATGGGTGCTGAGGCTTATTGCTTGTAGTACCACTTCCAGGTAATCCCATGCTAGACTGTCAAACGCCTTCTCCACATCAAGTGATAGGAAGAAGCCAGTGTCAGCCAGGGTCATTTACTATAGCGCATTACCGCGATTCGTGGTACATTAGCGCAATTCTTGGTAAATAGCGCTAAACCGGTATTCACAATAGCGCTGGCGGCAAATAACCCCCAAAATGGAATTCACTATTGCTCCCAGGTCACAGATAAGGGCCAATTCCTTACTCCAGTCCAGATCTGGAGTAGTGCAAATAGAAATAATGTTTGGAGCATGATCTGATCCCCTAAATTGTACTAAAATATGCAGTATATTGTTTAAAGATAATTTGCTTTTAAACTGTGTGAAAAAAGTGATTTCTACACTGAAATATCTTAAAAAGTCTGAGAAGAGATAAAATCCCCGTCTCCTTACTCCTAGGTACAGAGCACAGCTGAGCAAAACTGAGCATGCTCAGACACAAAACAACTCTCAAAATAACTCTCATGGAGTAATTGCTTGAGTAGATAGTAAATACCAAAATGAGAGTTATTTTACACAGATTTTTTGGAAGTGAAGATGAGAGTTATTTTGCCAAATGCAAGTTTCAGCCATTCATTCTAATGGTACAATTGTTACTTTATCAAATAAATCCATTTCATGTTGAGAAGAAATGTATCTTTCTGTGAAAGAAATTGTCCTGGCAACAATGTTGCAATTTTGATAATCTATTTTGTTTTTAAAAATGCTAGAATGTGAAATCTCTTCATGTTTTGTAAATAATTTTTTTTCTCAGTCACTTTCACTTGCTGCTGTCACAAAAATATTTAGCCAAACTCACACAGGAGTCTTTACAAACCACAAACAATACCATTGCTTATGGAAATCTAAAATTAGTCCCATTTTTTTTTTTATTCTTTCCAAATTATCCTAATTTGAGCCCCAAAAATGGGATATGTGTACCAACATCAGAAATAAAAATGTCATTACCAAAAATCACAGATTACATTTAGAAGATTAACTCCTGACTAATGTAAGTCCTATATATTCCTAGAAATGCAGTATCTGTGTATTTATGTGTAGAAGGACGTGACGTGTAGTAGTCCCATGCTTTAAAAGGTAGCAATTCTGTCTACCATTGCAGACATCCTGAGTTCAATTCCCAAGCATGTCACGTCATGTAGAGATGTTGTTTGTCCTCTCTATATTGTTAAACATGACTCAGGGCCATGTCTAAATGTAGTATTTATGTGTAGGAGGGTTCCACCACCATTGCAAATCTTGGCAGATACACTAGCTAGGCAATTGGGACACCTACCTTTACAATGGTATCCCAGTCTTAGTCCGTAGGGTTCAATATTGAGTTGGCCCACCCTTTGCAGCTATAACAGCATCAACTCTTCTGGGAAGGCTGTCCATAAGGTTTCGAATGATTGTCTATGGGAGTATTTGGCCATTCTTCCAGAAGTGTATTTGTGAAGTCAGGCACTGATGTTGGATGAGAAGGCCTGGCTCACAGTCTCTGCTCTAATTCAGCCAAAAGGTGTCCTATCTGGTTGAGGTCAGGACTCTGTGCGGGTCAGTCAAGTTCCTCCACCCCAAACTCACTCATCCATGTCTTTATAGATCTTTCTTTGTGCACTGGTCCAAATCATTTGGTGGAGGGGGATTATGGTGTGGGGCTGTTTTTCAGGGGTTGGGCTTGACCCCTTAGTTCCAGTAAAGGGAACTCTTAAGGCATCAGCAAGACATTTTGGGCAATTTCATGCTCCCAACTTTGTGGGAACAGTTTGGGGATGGCCCCTTCCTGTTCCAACATGACTGTGCACCAGTGCACAAAGCAAAGGCCATAAAGACATGGATGAGGGAGGTTGGCATGGAGGAACTTGACTGGCCTGCACAGAGTTCTGACCTCAACCCGACAGAACACCTTTTGGCAAATTCAGCCATACAGATAGTATGGCTGAATTTGCATCGCATCCTGACCAAACTCGCACAGGACCCTTTTTTGTTACGCAGCAGAATCAGATCACATGGGTGATCACAATCCGATTCCTGTCCGAATTTGCAGTTTGCAATGCGATCTGCAAACTGATTTGGGAGTGTCATTAGCTGTCTATTGACACCCAGCAGTTTGCATATGGCAGTGTGAACTGTCTAAGTCGGGTGCGATGCGGGAAACCGCAGTGGATTCGCAGGGTTCCCGCATCGCACTAGTGTGAACCAGCACTGATAAGTCATCTTCTCATTTATATTTGCATAGTCCTTATAGATATACATCATTAGGAAGTGTAATGTGGCTGTAAACAGGAAGTGCTGTGTGCACATGGGCTGGAAGCAATTGTGTGGTGACGCCAAATAAATCAATGAACCCCCCCTACACCACATATAGCTTCCCCATCCTCCCCTACATTGATCAAAAATGTAATTTCAACTTGCTTGCGACTATAATGTATTGTCCCCCCGATCCATACCAAGCCCTTTTTCTCAGGGATGGATTTTAAGGGGAAGCCCACGCCAAATTTTTTGACAAAACGACAGGGGATCCAACCATGGTTGTTGGGATCTGCGATTGGGGGGCTGATCGAAATGTAGAAGCCCCCATTAACAAGGGGGCCACCAGATCCTGCCCCTTCCCTCCATGTGAATGGGTATTGGATACATCCTACCCATTCACCTAAAAAGTGTAAAAAATGTTTTTAAAAATGGAGACAATTTTTGTCCAATCTTTTATGTTAAAAAAGTGTCTTGCGATGTACATCCATGGTCAGTAGGGATGGTACCCTGGTTCGAGTCAAAAGTATGTTCGACTCGAACATCGGGGGGTTGCCGAATCCTGAACATTATGGGGAGCTCGTGGGAAATTTGAGTGGCCCATAATGCAGTGAAGTTGTGGGGGAATGCCACCCGCTGATTGGCCAAAGCATGCACATGACCTGAGTGCTTTGGCCAATCACAGCATGCTCTGCTGTGAGAGCCATGATTGGCCAAAGCAGGGTGCCTTTGGCCAATCATTGCTCAGCGGGTCTGAGTCCATGCCCACGCTATATAAGGCCACTTACAGAGCGGCCGAATATAGTGAAAACATTTGCGGAGATAGCAAAAGGTTAGGCAGTGGCATGTAGTATAGGAATATATATGCACAGTATGGTATATATAATACGCTGCATTCAGTGTATTTATTTATTTCAGGTGCTTATATAGCGCTGTCAATTTATGCAGTGCTTTACATATAAATTATACATTCACATCAGTCCCTAACCTCAAGGAGCTTACAATCTATGGTCCCTAACT
This sequence comes from Glandirana rugosa, assembly GCA_018402905.1. Taxonomy (NCBI): domain Eukaryota; kingdom Metazoa; phylum Chordata; class Amphibia; order Anura; family Ranidae; genus Glandirana; species Glandirana rugosa. The sequence goes on along the minus strand of BLSH010078870.1, from coordinate 445,011 downwards.
CACATTCATACATATACTAGGGCCAATTTAAACAGGATCTAATTTACATACCTGCATGTTTTTGGAGTGTGGGAGGAAACCAGAGTACCCAGAGGAATCCCACACAGACACATGGAGAGCATGCAAACTCCAGGCAGGTAGTGTTGTGATTGGGATTTGAAACAATGACCCTTTTGCTCCCAGATGAAAGTGCTGACCACTACACCACTGTGTAGACTATATATAAGGGATAAGGGTTTGGCATAGATTTTAAGAGGAACTCCACTCAAAAATTAAACACAAATTTTGGGTAGGGGTCCCCCGCAAAGTCCGTACCAGGCCCTTCAGGTCTGGTATGGATTTAAAGAGGAACCCCATGCCAAATTTTTGGAAAAATGGCGTCCCCCAAAATCCAAACCAGACCCCAAAGCACCCTCCCCATGTTGAGGGCATGTGGCCTGATAAGGTTCGGAGGGGGCACGCTCACTCGTCCCCACCCCCCCTGCCATGCCAAGGCTGCGTGCTCGAATATGGGTCTGGTTTGGATTTTGGGGGGACCCAACACCATTTTTTATAAATTTGGTGTGAGGTTCCCCTTAAAATCCATACCAGACCCGAAGGGCCTAGTATGGACTGGGGGGGACCCCCAACGCAATGCTTTTTCAATGATCTTTATCTATATTGTAGGGAACCAGCAATACATTCCAGCCGCAACCGATTTTAAATGTCAATTTTTCCTTTACAAATGTCATTTTGCGGTGGCACTGTTCTAAACATCACAGAGATCCATACTAAGGGGACCCCCCAAGCACGATATTTAACCACTCACCAGCGGCGAAGTGGTTCGTTATCGCAAACCGCCGGCACCTGACGGCGGCTGCGATAACTAGCATTGTGAGCGCGTGCTGCCGGAGGCACGCTCGCACACTCACTGTATTCTGGGGGGGCCAGGGAGCAGGTAGGGCGGACTCGATCGCCGCCGGCTACCCGCGATGGCCCCCCCGCAGTGAAAGAATGGAGGTCCGTTTATGTAAACAGAGGGGGAAGGGATGTGATCACAGGCTTTCTGTATATAGAAGCCATGATCACTCCCCTCCCCCTGCCAGCTCAGCCCCCATACAGTTAGAACATGCCTAGGGAAGACAGTTAACCCTTAGAGCGCCCCCTCCAGGTTAACCCCTTCACTGCCAATGGCATTTCTACAGTAATCAGTGCATTTTTATAGCACTGATCACTGTATAAATGCCAATGGTCCCAAAAAAGTGTCAAAATGGTCCGCTGCAATATCGCAGTCCTGATAGAAATCACAGATTGCCTCCATTACTAGTAAAAAATAAAAATAAAAAGCCCAGAAATGAATTCTCATCATCCGTAAACGCGGCAACTTTTGCGCAAACCAATCAATAAACGCCGAATTGCGATTTTTTAAAACAAAAATATGAGGAAGAATATAAATCGGCCAAAACCGATATAATAAAATGTTTTTTTATATTTTTTTGGGATTTGTATTTTATCAAATAGAAAGAAAAGCTGGTAATTGTCGCTTTTTTTTTATTTATAGCGGAGATCAGAAATGACTCAGAGGAGATCAAATACCACCAAAAGAAAGCTCTATTTGTGGGTAAAAAAGGACGCAAATTTCGTTTGGGTACAACATCACATGACCACGCAATTGTCAGTTAAAGCGACACAGTGCCGAAACGCAAAAAGTGCTCTGGTACTAAAGCGTCAAATCCTTCCGGGGCTGAAGTGGTTAAAGGAATATTTTGTGGTGTTTATTTATTTTTTTTCACTTTAACCATTATTAAAACCACTGCTCCTGAAAAAAAATTGATTTATAAACTTTTTTTTATGGCAATGAACTTGCATACAAGCATTAAATGGAGGAATTCTGAAGCCACAAGTTTGATTCCAATTGACATCCAGTGCTTAGAACATGTGATCTGAGAGGCATCTTCCCAGGCAAATAGAGCACTGATGTGTGTAGATTTCCTCCCAGTTTGTGAGAGTTGAAGTCGTAATTGCCTTTATTTCCACAAAAGTTTTATTGAGAGAATTGCAAGAATATACAGTCTCAATTGAATATTCATTTGTAACAATAGGTTGCGTTGGCAGCTAGCAGTAGTGCCATTACAGATAAAAGAAACATTTGCATTAGAACATGTTGATATAAGCCTATACATATAGGTTGGGTTTCAGGGTAGCATAGATTGGAGATGCGTTGGAGGGATAGGCACTTTGGATAGTTGTTAGTGGTGGGTAAGGGATGGGGTTTTCTATGTCCCCTATGAAGAGGGAAGAGAAAGAAGGGGGGGGGGTGTAGGGAAGGTATGGGAGAGGTAAGGTGGTGAGTGGGGGGGGTAAGAGGAGGTTTAGCCCATTGGGGTCAAGGGCAACCAATTTAATAGTGTAATTCAGCAAGAGACGGGTCATTGACCTCTGGAGGAAAGGAGAAGGCTTCTGTTTGTCATATTCAAAGAGGTTGGCATATGGCACGATATTTCTCTGAGCTTTGGAAGAAGATCCAGGGCATCCAGGTTTTGTGGTGCTTATTTAGGTTTCCTGAAGATATTGCTATTAGTTCCTCCATTTCCATTACTTTATTTAGTCTGATGAACCAAGCTTTGAGCGAGGGAGCAATCCTCTGCCTCCAGAGAACCGGAATGCACATTCTAGCTGAGGTTATCATGTACATGGCCAGTGATTGGCGGTGTAGATGTTTCGTAGTTTCGGAGTAGTGTAGGATGTATTGATGAAGGGAGAAATCTATTGGGTGTGTGGAGACTTGTTTTATTATGTTTTGAACCTGTTCCCAGTACACTTTGATAATTGGGCAGTCACTCCAGATGTGTTTCAGCGAGCCCCCTGAATTCCAACATCTCCAGCATATGTCGGGGCATTGGGGGTAGATTATGTGAAGTAGAGCGGGTGTCCTATACCAGTGAGTTAGCAACTTATAGTTATGTTCCTGTATGGAGACGTTGCTGAGCCTTTGTGTGCCGTGAGGCAAATTGTTTCCCACTCCCTATCAGGGAATGAATTAGGGGATCTGTTTCCCAGGTTTTCATAATGGAAGTTAGGTGGTCTGGTGGTTGGGAGGATAGCAATGCGTGTAGACTCGCAATGAGATGTCTCTGAGGTTGGGATTCACAGAGTCTCTCAAAGGTGGCCAGGGGATTGAGATAGAGATTCTTCTCCTTTGAGCAAGTGAGGAAGTGTCGTATCTGTAGGTAAGACCAGGTGGGTATCGATTCTATAATATTGGATTCGGTTAAGTCTGTTTTGGTTCAGAAGACACCATGGGTAAAGAAGTGGTGTGCTCTTGGACAATAGTTGGGTGGGAATTTGGCTATGGTATCTAAACAGCCCGGGGGGAAGTTGGGATTGTTTAGGATAGGGGTCATAGGACCAGAAGGGATGCTATTGAAGTGGATTTCGAGAGTTCCCGGAGACACTGGATGGGGGGGTGATTAAGGGGAAGTTTTTATTATTTATTTCCTTATTTTGTTTCGGGAGCCAAATTATATCCTGGACAGGGTGCTTTAGGACTGACTCAAGGGGCACCCAGTCCTTAGTCTTGTCATGTACATGCCAGTCTATTACTCTCGCCAGCAGCATTGCCTTGTGGTATCTTTGAAAATCTGGTAGACTAATGCCGCCGTTGTGTTTGAGGGCAGAGAGTCTGGCGAGACCTATTCGGGGCGGGTGACTTTTCCATATGAACAAGCTAAGTTGGGACCTAATGGAAGAAAAGAACGATTTTGGAAGGGCGATGGGTATTGCCTGCGCAATGTACATGAATCTAGGGAGGGATGTCATTTTGATAGTGGCTGCCCACCCAAACCAAGAGAGATTTAGCTTCTTCCAGGTGTTGAGATTCCTCGATAGTTCCTGTAGGAAGGGAAGGAAGTTTAATGTATATAGTCCTGCTGTCGTGGTAGGGAGTCGAATGCCCAAGTATGGGATTGCATCTAACTTCCAGGTAAAAGGGAAAGAGTCCTGGCATCTGCTCACAGTGTTCTCGGATAAGGAGATGTTAAGGGTGTATGATTTGTTAATGTTAATTTTAAAGTTGGATATTGATCCAAAACGGAGGAATTCTTTAAGAAGGTTAGGAATGGTGATATCTGGTTTCGTAAAAAAGAGAAGGATATCGTCAGCAAAGGCAGCTATCTTATAGGTGCGATCTCCAATTGTGACTCCCGTGATATCGAGGTGTGCTTGAAGGCAAGTGAGAAAGGGTTCCATAGTAAGTATAAAGACTAATGGGGAAAGTGGGCATCCCTGTCTGGTTCCGTTCTGGATGGGGAAGGAGTCCGATAGGTGGCCGTTTATCCTGACCCTGGCTTGTGGATTTGCATAGAGACTCAGGATACTATTTTGCATAAAATGTCCCATTCCCACTGAGGCAAGGACCGCTGCCATGTAGTCCCAGGCCACTCTATCGAAAGCCTTCTCCACATCCGTGGATAGGAAGAGTTCTTCTGTTAATGTCTTGGCTAGCCAGTGTTGGATGGTTAGAGCCTTGATGGTTTTGTTGTGGGCTTCCCTGCCAGGGACGAAACCCGCTTGGTTTTGAGAAGTTGGGAATGTGGGGTAGAAGTCTGTTGGCCAGTATCTTTGTGTAGATCTTAATGTCTACATTTAGTAGAGAAATGGGTCTGTAGTTTTCAACTAATGTGGGGTCCTTCCCCTTCTTGTGTATAACCGAAATATGAGTTTCTAGCAGGTCTTTAGGGGGTTCTTTCAACTCGCTTAAGGAATTAAAGGTGGTTAAGAAGTGTGAGGCCAGTACTGTTGCAAATGTCTGATAATATAGACCAGTGAGGCCATCAGGGCCCGGGTTTTTCCTGGGTTTTAAGCTTTTTAAGGCTAGTCGGAGTTCCTCTGAATTTAGGTCAATGGAGGCTGCTTGTTCTGGGGTAAGCTGAGGTAATTTATGTTCTGAAAGATAGTCCTCAATAGCTTTAGTCCTGGATTGTGGGTTCTGGTGGTGATTGGGATGTTTGGGTAAGTTATACAATTTAGAATAGTACTTAACGAATTGTTGTGCAATTTCTTCAGTTTTATTGATTTTTGTCCCCGAGCAGTTTGTGATGGAGTGTATCATCATTCGTAATTGCCTTTAATTGGGAGTTATTTTAAGGCACTGCTGGAGTAGATTTGGGAGGTATAGTAAATCAGGGCCAGTGTGTTTGGATTTGGTAAACCAGTGGTGGAAGTTTAGTGCTTTCTTTTTTTTTTCAATAGACTTTATTGAAGATTTATCTTACACTGACATAATGGGAGTGGCAGGAGGGAATCCATGTCAGAAAATAACACGTTTTTTTCAGTGTTGAATACAAAAGTTTAAACCATAACGTTATTAACAATGCACTAACAATTACCTACTTAAATAAAGTGGACTACTGAGAAAGTATGTAAGCGAGGAGCTATAAAGCTGTATATTAGTGTAAGCAAATGATTGTATATGTTCATTGTACCCTGGACTCCGGTGGCTGGGGGGGGGGGGAGTGGGGGGAGTGGAGGGTACAATGAATGAGAAGAAGAGCTAAAAGAAAAAGACCTACCTATATAAATACATTAAACAGAGTACCGAGAACCAGGTATGACTGGATGGATCTTCTAAGCTGGATTAGCCAACTAAAAAAAAAGGGGGGGGTGCAGGAGGGAAGGGGGGATGGGGAGCCTGCAACTGCTTCCCTTTAGTGCTTCATAAGGAAGCAATGTAACCACGCCAATTTGATAGGTAATCCAGGCTGGTGAGGCGGTAAAAGAATCATTTTGGTTGGTTAAATGGTTAGATCTCTGGGTAGAAGGGGAGGATATAAAAGATCTCAAGAGGTGTCAACCTTATCATAATGCGCATGGAGGTCATCATTGTAAGTGAAAGGGCTGCAAAAGTTCTTGGATGGGCCTGGAGATGTTGCTGCCTCTATGAAAGCCTGCCAACATAGGAGGAAATGTTGTTTGGCGGACGAATCATTGAAATCTGTGTTAATTTTTTCTTTGTGAAGCAGAAGTAGTAGTTCCTGTTTTATCTGTGAAATTTGTGGGTGTGAGGGAGATATCCATTTTTTAGTATTGCCCTCCGAGCCACTAAGAGGCATATCAGGATCAAATTTTTGTGATGGGTCTTTGCATTAGATAACCATGTCATAAGCTGCTTATCCCAGTACCCCGAAGATGGTAAGAAGAGGGTCTTTAGGAAGATGGAGTAGGGTGATTCCTGGAATGAAAGAGATGGTTTGATCCCAAAAAGTGGAGATGTATATGCATGTCCAAAAGCAGTGAGATAGCGTAGGTCTTTTCTGGTGGCAGAGAGGGCAGGATGTTGAATGAGGATTGTTTTTGTCCAGAAGGAAAGGTACAGTATCTCACAAAAATGAGCACACCCCTCACATTTTTGTAAATATTTTGTTATAACTTTTCATATGACAGCACTGAACAATTGGCACTTTGCTACAATGTAAAGTAGTGAGTGTGCAGCTTGTATAACAGAGTCAATTTGCTGTCCCCTCAAAATAACTCAACACACAGCCATTAATGTCTAAACCACTGGCAACAAAAGTGAGTACACCCCTAAGTGAAAATGTCCAAATTGGGCCCAATTAGCCATTTTCCCTCCCCGGTGTCATGTGACTCTTTAGAGTTACAAGGTCTCAGGTGTGAGTGGGGAGCAGGTGTGTTAAATTTGGTGTTATCGCTCTCACTCTCTCATACTGGTCACTGGAAGTTCAACATGGCACCTCGTGGCAAAGAACTCTCTGAGGATCTGAAAAAAAAGAATTGTTGCTCTACATAAAGATGGCCTAGGCTATAAGAAGATTGCCAAGACCCTGAAACATGGTGGCCAAGACCATACAGCAGTTTAACAGGACAGGTTCCACTCAGATCAGGCCTCGCCGTGGTCGACGAAAGAAGTTGAATGCACGTGATCAGCGTTATATCCAAAGGTTGTCTTTGGGAAATAGATGTATGAGTGCTGCCAGCAGAGGTTGAAGGGGTGGGGGGTCAGCCTGTCAGTGCCCAGACCATACGCCGCACACTGCATCAAATTGGTCTGCATGGCTATGGTCCCAGAAGGAAGCCTCTTCTAAAGATGATGCACAAGAAAGCCTGCAAAAAGAGTTAACTGAAGACAAGCAGACTAAGGACATGGATTACTGGAACCATGCCCTGTGGTTTGATGAGACCAGAAAAACGTATTTGGTTCAGATGGTGTCAAGGGTGTGTGGTGGCAACCAAGTGAGGAGTACAAAGACAAGTGTGTCTTGCCTACAGTCAAGCATGGTGGTGGGAGTGTCATGGTCTAGTGCTGCATGAGTGCTGCTGGCACTGGGGAGCTACAGTTGATTGAGGGAACCATGAATGCCAACATATATTGTGACATACTGAAGCAGAGCATGATCCCCTCCCTTCGGAGACTGGGTCGCAGGGCAGTATTCCAAAATCATAACAACCCCAAGCGCACCTCCAAGATCACCACTGCCTTTCTAAAGAAGCTGAGGTTAAAGGTGATGGACTGGTCAAGCATGTCTCCAAACCTAAACCCTATTGAACATCTGTGGGGCATCCTCAAACGGAAGGTGGAGAAGCACAAGGTCTCTAACATCCACCAGCTCCAAGATGTCGTCATGGAGGAGTGAAAGAGGACTCTAGTTGCAACCTGTGAAGCTCTGGTGAACTCCATTCCCAAGAAGGTTAAGGCAGTGCTGGAAAATAATGGTGGCCACACAAAATATTGACACTTTGGGCCCAATTTGGACATTCTCACTTAGGGGTGTACTCACTTTTGTTGCCAGTCTTTTAGACATTAATGGCTGTGTGTTGAGTAATTTTGAGGGGACAGAAAATGTACACTGTTATACAAGCTGTACACTCACTACTTTACATTGTAGCAAAGTGTCATTTCTTCAGTGTTGTCACCGGAAAAGATATAATAAAATATTTACAAAAATGTGAGGGGTGTACTCACTTTTGTGAGATACTGTATGTGAGCACGATGGATTATTTTCATTTGTGTTTCCCTCCATTGTCCACAGGGTATCAGCTGGAGGACTTTTTTGTAACCTTGCAGTATTTTATCCGACAGCTCTGGATCTGGAAAGTCTTTACCCCAAAGTGCTTCAGAGGAAGACGAGAAAAGGGGGGTGATCTTATTGATCAGAGGCTTGTATATGTCCAAAATGGTGTAAGATCCTTCTTGGAGTAGACGGTCCGTTATGGATGACCTGAATCACTTGCCACCTTCCCTGCATGAGGTGCAGATAAAGTTGACACATTGCCAGTAGTAAAAGACATGGGAACGTGGCAGAGAGAATTTTTGGCTATTAATGGGAAGGCATATGGTGCATCTATTTCAATGTCACAGAGAGAAGAAAATTCAGTGAGGCCATTTTGTTGCCATAGGGTGTATACTGAGTATTCCAGCCCCGGGGGCAAACTGGGGTTTCCTTGAATTGGTTGGTGTCTGGATATGAAGGGGGAGATGTGTAAGTTCTTGCGTACTTCTCTCCGTGCTATAGCTGTATCTCGCAGGAGAAGGTTGTGTTATAAGTCTGAACTTAATGATTTACATTTACAGTGTAGTAGGGCCACCAACAAGTATGGGTGGGCCATTGCAGATTCGGAAGAGAAGTTGGAGTAGCAAGAAGCCTTCATTGTCCAGTCTAGGCCTATTCTCAGTAGGCAGGCTAGGTTGTAAGCTCTAATGTTTGGGAGACTGATGCCCCCCTTGCTTCTCGGAAGATGTAATTTGGGTAAAGCTATAGGTGTGCGCAGCCTATTGCATTAGGGTGTGCACCCCAAAGCTCAAACACAGAGCAACAGAGGCAGTGGCTAAAGGTGTACACATGTCATGGCCACGATGTTATGCTTCGCAGTCATCACAGAAATTACAAAGTGCAAAGCACACGTGAAAGAGTCCTTCATTTTTTTTTCATTATTTTTTATTTATTTTTTTTAATTTCTTTACATTTTTCCTTTTACATTTTTTTCTTTTTTTTTTTACTTTTTTTTACCTGCCCTTTTGGGGGCTTTGGTGAAATATCAGGGTTCTACACAGACACCTGATGTCCTTAATTTAAGACTGAGAAAGAGACTGAGGAGAGGATGGAGGTACAGATGCTAGAACTGATCTCCCTGCAGCACAGCCGGAGGAATTAATTGAAAGAGAAGCCAACAGCACTGCAGGGGGAGGAACAAGAGGATCAGTATCTGCAATGGCAGTATAGCTGGTCCTCCTGCTCGGCAGGTGCCCGTGTCCCTGTCCTGAATTAATAGGATATGGGCCTGGTACAGGGGGGCAGGCTGTACTGCCTTCTCAGCGGCCCTAGCACACAGGGTGATAAGGGTGTGCCCAGGCACATCCGGCACACCCCCTGCACAGGCCTATGGGTTGACAAGATGGTTGAAAGAGCCTGTGAAACCCATCTTGTCCAATACCAGTGAGATCCAATTAAAACTGTCGTTATCAAAGGCTTTTTCCATGCACAGTGTGTGATGATGGCAAAATCTCCCCCTGGGTGACTTTTCGCGTGTTCTAAAACCATTAGCACCTTGCAAATATTTAATGTGGCTGTTCTACCTTTTACAAAACCTGACTGGGCTGGGTGAATCAAAGTGGGGATAATATTGGCAAGTCTGGTGGCAACTGTTTTCGAGAGAATCTTTACATCCAGATTTAATAATGAGATAGGCCTGTATGAGCCTGGTTTGAGGGGATCTTTTCCTTTTTGTGCCAGTAGCTTTATTATGGCTTAATTCCCTGTGGGAAGGTATACACCACCGGACCATATGCCATTGTAAACACGGAGTAAGGTGGGTTCAAGTGTCTCTTGGAGAGTCTTCTAGAATTCCCCTGTGAATCTGTAGGGACTTGGGGCTTTGCTGGGAGCTAGTTGGCGAATTGTTGTGAAAATTTCAGAGCTAGAGATAGGCGCGTTTAGGGATTCGAGTTGGGGGGGGGGGGGGTGATCATCGAAAGGTCTAGTTTTTCAAGGAATTTCAGAGCATTGTTGCCTTTGATGGGGTCTGGAGTGTACAAGGAGGAGTAAAATTTTGCCATAACCTTACTGACCTCCTGGGGTGTCGTGTGAATGGAACCTGATGGGTCTCGGAAGGAGGTATAATGAGTGGAACTATGAGGTCCTTTGCAAAGTCTCGCAAGAAACTTACTCACTTTATTAACACATTTGAACAGGATGGCGTCAGTGTGTGCTCGTTTGGTCATTTCTAGAATGTCTACCCATGTGTCAAAGTTGTTTTTGGCTTTTTTCCATAGGTCTCTATTTTCAGGAGAGTTTTGAGTGGAGAGAGAACGCTAAGCTACCCTAAGGTGGGAACTTGCTTTCCTATACTTAGATAGGTTGTTTCTCTTATAGGAGGCCGCATAGGAGATGATCCAACCTCGTAGATAGGTCTTGCCTGAATCCTAATAGAGGTTAGGGTTGTCAGCATGAGATGAGTTTGCGGAGGCAAACTCCTTCCATGCCAGGTCCATGTATGTCTGGAAGTCGGCATTGTTATATAAATATGACGGAAAACGCCATATGCGAGGGTTAGGTTTGGCATCCGTTATGTCAAGTGTTAGCGATACTGGGGTATGGTCTAAGATGGAAATTTCGTGGATCTCTGTCTCTAACAACATCAGTAAAATTTTATCGGTGCAAAAGATATAGTCAATTCTGGTGAAAACTTGGTGAGGGGAAGAATAGAATGTGAATTCTCTGTCACTGGGTGGGAGAGACGCCACGCATCAGTAAAGTGAAGGGATTGCATAGTGGAAGCAAAGAGGGTTTGATCCAAGTTGTGTGCAGTTTTGGGTGGACGTTTGGGAGAGGATCTGTCGTCTGACATGTGCATTGTGGAGTTGAAATCCCCACCTGCTACATGGGGGATATTAGGGAACTGCAGGAGTCTAGAGGATAGTCCAGATATTTAGCTATAATTGAGCGAGGAGATGTGCGTTACGTGGAAAATACCCCGATGCGATGTACACAGGTTCTACTTTGCAGGGGCCTGTCAGGCCTAATGCTTTGGGTATGTGTCGTGCACAAAATTCTGTAATGACAGATGACTGCAGTGATTCTGGAACCCCTTTGAAGCGCAGGCTACTAGGTCTCAATCTATTTTCCAGGTCTTCTAGCTTTTGGAATACATACTGGTTGGTTTTATCCTGAGCCTGCTCCATTGCTTGAGCCTGGCAGAGTTCTTCCTCAATATTAAAGATCCTGTTCTCAGCCTCGTTGAGGCGAGAGGCATGTTCGCCCAGCTTTTTTTTTATGAGCAGCATGCCTGCATTGAGGTGACTCTCTCAGTGTTATCTGTCCCTGGCTGTGGGGAGGGAGGGGTGAGGCCGCCACTCACCTGCATAACCGGCGCCTCCACCATATTGGGTGACAAGGCCGCATCCCTGGTCTCGATTTGGTGCTGGGCCGGCAGAGCTCGCGGGATGCTTTTGTCCAGAAATCGGTCCATCGCTGCTGGAGGGGTTCCCGGGGGTTGTGCGGGCAATAGCGGGTGTCTGGGCTGGTTTTGTAAGCTGAATTTTGGGCCGTGCTGCGGGAGCTCCCGCGAGTTACAGCTCTTCCCTATGGCGCCGGAACCGGAAGTGTGTTTAGTGCTCTTAAAGTGTTGTCCCTGGCTTCCCTGCCTGGGACAAATCCTACTTGGTCTTTTGTTATTAAGTTTGTGAGCAAGGGGATTAGGTGATTGGCCAGTATTTTTGCTAAGATTTTTAAGTCTACATTAAGGAGTGAGATGGGACGATAATTTGAAGCCGATTCGTGATCCTTTCCAGGTTTAGGGATGATAGCGATGTGTGCTTCTAGTAAATTGTTAGGGGGTATGGTTGGTTTAGACAATTGGTTAAATGCCTTTAAAAAGGGGTTCGTTAACATGTCTGAGAAGGTTTTGTAATAAATCATGCAGAAGCCATCTGGACCAAGGCTTTTTCCAACTTTCATTAGTTTGATGGCTGAGTTAAATTTGCATGACCTGCTGTCATTAGGGGGTTTCTGCCTGGGAGGGAGGTTGTACAACTCAGCATAGTATTGTCCGAACTGGTTTGCAATGTCTTTGCTATTATTAAGCGATTTTCCTGCAGGTGTACGTATAGAGCGGATTGTGGTGTTCGGTTTTTTCGATTGCAGGGCTCTAGCTAGAAGTTTTCCACTCTTGTTGCTATGATCATGAAAGAGCTTTTGTGATAGAACGAAATTTTTCCTGACTTTTCTCCCGTGTTTGGTCTAGTTCAGTTTGGGTGCATCGGGCTTTAGTTAGTTGGTGACAAAAAAAGAGGGTATTAGTTAATTTTTGGGTCTTTTTGAGGGTTTGAATTTGTTTCAGAAAAGCGTTAATGGATTCTTGTTTGGCACACTTCCTGGCAGCTGCCATTTTTAGCATAATTCCCCTGATAACACATTTGTGAGCTTCCCACTGGGTCAAAGAGTTTGAGTCATAGGTAGCGTTTATTTAAAAAAATTCAGCAGTATTTTTGTGGATTGTGGAGGTGTGTGAGGGGTCTGTGATTATAGATGTGTCTAATTTCCAGGTTTTGGTGAATTGGTAGTGTTAATTTGGGGTTATAGGATGATGGATGGAAATTAACATGGGTTCTATAGTTGTTTCAGAAAGTAATTGAAGGTCTTTTTGTGTGATAAAGAGGTAGTCGATTCTGGAGTAGCGGTTGTGTGGTGGAGAATAGAAGGTGTAGTCCCTGACTCCGGGGTGTAGAGTACGCCAGGAGTCGTGTAAAAGTAAGTCCTGCAATTGAAGTTTGATTTGGCGGAGAGCTCTATAGGGTAGGGAAGATGTTCCTGAGGATGTGTCTTCGAGTGGGTTTAGGGCTATGTTATAGTCGCCTCCTAGTATAAGAATACCAGATTGGAAGGATGTAAGATAGATGGAAGTTGATATCTCACGGAAAAAAGTGACTTGGGCAGAGTTGGGGCTATAGATATTTGCAATTGTTATTGGTGTTCCCCATACATGGCCTTTGAAGAAAAGGTAGTGGCCTTCTTCATCTATTAAAGTATCAACTATTTATATGGGTAGGCGACTAGTTATTAGCATGGAGACCCCTTTTGTTTTGGCTAGCTTGTTGGTGGAGTGGTAATCTTTTGGGTAGTGTTTATTTCTTAACTGGGGGATTCTGTTGGCTTTAAAGTATGTTTCTTGAAGAAGTATTATATCTGCTTTAATTTTTTACATGTATAGTAAAAGTTGTGATCTTTTTTTATGGGAGGTTTAAGCCTTTTACGTTGAGGGAGGCTATTTTAATGTTGGCTAATTTGGAGCTTAGACGTGGAGGGGCCATTTTGAGCGTTATTGTCTGGGTGTGTTCTGTTAGGCTATAAGGTGGGAGGGCATCACTGAGTTCTGATTATGATGAGGGTTTAGCAGAGAAGGGGTGAGGGAGGGGTAGGGGTTGTAGGAGATGGGGGTAAGGAGGTTTGGGTGGGGGTTATTTGGGAAACAGATGGTAGGAGGTTTTCCGATGTCTAGGGTAGACCAACTAACCTGCCTTGAATCGGGTAGAGTGTCGGAGTAGGTCAGCACAGATAATCTAACTGTGCTGGTTTAGAAGGCAGTAGGGCTGGAGAAGATGCCTACTGATTTTTATGTGGTGACTGGAAGTTTGAGTAATGGGTGTCTGCGACACTCACTAGGTCTTAATGTGCATACAGTAAACCATGAACATGAATAGGTGAGGGAGAACTAGAGGTTAATTAGGTGAGCGTTGGTTGGTGGGTGGTGGGTGGTGAGTTTCGGTTATGTGCGGCGAGGTGGGGAGCGATGTTGTTTGGTGGCTATGGAGGTTTAATATTGGAAGTCCTGTTCTTTCGTGCAGTATCTATTTAGAGGAGGGGTCAGTTTAAAATCTAGGGTTATTTTCCTCTAAATTCATTAGTGTCGTTTGTGTGGTAGTGTGAATGATGATGTAGTCAAGAAAGCAAACCTATGTTGGATTTGAAATCGTTCCTCGTTAGTGTCATTATATTTAACAAATAACTGTGCTACAATGCTTGAGAAAACAGTAACAGTAATAATAATTAGGGATGAGCCGAACACCCCCCGGTTCGCACCAGAACATGCGAACAGACAAAAAGTTCAGGGCGAACATCCGCACACCATTAAAGTCTATGGGAGGCGAACATGAAAAATCAAAAGTGCTCATTTTAAAGGCTTATATGCAGTGTTATCGCCCTAAAAATTGTATGGGGGACATTTATCAATGAAAAAAAAAAAAAAGTTTTAAATCAATCGTTTTTTCAGGAGCAGTGATTTTAATAATGCTTAAAGTGAAAAAAATGAAAAATTCCTTTAAATATTGTGCCTGGGGGGTGTCCTTAGTCTGTGTGTAAAAGGGTGCATCTCTGTGAGGTGTAGAACATAGCCAGAGCAAAATGATATTTCCATAGGAAAAATTGTCATTTAAAATTGCGGCTGTAATGTATTGCCGGTTCCCGGCAATATACAAAAAATTGCTGGAAAAAAGTGCGTGGGGTCCCCCCCCAAGTCCAAACCAGGCTCTTCGGGTCTGGTTTGGATATAAGGGGGAACCCCATGCCAAATTAAAAAAAAATTGACATGGGGGTCCCCCTAAAATCCAAACCAGACCCTCATCCGAGCATGCAGCCCTGGCCGGTTAGGATGGGGGGGGACGAGCGAGCGCCCCCCCCTCCTGAACCGTACCAGGCTACATGCCCTCAACATGGGGAGTATGGGTGATTTGGGGGAGGGGGGCTCTGCCCTCCCCACCACACAGCACCTTGTCCCCATGTTGATGGGGACAAGAGCCTCTTCCCCACAAGCCTAGCCGGTGCTTGTGGGGGTCTGTGGGCGGGGGGGCTTATCGGAATCTGGAAGCCCACTTTAATAAGGGGACCCCCAGATCCCGGCCCCCCGTGTGAATAAGTTTGGGGTACATTGTACCCCTACCTATTCACCAAAAAAGGAGTGTAGTGTAAAAAAAAACAAGAGGCAGTTTTTGACAAGTCCTTTATTTTGTAAAATAGCTCTATCTTCTTTCTTCTTTCTTCTTCCATCTTCTCCTGGCCCAGTCCTTCTTCTGGTCTTCTGTTTCTTCTTTTAGTCTTCTTGCTTCCTCTCTTCGTCTTCAATCTTCAATCTTCAATCTTCATCTTCCTTCTTCTTTCTCTCCGCTGCAGCCCGGCCCCTGCGTGTCTTGCAGAATGGGCGGTCTTCACGATGACAGTTCTTTTATAAGAAGGAGCAGGGCCACCCGGTGATGTAAATGGGTGACCCGCCCCCTCTGAAATCACATGACGTCAGAAGGGGGCGGCTTCACTCAGTTACATTACTGAGGGGGGGTCGAGATCTGGGGGCCCCCTTTTTAAAGGGGGCTTCCAGATTCTGATAAGCCCCCTGCCCGCAGACCCCCACAACCATCGGCCAGGGTTGTGGGGATGAGGCCCTTCTCCCCATCAACATATGGTTTGGAGGGGAGGGGGGCGCTCGCTCGTCCCCATCCCCTCCTGCCATGCCAGGGCTGCGTGCTCAGATAAGGGTCTGGTTTGGATTTTGGGGGGGGACCCCACGCCATTTTTTTTTTAATTTGGCACGGGGTTCCCCTTAAAATCCATACCAGACCTGAAGGTCCTGGTTTGGATTTTGGGGGGGGACCTCACGTCATTTTTAAAAAAAAAATTGGTGCGGAGTTCCCCTTAAATTCCATACCAGACCTGAAGGGCCTGGTTTGGATTTTGGGGGGGAACCGCACGTCATTTTTTTTTAAATTTTGGCACAGGGTTCACCTTAAATTCCATACCAGACCTGAAGGGCGGCAATATACAAATAAATCGCTGAAAATAAGGGCGTGGGGGTCCTCCCCCCAGTCCAAACCAGGCTCTTCGGGTCAAAAAAATTTGACATGGGGGTCCCCCCTTAAATCCAAACCAGACCCTTATCCAAGCATGCAGCCCTGGCCGGTTAGGATGGGGGGGCGAGCAAGCGCCCCCCCTCCTGAACCGTACCAGACTACATGCCCTCAACATGGGGAGTATGGGTGCTTTGGGGGAGGGGGGCTCTGCCCTCCCCACCTCAAAGCACCTTGTCCCCATGTTGATGGGGACAAGAGCCTCTTCCCCACAAGCCTGGTCGGTGCTTGTGGGGGTCTGCGGACGGGGGGGCTTATCAGAATCTGGAATCTTCTTTCTTCTTTCACCGCCGCCACTCTCTCCGCTGCTACAGCCCGGCCCTGGCTGTATCTTGCTGAATGGGCGGTCTTCATGATGACAGTTCTTTTATAAGAAGGGGTGACGTAAATGGGTGACTGAGGGGGGGTCGGAATCTGGGGGCCCCCTTGTTAAAGGGGGCTTCCAGATTCTGATAAGCCCCCTGCCTGCAGACCCCCACAACCACCGGCCAGGGTTATGGGGATGAGGCCCTTCTCCCCATCAACATATGGTTTGGCGAGGGGGGGCGCTCACTCATCCCCACCCCCTCCTGCCATGCCAGGGCTGCGTGCTCGGATAAGGGTCTCATTTTGGATTTTGGGGGGAAGCGCATGTCATTTTTTTTTTAATTTTGGCATGGGCTCTGCTGTTGTAAATTAGTTCAAAAATTGTGATAAAATCCCCCAGTCAAATAGGTGGCGAAAAATTGGGCCTTGTGTGTTGGCGGTGCCAGAACACTGTAACCCCTTGCAGTTACTCTTGTTGGACGGAGGAACTGGGCCTGTTGTTGTATATGATTTTAAAAATTGTTATGGCATTCCCCTGTAAATCAGGTGCCTTGGGTGTTGGTGGTGCCCTAAATACAACATATAGTTTTAGATTATGGACAGGTGGAATAGGAGCAGTGGCAGCAAATTGAATCAGATGCATCAGCATCAGGGGCTTGATAGCTGCTGATCCAGGACTGATTCATTGTTATTTATGTGAGCCTATTAACCGAGTCTGTGGACAGGCGCACTCTTTGATCGATTACAAACCCTCCAGCAGCACTAAATGTCACTTCAGAAAGCACGCTGGATGCAGGACAGGCCAGTAGCTCAATTGCATATTGAGCAAGCTCTGGTCAGTGGTCCATCCTCAAGACCCAGTAAAGTGAATGCTCAGTTGGAAAGGTCTCCAAGTCTGCTCTTGCCCCTATATTCCTGCACCATATAATGCAGACGCTGGCGATGGTTGCTTGACCCTATCTGGCCTGGATGCTGAGGACTGAAACATTTTTTAAAGGCATCGCTCAGCCGACCACCTTCTCCACCACTCTGCCTCTGAACGACCGAAGCATCAGAAACATGTTGTCCAGGGCCAGCAGCAGGACATGGTAAACTACCAGGGCCTGGAAAGGCATTGCACAAACTTTTCTTCAAGGTATCCTGAAGATGTTTCATCCTCTGCACCCTCTGGGCAGGCAGGATGAGTTCTGCAACTTTACCCTTGTAACGTGGATCAAGAAGGGTTGCCAGCTAGTAATGATCCCTCTCCTTGATACCACGAATCCTAGGGTCTTTTCGCGGGCTTTTCAGAATCAGAGAGCCCATGCAGTTTGATGAGGCATTAGTGTCCTCTGGGTCACTAAGGATGACATTATCAGCAACTCTGTCACATACCTGGTGGTCGAGTCTGACTTATGCAGGGGACAACCTCTCTTACGGCCCTGGTTCACGAACCCCTGGAAGTGTAGACAGGGAGCTCGAGAGCACAGGAGGGCATGAGGGCTGGACTTGGTCACTGGTGGTGGGTGAAGGTCTGCTGAAGCTCGTGCTTGGCAGAAGCGTAGTGGTACAGTCCGGGTTGGCAACGTGCTGGCAATGCGGTACAGAAGGATGAGACAAGCTGATGGTCGGGGTGCAGACAGGGTCGGCAAAGTGTAGGCAGCAGAAGTACACAGGATCAGGCAGGAGAGAAGTCGTAGACAGGCCGGGGGTCAGGGCAGGCAGAAAGCAAACAAAGTCCAAGGATAGCCGGGGTCACAGATGCAGGAAGTCACTTCAGAGCAGACACGGGGTCACTAGTCACGGTTACGCTGTAGAACGGACAGCACTTGCCTCCTGGTGCTGCCCTGGTTAAGTCACCTTTAAGCTGTTTACATATACTGTATATATCAAAAATACTGTTTAAATACTGTTAATATAACTATATTTGTTAAATTGAAAAGTGCCATGGCCTCCCAGCTTTAGCTGCAAACCCTAATTTTATTAGAATCATAAATCTAGAATTGTAGCCTATTCATATGCTAATTCATATTATTTGTTAATGCTGATAATAGATCTGATGAAGGGCACACAGCCCACAACATTGTTTTGTGTGTTTGCCATGTTTGTGCTTTAATAGATTGGCCTCAGGGGAGAAGCAGTAAAATAGTAATGTTGCTTTAAATATCTAGCAACATGGTGTGTTCCTGCATCTCATTACATGTCATCTGACAAAACCGGACTTGGTTGCTCCAGCCTTGTTCAGAATGTGCCAACAAAGCAAATGTGGAGATTAGAATTTTCTTCCATTGTTACAAAAATTCAATTACACTGCCCACCGTCTCCGAATCAATATAGAGCATTAGTAAATGTGCTGTAAAACACTGACATCTTGTGGTGTTGGATAATCCTAGAAGATTAATAGCAAATTGTATAGTGAAAGGTTGGAAAGATGGAAGATAAGGCCAGATATAAACATTAGTTGGTAATTGGCCAACTGTGTTTACCATAAGTCACTCATATACCGGCACCTTAGGTATTAGGAATACAGGGCTCAGCTCCAAGACTAAAAACGTATACATTAACCACTTAACCTCCGGCAGATTAACCCCACTTCATGACCAGACCATTTTTTTTGTGATACAGTACTGCGTTTCTTAACTGACAATTGCACGGTCTTTCGACTCTGTACCCAAATAAAATGTATGTCCTTTTTTCCCACAAATAGAGCTTTGTTTTGGTTGTATTTGATCACCTCTGCTTTTTTTATGTTTTTTTTTAAACATAAAAAACTGACAATTTTGAAAAAAAAAACAATATTTTTTAGTTTTTGCTATAAAATCTAAAAAAAGGTTAAAAAAACGGCCAATATGTATTCCACATATTTATGGTAAAATAAATCCCAATAAGCGTATATTGATTGGCTTGAGCAAAAGTTATCGCGTCTACAAACTAGGGGATATTTTTCTTTCTTCTTCAGCGACTTATAGCGCAACTGCAATATGGCAGCGGACATTCTGACACTAAGTGACACTTTTGACACTTTTTTGGGACCAGTGACACTAATACAGTGATCAATGCTAAAACATATGCACTGTCACTGTACTAATGACACTGGCTGGGAAGGGGTTAACATCAGGAGCGATCAAAGGATTAACTGTGTGCCTAACCAGTGCTTTACTACACTGTGGGATTAATTGTTAAGGACACCACCTAGGGGAGTAAGCCCTTTTGCCGTCATCCCTATTATACAAATTGTTGAATAGGACCCCCTCACTTGGGTTTGGGATTTTTATAGGCAAACTGAATGATAAATCGTTTTATATAAAAATTATAAAGGTTTAATGATATACATTAAAATATACAATACAATAAATGTATTACATAACATTAAAACAACATATGGGTACATGTATTTGACAATACGTCTGGTAACTGTAGTTTGTGGACACTCCTAGGCCCGACGCGTTTCAGGAGATTCCCTTCTTCAGGGGCCGTTATTGGGAGATTCACAATTCTATAATACAATGGCATGTGTTTAGATAGACTTCAATACAACAGCAAATTTGAACAAGGAACCTTTGCAAATCATCAGTGTTTGTACCTTAAAGAATCACCATACAAGCCTATGT
>BLSH010078870.1:404433-417150 GCA_018402905.1 Glandirana rugosa | reverse complement strand
AATAATAACAGTTGTCTGTTTTGTGTTCTGGGCTTAAATTGACTCCTGTCTCGGCGGCCGAGTTATGTTGTCACTCTGTATTTGCACAGATACCTTCTGTTCCTCCGACGGGACGTTTAGTGTAGGCCGCGATGTACAGCGCTTCGACGGGTGCTGTAACGCTATCGGGCCCACCTCACCCGGCAGTGATGGAGGACTCCTCAGTTCGGGAAACGGGACATACGGGTAACATACCAGACTTGCTAGGTCCTGCTTTATCTAGAACAACTCCGAGAGTAAGGGAACATGAAGGGGACATCTTCCTGTTTTTCCACTTGTCCTTCTACAGGGGAAGTACAAGGGAATGAGAGCCTCAACAAGATCTATTTCGTCCTGGATCGTTCAGACCATACAATGGGCATACAGGGCAAAGGGCTTGACTCCTCAGGAGGTAGTGACGGCCCACTCCACCCGGGCTATCGCAATGTCGTGGGCAGCTTCGCGACATGTAGCGCCGGATGTGATTTGCAGGGCAGCCTCCTTGTCTTCCATAGACACGTTTATGTCTCACTGTTGTATTGAGCCGGCGGCTCTGTCCTCAGTTAAATTCGGGTCTTGTGTTTTGTCTGTTGACAATAATAATTAAATCTTTGCTTTTCTCAGCAATTCCCACCCGTGTGTGTAGCGAGTTATTTCCCACACGTATGCTGCCATAGGAGTCTGTCAGGAAAATTGAAAATTTACTACCAGATACTTACCGTAATTTTCCTTTCCTGATAGACTCCATGGCAGCAGGAGTCCCCTCCCTGAGGCCTAGAGTAGGCTATTTACAGAACACGTCAGCTGGTCTGGTGCAAAGATTTATGGGAGAAGGGTCCTATAGGGTAGTAGTGGAGGCGGAGCCTTACCCACACGTATGCTGCCATGGAGTCTATCAGGAAAGGAAAATTACGGTAAGTATCTGGTAGTAAATTTTCCGTTTTATTAATAAATTCTTTTTTCAACCACTCGAAGACTGGCATGTAAACTCCCCTCCTGTCCAGGCCTTTGTTCAGTTTACTGTAACATTACACTTTAGTTAATTTAACTGACAATTGCTCAGTCATGCAACACTGCACCCAAATTAATTTTATATCATGTTTTGAGACAGAGAAAGCTTTCTTTTTCTGGTATTTATTTCCCACTGGGATTTTTAATATTTACTACATAAAGAAAAGAAGACCAAATGTGTGGGGAAAACAGTTATTTAACTTCTACAAAACCTTGTAAATAATCTTTCTTCATAAATTTTGTCCAGAATGTATTCTGCTACATTTCATTGAAAAAACAAAAAAAAAGAAGAAATGTATATCATTTAGACCATAGGCGTGCGCACATAGGGTGGCAGGTGTGCCTGGGCACACCCTAATCACCCTGTGCTGTGCAGAATCCCCCTACTGTCTGGCTGCAGATAAAGGGACTGGGGAATCTCTGTTTAGACCCCTGAAATTTCACCAAAGCCCCCCCGGCAGGGCTCCTAAAAAAAAAAATTGAAAAAAAATATTTTTTTATAATTATATTTAAAAAAAATAAAATTGTAAAAAGATAAATCAAAATTAAATTAAAATAAATGACTGACACCGATCTCTGCCCTTCAAACATATATATATATATATATATATACACACACACATATATATATACACACACACACACACACACGCACACACTCATGTTTGTTAGCGCTTTGTGGTGCACACCCTAATGCAATAGGCTGCGCACACCTATGATTTAGACACTGTGAAAGGTGTAGTGGAGGAGATTTACTAAAACCAGTGCACGCAGAGTTTGGTGCAGCTGTGCATGGTAGCCATTTAGCTCATTGATTCTCAAACTGTGTGCCGCGGCAATTTGCAGGTGTGCCGTGGGAGTTTTGAAAAATATTTAAAATTGCTAGCGTTTTGAAACCTTGAACATATCGAAAGATTAAATGGTAAATCAAAGTCGCAAAAGTTTAAAGAAGTAACATATATAAAAACGCAATCTCTGCCAGTCTGTCATTCATTGGTTCCTTTCTTAACGAGAGACTTGTGCGAGATCTCGGGAGAACTCGATCGCTCTAATTATATTATAATATTAGAGACTGTTCCATTCCAACTTTGATGCTTATAACTAAAGTTTGTTCATTGTTTAGCGATGGAGAAATACTTAATCAGGTTTGGAACTCTGAAAGAGGAACTGTTAATTGAAAAGCAAGGAGGCAAGCGAAAGTACAAAGAAGATTACAATCGCTTCAGTCTGATCTGCTCTCGAAATATATATGCAAAAATAAATAAGATCTTTTTGGTGTACCGCAAAACAATAAAGAGAAAAACTGATTTAGCTTCTAACTTCAGCTTGTTCAATTAAACTTTGGCAATCAGCCCTCGTTCACATTGACTGGGGCTTTGAAATCCTGTGACTTCATCTGAAATCGGCATGCACCGATTTGAACAGTGCAATTACCTGCAATAGGATATGACTTGTCATGCGATTTGACCTGTCAAAATTGCATGAAATATTGATCCAATGTGAACGAGGGTTAAAATGTGGAAGCTGATTGGTTACTGTGCACAAATCAGACTAAAAACAGACTAATCAACACACAAAGGAGTTAACTTGTGTCCCAATCAGCGCTTCTGGTATGTTAATCAATGGATAACACCTAATATTAATATTGTCAATATTTTTGGTAATCAGCTGCTGCTATGAATATAAACACCAAAACAATCAGTCATATAGTATGCATGAATTACACAACCATATAACAAGCAGCGCTAAAATTCTATATTGCGTTAGACTCGACACCGGGTTAGTACTCAATTTGACACAGTTCATAAGAGCATAAAAACATGAACATAAGTCCTTTATGAAGTTGCTGCTATTTGAGCAGGCACTGTCCCAGATATTCACTTAGCCACCTTCACCACACCGCGTGACGATCGGGGTTACCCCCTATGTGGAGAGACTCACCAGATAACAACCAATTAGAGCCCGTTAGGATGAATCATGCTGTGCAGTCTTCACACTGCTTGGCTGCAGATCATCATAGATCTCCAAACAATCCCAGTGTGTCACGAACAGTAACCTTGAATAAATGAGACTCACAATAGGGCATTATCCTCCAAACACTTTAATAAAATCATGCGTAAACAACCCCCCTTTAGGTAATGCACTTACACAAACAAAGTAAAAAACTGCAAACAACTCAGCTTAAAATTCCGTTTGTATCTCAACAGTTACGACGGCAGATACACCGCCTTCTCACCGCCCCTGATATCTCCTCCTTGGCAGCGTTCCTGGGTGAAGGCTTCGTACCGCCGTTTGTACCATTCCGTTCGTACAATAGCCGCGTGGTCGTGCTCAGACACGTTTCGTCATCACTTCGTCAGAGGGCGTGGCCACACAGCGCGGCTTGACACTTATATGGGCGGGACAATTCAGGTCCTTAACCCTTACTGTTCGGAACTTTTTCATCCGATTTTTTAATCTACTGACACTGCTATCAGGCAATTGTCAGATGCCAGCGTGCCTCGGCCTCCGTACGTACCTCACCACAAACGATCGGCATGGCTCAGATCGCACTATGTATAGGAAGGATGTCTATCCATCCTATATTCATCACCAGTCCCAAACCAATAGTATTAAGGAGAGTTTAAGCATTATCAAATTCTTTTGGTGTTAATATTAAACCAGCAGTCCGATAGCTACCATAATATTCCTGTGTGTGGACCCTCCCCGATTGGCCCACTAGACCAGAGCCCACTAAAAATCACTGATAAAACAATTGATGTCGAAAGAATTCGATAATGCTTAAACTCTCCTTAATACTATTGGTGTGGGACTGGTGATGAATATAGGATGGATAGACATCCTTCAGCATACAGAAGCTGCTATGTTTATATGTGCACTCTTTTATAATTGCTTACATTTTTACATAACTGCTATATTATTGCTATAATATTATCAGTATGGGACTGGTGATGAATGAAACGCGTCAGAGCGTGACCATGCGGCCAAGGAGGAGATCTCAGGGTCGGTGAGAAGGCGGTGTATCTGCCGTCGTAACTGTTGAGATACAAACGGAATTTTAAGCTGAGTTGTTTGCAGTTTTTTGCTTTGTTTGTGTAAGTGCATCCACTAAAGGGGGGCTGTTTACGTATGATTTTATTAAAGTGTTTGGAGGATAATGAACTATTGTGAGTCCCATTTATTCAAGGTTACTGTACGTGACACACTGGGATTGTTTGGAGATCTATGATGATCTGCAGCCAAGCAGTGTGAAGACTGCACAGCATGATTCATCCTAACGGGCTCTAATTGGTTGTTATCCGGTGAGTCTCTCCACATAGGGGGTAACCCCGATCATCACCTGGTGTGGTGAAGGTGGCTAAGTGAATATCTGGGACAGTGTCTGCTCAAATAGCAGCAACTTCATAAAGGACTTATGTTCATGTTTTTATGCTCTTATGAACTGTGTCAAATTGAGTACTAACCCGGTGTTTAGTCTAACTCAATATAGAATTTTAGCGCTGCTTGTTATATGGTTGTGTAATTCATGCATACTATATGACTGATTGTTTAACTATGCACAAATGCAGCAGATTTTGCACTCCCCAATTTTAGTAACTCAATCCCAGTGTCTACAAACTGTGGTACAGTATCTCACAAAAGTGAGTACACCCCTCACATTGTTGTAAACATTTTATTATATCTTTTCATGTGACAACACTGAAGAAATTACCCTTTGCTACAATGTAAAGTAGTGAGTGCACAGCTTGCATAACAGTGTAAATCTGCTGTCCCCTCAAATTAACTCAACACACTGCCATTAATGTCTAAACCATTGGCAACAAAAGTGAGTACACCCCTAAGTGAAAATGTCCAAACTAGGCCCAAAGTGTCAATATTTTGTGTGGTCACCATTATTTTCCAGCACTGCCTTAACCCTCTTGGGCATGGAGTTCACTAAAACTTCACAGGTTGCCACTGGAGTCCTCTTCCACTCCTCAATGATGGCATCACAAAGCTGGTGGATGTTAGAGACCTTGTGCTCCTCCATCCATGCCCCACAGATGCTCAAAAGGGTATAGGTCTGAAGACATGCTTGGCCAGTCCATCACCTTTTCCCCCTCTGCTTTTTTTAGCAAGGCAGTGGTCATCTTGGTGGTGTGTTTGGGGTCGTTCTCATGTTGGGATACTCTCCTGGGGCCCAGTCTCTGAAGGGAGGGGATCATACTCTGCTTCAGTATGTCACAGTACATGTACAGTACAGTACATGTTGGCATTCCTGATTCACTCAATGAACCCCAGTGCCGGCAGCACTCATGCAGCCCCATACCATGACACTCCCACCACCATGCTTGACTATAGGCAAGAAACACTTGTCTTTGTACTCCTCACCTGGTTGCCACCACAAACGCTTGACACCATCTGAACCAAATAAGTTTTTCTGGTCTCATCAAACCACAGGGCATGGTTCCAGTAATCCATGCCCTTAGTCTGCTTGTCTTCAGCAAACTGTTTGCAGGCTTATTTGTGCATCATCTTTAGAAGAGGCTTCATTTTGGGACAACATCTATGCAGTCCAATTTGATGCAGTGCGCGGTGTATGGTCTGAGCACTGACAGGCTGACCCCCCACCCTTTCAACCTCTGCAGCAATGCTGGCAGCACTCATACGTCTATGTCCCAAAGACAACCTCTGGATATGACGCTGAGCATGTGCACTCAACTTTTTTGATCGACCATGGCGAGGCCTGTTCTGAGTGGGACCTGTCCTGTTAAACTGCTGTATGGTCTTAGCCACCATGCTGCAGCTCAGTTTCAGGGTATTGACAATTTTCTTAAAGCCTAAGCCATCTTTATGTAGGGCAACAACTCTTTTTTTCAGATCATCAGAGAGTTCTTTGCCATGAGGTTCCATGTTGAACTTCCAGTGACCAGTATGAGAGAATGAGAGCAATAACACCAAATTTACCACACCTGCTCCTCATTCACATCTGAGACCTTGTAACACTATCGAGTCACATGACACTGGGGAGGGAAAATGGCTAATTGGGCTCAATTTGGACATTTTCACTTAGGGGTGTACTCACTTTCAATGCCAGCGGTCTAGACATTAATGGCTGTGTGTTGAGTTATTTTGAGGGGACAGCAAATTTACACTGTTATACAAGCTGTACACTCACTACTTTACATTGTAGAAAGAGTTTTTTGACATCATAATTGTTTTGCCACGTTTGGAAAAGGAAGAAAGAAATAACCTTTTATTTTATTGCACAGATATTTTATTTCTAACACACAGCATAGGCATACTTATAATAACTCCTCAAAACACATTCTTTTACTCCTTCCAAGTAAGAGGATACCACATGTATAAGACTTTTTTGCTGCCTAAATGCAAAAAGGGACCAAAATCCAAGGAGCATCTTCAGGCTTTCAAGGGGCATAAATATTGCATCTAATTTCCTGACAGTCTATCACATTTTTGGGTGCCCTGAAATGCCAGGACAGGAGAAACACCCACAAAATGATCACATTTTGCAAAGTAGACCCTCCAATTTATTTAATTAGGGGCATGGTGAGTCTTTTGAAAATCATTATTTTTGTCACAAGTTTTTGAAAATGAAGAAGGAAAATTAAAATGTATTTTTTTTACACACAGCTGTCAATTGAATAATATATTTCTCACACACAGCATGGGGATACTTAGAATTTCACCCCAAAACACTCTCTGCTATTCCTCTCAATATGGGGATACCCACATATGTGAGATTTATTTGCAGTCTAGCCACTAAGAGGGTCCCACAATCTAAGGAACAAATTCAGGCTTGCAAAGAGAATAAATTTTACATTCTCCTTTCTGTATACTAACACGTTTTGAAGGCCAATGCAAACAGATACCTAATTTATGCTGTGGGTTTACATGTTATTTTTGTAATAAGTACTGTTGCTGTGTACTTTTTTATTTAAAGTTCTGGCTGTTGCTGCAGGGGTCAGGTCATTTATAACACAATTTTCCCCGTAGGTATGTCACATCCCTTTGTGAAATGCATAAATGCAGGAGAGCTGGCCTTGTGGGATAGTCTGATGTGGGTAGTGGACCGGTCCTGTGGTGTAATCCTTAATTTCATGCCACCATCCAAAGGGTCACATTCTATAGGGTAACCATGTGGTATGAATTTGTTACTATGGAGAATTACCAACTCAGGCATTGGCACAGCCAGTCTCCTATGCACCAATACTTGTACCACTAGGGACAGTGTATCACTCTAACAGCACAGCTATTAGCACATTGAATGTTGTATCTAGTCGCCTCTGTACTAAGCTGTGTATGGAATAATTATGTACTTGTCTAAACAAACGGAATTTTGTCAAGTTTTTGGGTATCAAGTAAAGGAAAAGCTTAAGTCACTGAAGGAGTTGTCTGTGTCGCTTACTGTGAAGGAGGTTAAGAGGGCTGAAAAATAAATGCAAGATTGGTGTATGTAAAAAAATTGAACAATGGGGGTGAGGCAATGTTAACCCTCTGGGTTAGAAGAATCAGCTACTATGAACCAAATAATCTTTGCTGTTATATGAGACGAATATACATTACAGAAACATCTCAGTGAACTTTTATGGTTAATGGACAAGGGGGATAAAGGAGTAGAGGCAGTCAGCAGTGGGATCGGGTGGCATTGCAGGAGTGATGGGAACCCTGGGAGTGAGGGGACTGGGGTACTTCAGCTTCCTCGTTTAGTAGCTCTGTCTTCATATTGGAGCTATAGTATAAGTTTCGTCTAGGGACCTGACCTGAATTTATGAGTTCAAGGCCTTGCCAAACAGAAATACGGTGGCATCACTGTGTGCCCTGAGAGGCGGAATCAAAAAGTGTATGCAGTCAAGTGTCACAGTGCCAGGTGAAGAAGTAGAGGGCTGATGGAGTTAAGGACAAGCTCAGCATCACTTGCTCAAAATTCTCAAAATGATCGGAAGCCATGTGTGGGGGCAGGTAGGAACAGGCCTAGCCTCCAGCTGAAGAGGAAGGGGACATGGTCCCTTGAAGTGTAAGAATGGGGTGTAAAGAGTTAACTGGCCTAGTTATGACTAGGGCCTTGTAGGCTGAAACGCATCAACTGATTTTATTGGCATTTGTACAATGTGGTTTTTCAATAAAAATGAAGATTTTTAAGAGCAGCAACTGGTTGTGCAAATCATCTTAATGGATTATTTATTTGAAGCCTATCTGCACAGAGGGGCCCAAAATCCAAGGAACACATTTAGGCTTGCAAGGAGCTCAAATTACTCATCTAATTTCCTGACTACCTATCACTTTTTGGAGCCCCTGGAACACCAGGACAGTAGAAACATTCACAAAATGATCACATTTTGGAAAGCAAGGACCTCAAGGTTTTGTACAAAAGACATAGTGGGGGATATTTACTAAAACTGGTACACACAGAATCTAGTACAGCTGTGCATAGTAACCAGTTAGCTTTCAGGTTTTATTGCCAGAGCTTAATTGAACAAGCTGAAGTCAGAAGCTGACTGGTTACTATGCAGAGCTGCACTTGATTCTGTGTGCACCAGTTTTAGTAACCCCCCCCCCCCCCCATTAGTCTTAGAGATTTCATTTTTTTGCCACAAGTGCATAAAGAAAAGGAAAAATTATATTATTTACACAAAGCTGTCAATTTAATAAGATATTTCCCTCACACAGCATGGACATACTTACAATTACACCCAGAAACATATTCTAATATCCTCCTGAGTATGGGGATACCATGTGAGACTTTCTCTATATTTGGACTGATTACCTACCAAACATTGTATTTTGTGTAGCTGAAAAATCAACCAACTGTGGCAGACCATGCCACAATCTAAAATGGCAGTCTAGGCAAGATTTTGCAGGAAACAAGCACACTAATGGTGCAGGTGCTTCTTGGTAACATCAGGATTAGAGGCCAGAGCCCCACCCTTCCAAAGGGGTCAGTGTGTGTTGGGAACAGAAAGAGGTGCACGTCTGCACCGTGCTGTCCAGGACAGGACAGACAGAGGCACGAGCCTGTGAGAGATGGAGCAGCCGGTAGATGCAGAATAAAAGTCAAGCTGACAAAGGTATAATGTTTTGTGCAGGAGCACTGGGGCTGTGTGTTAGATAGTCTGGAGGACCTAGGCGTGAGGCCTGAGCAGTAGAGCTGCAAAGAGAGTCATGATGCTGAATATTGGTCGCTTGTTGTATTGATGGTGAGAACCCCCTGTGTGGGAAGATATTAAATTGTGAACGTTTCTTATGTTTTAATAAAAGTGGGCAGAAAGAGCCCTGAAAAGACACTTCTGGCATGTAAACACCCATGCAATTCAGGCGTGGGGGGAAAAAAAGGTCCTGCACTATTTTGGTGCAGATGCGATTTGAGCCATACAAAATGTATGGTTCAAATTGCACCGCACAGACATTGCATGTGATATGCACAGGAATGCAGTGCAATTCCTGTGTGAATCACATGCAATATTTTCCCACACAGCAGTGTGAACCTAGGCTCAAAGCTGTGAACTTCAAATCTTGGTATAAGAATTTGAACAAAGCATTTACCGTAGACTTTTTATTTTCATGTGCTCTATGCGTTAAGCTAAAATTTGCAGAGGGATTAAAACTACTTTAACCATATCCACTCCAAATTCTAGATTTAAAAATGCATTGAACATACATATCTCCCCTTCAATTGGAAAACAAAAACATTGAAATATCTGGGGATCTCCCTTACCCCGTCCTACGCAACTCTATATCAGGCAAATTTTCCCCCACAATACACTGCAATTGGGGAATTGTTGAGGAAATGGAAGCATTATCAGATCTCCCTTCTGGGACGTATTGCCTCAGTCAAAATGGTTATCCTCCCAAAACTGCTCTACTTATTTCAAACTCTTCCTATACCAATTCCATACATAGCCCTCCGTAAACTACAGACAGATATGATAAGGTTTGTATGGAACTACAAACGTCATAGGATACCCTTATCGGTGGTCCTAGCATCGAAGCTCGACGGTGGCCTTGGGTTCCCTAATTTTATATGATATTATCAGGCTGCCCAATTGAGAGCCTTAATCTCTTGGTTCCCGCAACGCTCATATAACAAGTGGACGGAGATTGAAAAAATATGGCTGGCACCGGTCCACCCAAATAGCCTGTTGTGAGGCGCAGGAAGTGAAATCGAGACAGGTAAACTACTGGGACCAACATGATCTTGTTTTTATACAACCCCAGACTGTCTGCCGGCCTCACACAGCAGATGTCTTCACCGTGGGCCTCAAGGAACCTCTTCCACTTTGGCCACCTGGTCGATCCTAGATCCCTTAAACTACTATCATTCTCTGCCATCCAGGACAAATATGGGGTTCCTCGTAGGGAGTTTTATGGATATCTTCAGACATTTTGCCCAAGCTATCACCCCTAATCTACAATTCTCCCCTCCTTCACCATTTGAGAGGATAATCCCAGAAGGCCTGAAGGGGAGGGGGCAGATCTCAAACATCTATCAGATACTCAATGCCTTTCCCCTGCTGGAACAGAATAAACACACATATATGAGAAGATGGGAGAAGATACTGGGGAGGAGTTATCCATAGAGGCATGGAGGGTGATCTGGTCTCAAGCTGCCAAGAGCTCAAGCTGTACTTTGTACAAGGAAACTTCCTATAAAATGATTTACTCTTGGTACATAACGCCGGACAGACTTCATGCCATCTATCCATCATGCTCTGATCGTTGCTGGTGATGTGGGTGAGCTATGGGTACCCTACTCCATATATATTGGAGCTGCCCCGTGATAGCCCCATACTGGCACACGGTATGACAGCTACTAACGCATCTATTTTAACTCCCCATCCCTGAAACTCCCAAATTCTTCCTGTTAGGTCTGTCAACGCTAAAGATGGCCAAGCAGCATAAAAAACTCCTTAGATATATACTTACTGCGGCTCGTTGCTTAGTGGCCCTTTATTGGAAGAGATAGCCCCCCACAGCTGAGCCCCTATATGCTAGGGTGAAGGATGTCAAGATGATGGAGCGTAGCCAGAATGCAGGACAGGTTGGGGGCTTATGACAGAATATGGGGGCTGTGGCATCGCCGGGAGGATGCATCGTGATCGCAATGGTGGAGGCTGGTGAGACGTGATCCCTTTATTTATTCTCCTTTTTTCTTTTTCCTCTCCATCTTTTTCTTTCTTCTCTTCTCTGGATTTTCTCTATATCTTGATTTAGTTTACCTTTCTTTTCTACTAGGTACTCTATATTATCGCAACTCAACCGACGAACTGGGTAGTATATCACGCTTCATAATGCTTGTACAGAATGGAAATGACTGCATTTTTAGGCCTCATACACACGGACGTTTTTTGACGCCGGCGTTTTCTGGCGTTTTTTGCAGCTCCCCATGTTAGTCAATGGCCCCATAAAAACGTTGGCGTTTCTGAGCTGTAGGTGGCGTCGGCGTTAGTGAGCAGAAAGTAGAACCCATGGCCATCGCGTTCTGAGGCTGTAACATTTTGACGTTTTTTGACGCCGACGCCACAATATGCCAAGAAACGCCAACATATGCCACCATATGCCACCTATTATTATACCGGCGTTTTCCGGCGTTTTTTGACGCCGACGTTTTTAGGTTGAAAAATAGCAGAGGGATGATTTTGTTTTAAAAAACGCCTATTGACGCCGACGCTCACTAACGCCGAAAAACGTCAATACATAACGCGGAAAAACGTCGCCTTTTTTTCCTTGACGTCGGGCCCGACGTTTTGTTTATTTTTTTATATACGCCCGTGTGTATGAGGCCTTAGAAAGATAGTACCTTTTTGGTTGATGGGCTCAGGATTTTTGTGATGCGTAGCTGCATTGCACCTACAGGGTTATGTGAAATGCTTATGTAAACTGACCTTCTCTACCTTGAACAATGCAGTGTTTATATTACGGAATGTGTGAGTATGACCTCTTTTCTTTATGTAACTGTTAATGTAACTTTTATTTATGTACATGTTATGTAAACTGTTAATTGAAAAAAGAAAATACATATCAATACTCATCAAAACGCATGTAAACACACAAAGATGACAATTCACCTACTCAATGCTACAAAAAATGTATCTCTATGGGGGCGTGGCCGGCGAGCGAAGCGGATGGCCGCTTTGTAATACAGCTCCGCTTTCCAGAGATCCCTAAAGCGGCTTAAAGCGAACCGGAGAGACTCCGAACGGATATTTTATTTCAGTAAGGCGGCGGGATTAAGCGGAGAAGATGGGGAAAAGAAAAGAAAGAACTCCCCGCAAAATAGGAGAATTCAAGAGTTTAAGCAGGGCTCTGCGCAGCCAAAATGGCGCCGGCTCATCTCCTCACACAGAAACAGCTGCAGGTTTACAGTTATCCAAAGATGTAAGTGAGACTGTCTGTGTGGAGGGCGCTCAGAGTTTGGGTGACATTCCCTCAGAGGATAGTAAAAGGAGGAGGCTTTCTCTAGAAAATAATGAGGATGAATCTCCTCAGAAAGAACTAATTACATCTAATCCTTATGCTGAGAAGCTGAATACTTTCCCTACACTAGGTCAACCTGTCTTAGATACTGACATGAAGGAAATGTTATTATCCTTGAGGGGAGAGAAAGAAAAGAAAAGGGGTAGAAGAGGCGAATTAGGGCGGCGGAATGACTTTATTTTATAGGCAAGCCTCAGAGAGGCCAAGCGAAAT
>BLSH010078870.1:377039-394662 GCA_018402905.1 Glandirana rugosa | reverse complement strand
ACGGTTCAACCCACGGCGTATCTCGTCTCCTCCTTTCACTTCCACTTCGTGTTAGGGGTTTCTCCGTCGGTAATACCTTCTCATCTCTCGTCGGTGGTATAAGGTGGTCTAACACCTCGACAATAGAGGATCGGGTGAAACAACGTTGAACGTTTGAAACGGAGTTCGTGTACTTCGCACCGTTTTTGTGGTAGGTAAACCCATGGTGCACGAACTGTTTCATAAATTGGAGGGTGGTGAGTCAGGCAACCGTTCTCGTGGACTTTCGGTGTGTCTTCCCTGTGTTAAGACAAGGAGGAGGAATGAGTAGAGTCAGACGGGGACGATATGGAGTACTGATCTCATCCGTGCGATCGTTCGGGTTCCGTCCGGACCCGGACCCGGACTTTGTCCCGAAGTTCGGACGGACCAGCAGAACCCGAACGTCCAGGTGTTCGCTCAACTCTAGTCATGAGGTATAGCAGGGGCAGACTGAGATGAGTAAGGAGGAGGAACAGAATTGTGTCCCTTCTGTGTGGCTTTCAGGTGCTCTTGCCAACGGACTGAGTGGTGGGAGGTTAAATACTTTGTCAAGCACGTGGTACCCAAATGGATGGTGTTTTTGCCACGCTTCATGTGCTTGAGGCAAAGTTTGCAAGTTGCAACAAAGTGGGCTAGGAGATAACAGCTCCACAATCTGGTGGAATATGGTGGCTGCTCTCTACTCTTCCATAATGGCTGCCTCTTTGGGGATTGTGCTTCACCTTCACTTTCCTCCTCTGCTCTATGCGGCACCCAACTTGGCAAAACGCTGCAGCTGGGGAAACATGACTGCCAATTTGTTGTGTACCAGTGTTCTCCCCTCTCTGTAGGCTCATGTTCCTACCGTCCTCAACCTCAGAACCAAGATCTGCATTAAACTAATGGCTGTGCATCATCAAGGAGCAAGTGGCTGACGCTGTGTTCAAATAACTCAACTGACTCCTCCATGCCTGATGCTGGGGCTATGGCAGGAATAGATGTGGACAAGGAGGCAGAAAAAGCCACTCTGGCAGCTGCAGTTTACTATGCACTAGTCTCTGCTTGGGTGACAGAGGATGAGGATGGTTTAGTAAGCCAGTCCACCACCTCCTCTGCATGCTGTGGCTGGATAGCACGGGCAACCTCACTAAACAGAGGAAATGATGCCCTACCTGAGGACGGACCAAGTTCACCTTTGCCTGTGGACACATATGCTGCTGGCCCCCTTACAGTACCATGGGAACATCTGCCTCTCCTTGTTGGCCTTCCAAACATGATGGTGGGGGGGGCGCTTATTAACAAAATGTAATAAAGAAAATTGCACTGACGCACTGAAATATACTGCATTAAACGTGCACCTATGCACTAAAATATGCAGCGTTAAACGTGCAGTAATGCACTGAAATATACAGCATTAAACGTGCACTAACGCACTGAAATGTACTGCGTTAAACGTGCACTAACACACTGAAATGTACAGCATTAAAGGTGCAGTAATGCACTGAAATATACTGCGTTAAATGTGTAGTAACGCATTGAAATATACTGCGATAAACCTGCAGTAACACACTGAAATATACAGCGTTAAATGTGCACTAGCGCACTGAAATATACTGCACTAAATGTGCAGTAACAGACTGAAATATACTGCATGAAACCTGCCCTGACAAAATAAACTGACACTAAAGTAAAAATGAATGGTCACACTATACTCACGCTGCACTATCACTAAATTCACACTAAACTGATATTTTACGCTGACAATAGAATCACAATAGTAAACTATAGCACGCTAACTCACTAGTAGCACTGAACAGAGCCCAGTTCTATCTCTCTCCATGCCAATATCACACAGGAAATGGCTATGGGGAGAATATTTTTATAGTGTGGGGTGGGAATAAGAGCAATGAGCCATTATTGGATAGAGACATCATTACTTTCTCCAATCATGGCTCTGACAGTGCTCAGTGCCCTGATTGGGCAAAGCTTTCATTGCTTCTGCCAATCAGGGCTTTCAATGCACTGTGCGGTGATGTAATGCATTGTGGTCATTCGGTTGACCAAACAAATGGTCGAATGGCCCAATAATTCGGTTGTTCGATGAAAGGGTGAACAGCCAATGTTCGGCCCCAGCTCATGCTCGGGCCAAACCAAACGCCCAACTCTACTCAGGAGTGCTTTGGCCCTACCTCTCCTTTAATGGGTTTGTGATAGTTGCAACACAAGTGCTCTGCACTGTAGAGACTTCTGCCCAGGAGTCGTGTAATGAAGAGATTGTGTACTGCACTGTAAGGACCCTGTTCAGGAAGTCGGATAACGGACTGTAATGCTACACAAACCTTCTTCAGTAAACCATTGAAAAGCATTGTGAGTGGGCATTCTTTATATAAGAGTGGGTCTCAGGCCTGAAGTAAAGGTGACACAAAATAGCAGAGTCTCTCCCAACAGACAGGTGTGTGAGTGCCCTATCCAGAGAAGAAGCGGGACCTGATTTAGCAATCCCGGTCCCTTACACAGG
This sequence comes from Glandirana rugosa, assembly GCA_018402905.1. Classification (NCBI taxonomy): domain Eukaryota; kingdom Metazoa; phylum Chordata; class Amphibia; order Anura; family Ranidae; genus Glandirana; species Glandirana rugosa. Next base: position 392,144 of record BLSH010078870.1, on the reverse strand, counting down.
TGCTGTGGCACATACAGTGTGTGAATGAGCACCTTCTTTGTGGGCTTGCATACATGCATTCATGGAAACATGGGCATCCCCATACAGAAACATGGGCTGCTTGCTTGCAGATACAGTTGTAAGAAACAAGGTGCTAATTCGCACTGTGCCCGTGTGAAGGAGTCCTAAAGAGTCAAGATAACAGCCATCGAACAAGCATTTCCCAGAAGGAGATCAGCATTGGTGGCCCCTGTATATCATTAGTGACAGTTGTTTTAATAAACAAGCACCAGTATGTTGTGTTCAAAGCGGAACTAAACCCAGCGATTCAACGGTTTAAAAAAAAAAGTTACATTCCTGGAATGCCGGGATTGCTAACTGTCACATTTGCTTGTAAACTCAACCACACTGCCAAACCATCAAATAGCTGGAATCATAACTGAACACATGTGCAGCATCATGGCAGTTGCAGATCAAACAGAAGCTAAGCTTGTAGCTTCCTTGGCTGAAAAGGATAGGAGAGTTTAGCTCCGCTTTAAATTCAAAAGTTGGTTGCCAATATTGGCCAGTGATGTTATTGGATTGGAGGAGTTGGAGTCTTTAACAACAGTGTTGGAGAGGAGAACAGTCCAAGGTACGTTCAATCTTGGACAACTCCTCTCACCCACTCCACAATACGCTGGTCAGTCTGCGGAGTACCATCAGTGGCAGATTGTTACAACCATGATGCACCACAGAGCAACATAGGAAATACTTTTTGCCTGTGGCTATCAAGTTATAGAATTCTTCACTGTGAGGACTGGAGGTGAAGATTTAATTCTGGTTTATGATCAGGATTTTATGTTGTTTTTATAGTATGTTGGTTAGTGGCGGGCCATCCATTAGGGGCGCCCGGATGCCGCCCCCATTATCCACGGCCACCACTCCCTATATGAATAGATAGATTCATTCATAGCATGAGCTCTATCCATGGCCGCCAATGCCGACCCCCTATTCATGAATCCAGCCCCTTTCAGGACGCCGGGTGCATGAATTACAGTGACGGGGGTGTTTATTTGAAGCACCTGATTAGAGCTAGAGGCTCAAATGGGCTTCAAAATAGGTTGGGCTCGTGGTGCAGACCATAGCGCCATGAGCCCACACAGCTGTATTGAAACACTGATCCTCAATCCGGCCAATCAGAAACAGGTCTGAGACCTGTTTTGCTTTATGCTCGTGGAGCCGCCGGTGAAGAGAAGGGCCCCGACCGGGTAGGTTTGCCACCCCCCATAAAAAATTACCACCTGCCACCACTGATGTTGGTATTATGTGTGTATTATTTGCATTTGGTAGTTTGATTTTTGTTATTTTAATCTGTGTTATTTATTCTATGTTGCATTTTAATTGCAGTGGCGGCCCATAATGCAAGGCCCGGCTCCTGGTTCCTAATCTACATGCGGGGCGCCGGACGCATGGATTCCAATGGGGTTTTTTTTATTTTTTAGAAGAACATGATTAGAGCCAGAGACTCTAATAGGCTTCAAAAAAGGGTGGGCTTAAGGCGCAGCCCACCCAGTTATTTGACAATAGTGAATTAATATTCTCTATTGTCTTCCTGATTCTCCTCCCAGCCAAACAGGAAGCGGGTCCTGAGACCCTTCACCTGATTGGCCAAGAGGAGAAGCGATCCTATTAGCCACCGAGGAGGAGGAGGGAGAAGACACAGGGGAAGCCACTGTGAAGCACCAGGAGGAGGAGACGTCGCCTGCCACCCGGAGGAAGCGCTGCCTGTGACCTGGATGAAGTAAGTGCGGGGTCTGTGACCTGACCGGGAGGGGGGTGGTGGCGGGTGGATTGTATCTCGCCCCCCAAAAAAAATACCACCATCCGCCACTGTTTAATTGTATGGATGTTCTATTAGAGTGTCGTTTTTATTTGTTTTATTTGGTGGTAATTTTGTTGTGTCTTTGTATCTTGTTCTGTTCATTGCTGTGATCTTGTGCTGTCTTTGGTGAGTGTGACCGTATCACAATTTCCCTTTGGGATTATTAACCTATTCTGACCTGTGCATATAAGAACCCATGTCTTCTTTGTATGAAGTGTAATTATGACTTCTTTTATTTGCAGGTATTTATATCACCCCAAATAACCCCTGCTATCCAAACTGTAACCACATCTCTCCCTATAGGACAGAGAAGCAGGGTAAAATTGTAATCAGGGAGAGATCATGACAACCTAAAAAAGTCCATATCATATACTGTACATCTAAAAACTGCTGGTGCCACAGCCAGTGTAGTGTAGTGTAGTAGTTGGTGTCAAAATCACTCTCTGGAGGGAATTCCAATTTACTAAAACTGGAGCATCTGTGCTTGGTAACCAATCAGCTTCTACCTTCAGCCTCATTAAAAAATGAAAGCTAGAAGCTGATTGGTTACTCCAGTCTCATTACTGCTCCCTTCACAGCTATACGCACGACATTCCTCCGCTGTCACATTCTATAGACCCCGCCCACTCTGCCTGGGGAGTAATACAGCGATTCTGCCAGTCATGGTTCAGCACGTGACTGTCACTAAGGAAACAAAAACACGTGATGTCATCAGCGCGAGACAGAATGACACAGCGGATCCGTATAGAGCGGCCTGGAAGCTTCTGGCTCCGGTAGAGGGGGGAGGCGGGTGATGACTCGGCGCTTCAGGCCGGTTACTCAGCATGTGGGAGGGCGGCTATATAATGGGGACTGTGGGCGGCCGGGCCCGGAGACACCGGGGAGTGCTGGACGACTACAGGGTAAGAGAGTGCGCTGTGTATGGGGGAGTCTCTGTGTGAGGGATATGGTGTTCTATGTATGTATAGAGGTAAGGGGGAATCCTGCTATGAGCCCACCCCCCTGTCTGTGAGGGGAGATCCTATCACTCATCCACAATGTAACAAAGATCACACAGGATACCAAAGTATACAAATATAAACTTCATTCTAATATGAAATGTATCTCAGTGATAAATATATAAAAATATACCACTTTAATGAAAAAGTGAACCATCCCTTGGGTTAAACAGATAATGCGGGCGATCATTGTGTTGTGATGGTGACGTCCGCAGGATCACAACGCTGACGTGTGTGTGTGTGTGTGTATATATATGAGGAAACCCGTGTGTGTATGTATGGATGTATATGTAGATGTATGATTTATGGATGTATAGATGTATGTATTTGTCTGTATATGTATGATTTATGTCTGTATGTTTGATTTATGTATGATGTATATGTCTGTTTATGTATGATGTATATGTATGATTTATGTCTGTATGTTTGATTTATGTATGATGTATATGTATGATTTATGTCTGTATGTTTGATTTATGTATGATGTATATGTATGATTTATGTCTGTATATGTATGATGTATATGTATGATGTATGATGTATATGTATGATGTATGATGTATATGTATGATTTATGTCTGTATATGTATGATGTATATGTATGATGTATGATGTATATGTATGATGTATGATGTATATGTATGATTTATGTCTGTATGTTTGATTTATGTATGATGTATATGTATGATTTATGTCTGTATGTTTGATTTATGTATGATGTATATGTATGATTTATGTCTGTATATGTATGATGTATATGTATGATGTATGATGTATATGTATGATGTATGATGTATATGTATGATTTATGTCTGTATATGTATGATGTATATGTATGATGTATGATGTATATGTATGATGTATGATGTATATGTATGATTTATGTCTGTATGTTTGATTTATGTATGATGTATATGTATGATTTATGTCTGTATGTTTGATTTATGTATGATGTATATGTATGATTTATGTCTGTATATGTATGATGTATGTGTGATTTGTCTGTATATGTATGTTTTATGTCTGTATATGGATGTATGATATATATGTATGATTTATGGATGTATGATGTATTCTATGTGTGTGTTTTCAGCTAGTGTTGGGGACCCCCATTGTCCCCTATCTGAGTAAGCGGCGGGTTCAAACTGATGCGACGCGAGAAGCCTGCAAATCCACTGCGGGTTCCCACATCGCACCCGACTCACAGGCAGTTCACCCTTCCATATGCAAACTGTGGGGAGTGTCAATAGAAAGCTAAGGGCGCCCCCAAATCAGTTCACATAGCGAACTACAAACTCCAACAGGAATCGGATCACATGGGTGTGGACACCCAATGCCATCTGATTCTGCTGCGGACCAAAAAAAGGGTCCTGTGCGAGTTTGGTCCGACTACAATGTGAAGTATGGCTGAGATCGCATGTGATTCACACTGCAGTGCGGTGCGAATCACATCCGATCTCCGGGATCGCACCTGTGTGAACCGGCCCTTCTAGACAATGACACCGGTAGTCCCTCCATACCTGGAAACCTGAAGCCAATCTGTACACACATACAAGGACTGTCCTACCAGCATGATTTAGAGGGTTTGAGGGGACCAGAATTGGAGCAGGAAAGGATCAAACGTCCTAATAATCTTCTCTTATTTGCTTCCTTTTGGTTTATTAAATATACCATTAAAAATGTTTTCTTATATCGGTTCAGTACATTTTGATCCTGCCAGAAATCCAGTTCTGTTAATCCTACATTTTATCTCAAACAATGCTGTCAGTCTTCCACGGGTTACTACAAAACTCCTTGCTCCTTGTTAAGTGCATGATAATAGTGGGAGGTGTTCAGTAGTCCTGACACACTGTGTGTCCAAGGGTGACAGTGCTCCTGCTTAAAAGGGTTGTAAAGGCAGAATGTTTTTTATCTTAATACATTATATGCATTAAGATAAGAAAACCTTGTGTGCAGCAGCCCCCCTAACACTTTCCTGAGACCTCTGTCTATCCAGCAATGTTGTAGGATTGTCTCCTCTGCCCGGGACTCTCCTCCTTATTGGCTGAGACAGCAGTGCAGCACCATTGGCTCTTGCTGCTGTCAATCAAAGTCAGTCAGCCAATGAGAAGAGAAAGGGGTGGGGCCGGGCCACAGCTCCATGTCTGAATGGATACACGGAGCTGCAACTCAGTTCGGGTGCCCCCATAGCAAGCTGCTTGCTGTGGGGGCACTCAACAGGAGGGAGAGGCCAGGAGCACAGAAGAGGAGGATCTGGGCTGCTCTGTGCAAAACCAACTGCACAGAGCAGGTAAGTATAAGATAACATGTTTGTTATTTTTTACCAAAAAAAAAACAAGACTTTAAATCACTTTAACTACTTGCCACACGCTTTAGCCGAATGAGGGCTACAGCGAAGCTGATCATTTCTTTCCCACTGACAACGAGAGGAGAGCCGATAACCAACTTGTGTGAAAGGGACATCTACACTGATAATCAGGGCACTGATTATCACTGCAGTCTCATCAGTGTCGCCTCATCAGTCCCACCCACCAGCTACCTCATCAGTGCAGCCTATCTGTGCCACCTCATTGGCACACATCAGTGAAGGAGAGAAATTACCCTTTTTGCTAAATTTTATAACAAATTATGAAAAAAATTGTTTTTTTTTTTGTTTTTTTTCCCCAAAATTTTCTGTCTTTTTTTGTTTATTTTGCAAAAATTAAAAACCCAGTGATATTTAAATACCACTAAAAGAAAGCTGTATTTGTGTGAAAAACATGATAAAAATGTCATATGGGTACAGTGTTGCATGACCGTGCAATTGTCATTCAAAGAGTGACCGCACTGAAAATTAGCCTGGGCAGGAAGAGGGTAAAGGTGCCTTGTAGACAAGTGGTTAATAGATAGAGTTCAGGGAGTGAGCACTGTTATCCTAGGGCAGGAAGTGTTACTGGCATGATCACCAGTAAAGGGAGAAAAATCTGAAAAGAAAATGAATGCAGTCACCACATCTAAGCACTGGTACACCGCAATATGTTTCATTTTTGTTCTTGGTTAAGATATGCTTTAGTTATGTGATTTAATTACGTGCATATACTAAGCTCCCTCTTCTTTTTTCAGTTAATGTCTTTATTTTTTTATTTTTACAGGATTTTCAATTGCAAAAGCAAGTAGCAGCATTGTACGATGGAATTTCCAGACTTAGGAAAACATTGCTCAGAAGTCACCTGCAAACAGCTAGGTAAGTGATCATTTTCAGCCTCCTATGATTAGAAGGTGTGGTTTAGGCTGGGTTCACACTATCCGACAAAAAAACGGTCCTACTTTGATCCTACACTGCTGTGCGATTTACTGTCCTACATAGGGTCAAAGTCGGACTGTTTGTCTGTGAACAGAGATCCGACTTTGATCCCGACAATGCCAGGCACTTTGTGCTCTGGGGATCTTGAAGGGGAACTCCACGCCAAATTTAAAAAAAAAAATGGCATGGGGTCCCCCTCCAGGGGCATACCAGGCCCTTTGGTCTGGTACAGGTTTTAAGGGGAACCCCCACGCCAAAAAAACAGCGCGGGGTCCCCCCCAAAATCCATACCAGACCCTTATCCGAGCACGCAACCCGGCAGGCCAGGAAAGGGGGTGGGGACGAGTGAGCGGCCCCCTCCCTCCTGGACCATACCAGGCCACGTGCCCTCAACATGGGGAGTATGGGTGCTTTGGGGCGGGGGGGGGGCTCTGCGCCCCCCACCCCAAAGCACCTTGTCCCCATGTTGATGAGGACAAGGGCCTCTTCCCGACAACCCTGGCCGGTGGTTGTCGGGGTCTGCGGGCGGGGACTCATCGGAATCTGGAAGCCCCCTTTAACAAGGGGGCCCCCAGATGCCAGCCCCCACCCTATGTAAATGAGTATGGGGTACATCGTACCCCTACCCATTTACCTGGAAAGAAATATGTACACAAAAAAACCACACAGCTTTTTAATATATTTTATTAAATCTGCTCCGGCTGTCTTCTCCCCTCTCCTGTGTCTTCTTTTCTTCTGCTCTTTTGCGGGGTCTTTCATCTTCTGAGGGGTCTTTTTTTCTTCTCCTCTGCGGCGTCTTCTGCTCTTTTGCCGGTCTTCTCTGCTGTCCTCTTCCCTCTCTTCATCTTCTTCTTCTTTTTCTTCCCATGTTGACACGACGCAATCTCCTTCACGAATGCCCTCGCCGCTCTGTGCTGTGCCTTATATTGGCATGGGTCGTGGTTACCAGATGACATCACCTGGAGGTCCCGCCCCATATGAGGTCACAGCTCCGCCCCCAGGATGTGACCTCATATGGGGCGGGACCTCCAGGTGATGTCATCTGGTGGCCACGCCCCATGCTAATATAAGGCACAGCACAGAGCGGCGAGGGCATTTGTGAAGAAGATCGCGTCGTGTCAACATGGGAAGATGAAGAGAGGGAAGAGGACAGCGGAGAAGACCGGCAAAAGAGCAGAAGACGCCGCAGAGGAGAAGAAAAGACCCCTCAGAAGATGAAAGACCCCGCAAAAGAGCCGAAGAAAAGAAGACTCCGGAGAGGGGAGAAGACAGCCGGAGCAGATTTAATAAAATATTTTAAAAAGCTGTGTGTTTTTTTTGTGTACATATTTCTTTCCAGGTAAATGGGTAGGGGTACAATGTACCCCATACTCATTTACATAGGGTGGGGGGCCGGCATCTGGGGGCCCCCTTGTTAAAGGGGGCTTCCAGATTCCGATGAGTCCCCGCTCGCAGACCCCGACAACCACCGGCCAGGGTTGTCGGGAAGAGGCCCTTGTCCTCATCAACATGGCGACAAGGTGCTTTGGGGTGGGGGGCGCAGAGCCCCCCCCCCCTGCCCCAAAGCACCCATACTCCCCATGTTGAGGGCACGCGGCCTGGTATGGTCCAGGAGGGAGGGAGCCGCTCGCTCGTCCCCATCCCCTTTCCTGGCCTGCCGGGTTGCGTGCTCGGATAAGGGTCTGGTATGGATTTTGGGGGGACCCCAGGCTGTTTTTTCGGCGTGGGGGTTCCCCTTAAAACCCGTACCAGACCAAAGGGCCTGGTATGCTCCTGGAGGGGAACCCCATGGCAGTTTTTAAAAAAAAAAAAATATGGTGTGGAGTTCCCCTTCAAGATCCCCACAGCACAAGTCGCATGCCAAAGTCGGATCAGTGAAGACACTGATACGACTTTGATCCGACTTCAATGCCTTTCAATGGGCTGAAGTAGGATCAAAGTCGGACAAAAGTAGTACAGGAACCTTTTTCAAAGTCGCTCCGACTTTGAAAAACACATGTCGGAGCAGTTAAGACGGCTCTCATAGGGAATCATTGTTTTTGTGACGTAATGCAACTTGTGCTCTTCATGTCGGTCCGAGAATCGGACTAGTGTGAACCCAGCCTTAGGGTGGAAATAGATATCCTTGAATTGCATGGCACAGAGATCCCCTTCATTTTAGCCAGGGCCAGACATGGTTGAAGGCGTGTCCTACTGCTCAATTATTTCCATGCTGTTAAAGCTGATCTCAGAATTACACAAAAATATCCTTGTAGTGCCCCCCCCCCCCTTCTCCCTGCACTACAAGGGTTAAGTGGTTCTTAAAGTGTTACTGAACCCACAACAGTAAAATCAGCCAGTATATGCAGTAAAGCATGCTTGTTATACGCACTGTGGAACCTAAGGGGTTAATCCTCCCCCTTCTTGCATTGTCTCCAAAACATGTCCAACAAACAAAATGGAGTCATGTTGCACATGCTCATTTTGGTGTGTGTGTTTTTTTTTTCTTGGGAGAGTGCATGTGATCATCCCAGGACCAGACAGAGGGTCAGGGGTCCTGCATCCTGGTAGGACAGCCCGTGCAGTATGAAAATTCCTCCTACAAGCTTTAACCAGGCACTGATAGATGTTACAAGACTGCTGTTGAGAAAGGGTATTTAACAGTTTATATTTACTAAAATGATTGCATTTCCATGTTCTGTGTACTGTGGGAGACCAGATATAGTGAATGCAGGCTCCTGGGTTTAGTAACACTTTAAGCATTCATTCACATAGGGGCGACCCGACTTCGCTAGGCGATTTCAGTGCGACTTTCAGCGCGACTTCAAGGACCTCAGGCGACTTTACAACATGACTTTTGCCAGGCGACTTTGCCTTGACCAATCAGAGAAGGGAGGGAGGGGGCTGCCTAAAAATAAATTCTATTCTTTTAACTGTAAAGTCGCTTCCATGTAGATAAGGATCCGACTTCGAGGCGACTTCTATTGAATCCTATGGGCACAAGTCGGATAGAAGTCGCCTAGAAGTAGTACAGGAACCTTTTCAGAAGTCGCCTTTAAGTCGGAGCGACTTCAGTCATGTATATTAAGACGGCTCCCATTGATTTCAACGGGATTTCAAATGTCAAGCGACTTGGGGCGACTTGAGGCAACTCAAGTCGGATCCCAAGTTGCCCCTGTGTGAACGGGCACTTAGGCTCCGTTCACATATATGCGAATTGGATGCATCCGATTCGCATGACATGTGAACCAAACCGGATTTCTATGGCCCCAGGTCACATATCTGCGGCACAGCGGCATTGTGAATTTGAAAAGAGTCCTGTGCGTTTTCTGAGCACTGCGGTGCGGTTCATATGCAAATTCCAGGCTGATTGCCTTCCATGGAAAAGCATCTGAATTGCACATCATCAGTTCTGTACAGGAATTGAGAAAAAAAAACATTTTTTGGTGAGTGAGTAGGGGGTGTTTTTTTTTTTTCCCTCAAATTTTATTGCCAGCAATTCTTTCAGCTGTCAGCAGGGAACCCACTGACAGCTGATGAGCCATCGGTTGTCAAGCACGCAGTGCCTGGTTTCCTGGGCCTCTCCTTAACATCAGTCATGTTAAAGACGCTGGGGGCCACTGACTCTGAAAATTTGCAGCTGAACAGCTTCTTTGGAAATTGCAGTGAAAACAGACAGGAAATTCACACCGGATGTGTGTGAACCTAGCCTAAGTCTAGGGGTAGAGGAATAAGCTGTGATACTTGCCTTTTTCTCTGGTAGGCTCCTTTTCTGTCCGATACTCTGGATTGTTGCTGGGCCCTCACCATCCTCCCATTCAATGCAGGACTATTGGTCCTGCATTGTATTTGATGACATCAGCTTGTGACCACTGGCCGGAAAGCCATAGCAAAGGGGCTTCAGGGGACTGATTGTACTGATGGAGGGGGGCCTGCCATAGTGAGAATCTTGGAATCTCTACAATCTATGGCCATTTTGTTCTAGCTAGAGTAGGGAAGGGTAAGAACATCAAATATGTTTTTTTACTACTTCCTATTGGAATGATCTGCATTTCATTCCTGTTACTGACATTGCATCTTGAAATTACAGTGGCTGGTCATGGGCTTTAGTGCTGGTTCACACTAATTCGACTTGAGTCACATGACCTGGGAAAACACATTGTATTCAGTGGTGCTCAATCTCATCAGTACGACTCAGCACGGTGCGACTTTAGAAAAGATTCCTCTGCTACTTTGGTGCAATTTACAGTGCGATTAGGTCCCATGGAATATGCAAATTCACATCAAAGTTGCACTGAAATTCACATCAAAATGGCATGGCAGCAGTGTAAACTCAGCCTACTGCTTATCACCTAAAATTCATAGTGGCAAGGTATTTTCAGTAGTGGCTTAGGCACATGGCTGCCAGGAATACAGTGCTGCTTTATTTTTTCTCCTAATCTGAATGCAGTGCTATTTTTCTTTTGAGCCCATGCACACAATGTGTAAACTTGCACTGCATTCTGATCTAATAAAATCATGTGCAACAATCGCACATAAATGCGTGTACATGCAAATTCACATGAAATGTAACCTACAAGGCTTTGATGTTTGTTTGTTTTTTTTGTTTTTTTTCAGATTTTCTTCCACTGAAATGTGATGCTTGTGAAGACCTATTTTGCAAGGACCACATAACCTATGACCAGCATAAGTGTACTTCTGCGTATAAGAAGGTATGTTTGCTGTGTTTTTTTTCCCAGTGCTGAAGTGGAAAAAAAGATAATATACATCAGTTTCTCTGGGTTTAAGTACATTGAAAAGGACTTGAATCGTTCCGATATTTTAAAAAGGCAATGGGCAATATTGCTTTTTAAACTTAATATGATTACATACCAGATTTATTGGTTCTACTTTCAGATCCAGATATATCATACGCTCTGTGTGTATTCTGGTGTTCCATAAAAGTGAAGGCAAAGATTACTTCCTAGTTTTGTCTCTCCCTTACACCTTTTAGTTAAATCATTCTGGTTACACATTGACAAAAGACTTGATGCCTGGCAATATAGTGCCTTTAGTCTTATTAAAAAAAAATATATATATATCATGTGAACTCTACTTTGGACTAGGTGTGCTAAATTTTAGTAAAAACAAAAACACATCCATATTGGTGTAACAGTTTCTGAGGATATCCTGTCATTTGAATAACATGAACTCATTTTATATAGGGAACAAAAGTGTGTGTGTGTTTGTGGGGGGGGGGGGGGGGTGTCCAGTGACTGCCTTCTACTTATAACAGACCTCCACCCCTGAAACAACATTGAACAAAACTATAATTTGCCCCCTGGGATGAGGTCTGTATAAGGTCAACACACAAAAAATATAGTAATGGAGTATGCAATTTTATGGAAACATAACAAGGTGGAATATGGACAAACTTGTATATAGCCCAAGGTATAATATAAAATAATACATTCATATAATCGTAAGCATCTATAAACATGGTACATAGGATGATGGTGAAATATGAATATTGACAAAAGAGCAAGGCTGATAAATGATGCAGGTAAGGCATAAAGCAGGGGGCCTGAAATATGGGTACCTTATACTTAGGATCTGTAAGATGGCTCCAGGAACCTCCCCTTAGGAGGACAGCGGGTGACGTCTGGCCCGGGAGCTATGGGGACAAGGCCGGCAGCGCCCAGGCGGAGACCGGGCGGGGGGTGGGCAAAGCAGGAAGCATTGGAAAGGATTTTTCCCCTGACATGTCCCACATTCCATACGCAAGATACTATAAGAGGTGCATGTGTAGTGCGAGTATATCTTGATTGGCAGATCACTGCTATAAAAGCAGAGTAAAAAATGTAGGTATATTACTAAGCTGGTATTAGTAGAGGAATGTATGTTGGGGAAATGCAGGGGATAGAAAAAAAACAAAAAAAGACAGTGAGGGGAAAATTGAGTGATGAAAAATGGAAAGAGAAGGGGGAAAGAAAAAGCGAAAAGGGTAGTGGAATAGTGATATGAAGAGTGATGGGAGAGGTCAAAGTAATTGCATGTGTGGGAAAGGTCAATGTGCATGGAAGGTAACCATCAGTGACAGATAATGGGGTATGGCGGCGTGAGTATGAGCAGTGGTGGGAGAGGTCAAAGTAAGTGCATGTGTGGGAAAAGTAAATGAACATGGGGAGTGATCAGCAGTGACAAATAGTGGGGTGAGACAGTGTAATTACAGATACACGGTTGGCTCAGAGTATAGCATGGTGTGAAGTGTATAATAGTGCTTACCCATCCTGTGTGTCCTAGCACCCCTAGGGCGGGGGGCGGGAGGGGTCAGCATGGCAGCTCCTTCCCTTCACTCAGCAGTCACATTAATTTATGCTAAGACAGACAGGATGGGCCTCATCCCCTCAGCTCCCGGGCCAGACGTCACCCGCTTTCCTCCTGGGGAGCGGTTCCTGGAGCCCTCTTACGGATCGTAAATATGGGGTACCCATGTTTCAGGCCCCATGCTTTATGCCTTACCTGCATCATTTGTTATCAGCCTTGCTCTAATTGGGACCCCTTTTTCTTACATTATGCATCTATTCCTGAGGAAGCAAGCTAAGCTTGCGAAACGCGGCGAGATTACAGTTGCAAATATTCATATTTCACCATCATCCTATGTTCCATGTTTATAGATGCTTACGATTATATGACTGTATTCTTTTACATTATCCCCTGGGCTATATACAAGTATGTCCATATGCCACCTTGTTATGATGTTTCCATGATCTGCAAATAAAATTTGTATATGCCATTACTCTATTTTTGTGTGTTTGACCATTTATACAGACCTCATCTTAAAGTCCCAGGGGGGAATTATTATTTATTTCCAGTGTTGAATAGTTTACTTAATCAGTATAATTATTTGTGTTTTTAAATGGGCATTATTCTCCACTAATCAGGGATCTATTGCTTTGCACAATGTTCACAGGTAGGAGGATAAGAGGGATGACTTCATCAATGTGCTGCTATTCTTTGATTGGGCAATCAGTCTGGATGATTAAAGCTGAATTTCAGTAGCTATTCTATTGTTGCCCATCATATAGGTGGTTATCTCTACCTGGATCAGACTGAGAAAGATGTTAGTGGTTCTAAAGGCTGAAAAAAACACTTCCGGCAGGAAGCTCTGGCACGGTACGCCAGACCTTCAGAGCGCATGCGCCGCTGATGTCAGCCGCTGCATGCAGTGTGAATATCTTCTAAACCATGCAGGTTTAGGAGATATTTATTTTACCTACAGGTAAGCCTTTTAGGCTTGCCTGTAGGTAAAAATAACAAAACTGGGTATACAACCGCTTTAATGCATTCCCTACAACTGGTTCTACCAGCCCCCACCCCAATCTAGCGCTGTCCTGACTACAGGACCTGTGGGTGTCATCGGCTCCTGCTGCTTTCATTCAGACTCTTGTGAGGAGGGAGCAGGGACGTGTGTTACCATTACCATAGTGCATGGCTTGCTAAGGAGGTACTCCAGAGGAAGCAGCAGCGGTGACCACTGGCGGGGCACTGCCAAAAAGGAAGTAAGCTCCGCTCTGTGTAATATCAATGCAAAATGCAGGTAAGTATAACATCTTTTTTTATTTTAAGACAAAAAAAAAAATACCTTTTAGTATCACTTTAATCTGTGAACACGGGAGATGCTTTTAGCTGTAAGAGTTAGGTAGGACATCTATTGGACACATTAAAGTCCTAAGATAATGATTTTTGCCTAAATTTCTGCTTTAATTTGAAACCTTTAATTAGCTATGGTCATAATAACAAAATGTTAGCTCCATTTAGCTAAGGTTTGAATACCCATATGCCCAGAATATTAGTTAACACTTTAGCTATTAATTACTCTTTTCAGTAAAGTTGTGCAAAAAGCAGGGTTGATGTAGGGAGGAAGCAATCAGTTTTCAGCTAATGAACAGCAATGAGAGATGTATTCTAATTGGCTGCTGTGGGTTACTGCCATTGCTCCTGGCTTTATTCTGTAGCCCTGGTTCTCGTGTGGAGGTTTTGTCCCAATAGGGAAAGGAAAGAAATACAAAGGTGACAGATTGTAACCTTTTCCTGCTTTATTTAAAACCAGAACGTTTTTGGTTGGAGTTGGGCTTTAGCTATATTTACACAGTGATATCTTTTTTTAAAACTCTTGTTTTGTATTTACTCTGGAATTCTAGAATATGTAGACTATTTGGAAGCAGTGTGTTTACATGGATTTGACTTCAAATTAACTGTGTATTGGTGTTGCTGCAGAGTAGAATTTTTAGATGTCCCTTCTTCCTGACCAAGGATGTATACTGCAAATTGTAATTCTGGCATTTTGAGTACCATCGGATCATTGTCATATGAGGCATAAAACATTCTTTGCAAACACAAATCATAAATGTATATAGTTGTGGCACCATATAAGTTGTGGTAATTAAACATTCTTTGCTGTTCTGATATAAGAAAGGAGGTTAGGGTTGTCAATATCATATTCACAGCTTCAGTAAAGTTACTTCTACCAATACAAAGCTACAATATGCATATTTCTGTATCTGTGTTAATAATCCGTTTATTATTATTATTATTATTATTATTTTTTTCTCCCCAAGGATGTGCAAGTACCTGTCTGTCCACTGTGTGGCGCCCCTGTTCCAGTAAAAAAAGGAGAGCTGGCAGACCTTGCAGTAAGCCAACACATAGACAGAAGGTGCAGCTTGAAGCCAAAACAAAAGGTTTGTTTTCTTTACTCTGGCTTGAAACTTTGCTTCTGGAAACATTGCTTCTCACTAGAAATATCTGCCCAGTTATTTTAGGATTTTTATTTTCTCTAGGTATTTTATATAGCACAGACAGTTTACACAGAGCTTTACATGTTGTACATTTACATCAGTCCCGTCCCTCAAGGAGCTTACAATTAACAGTCCCTATCTCACATGTATAAATACACATAATGGGGTCAATTTAGAAGGGTCAGACCAGCATGTCTTTTGGAGTGTGGGAGGAAACTCAAT
>BLSH010078870.1:346886-362301 GCA_018402905.1 Glandirana rugosa | reverse complement strand
TAGGTGTTTGGACCAGTGGGACTCAATTTATAGACTTTTATATAGGGGTAGGGAGTCATTAATAAGTTGACGTAAGTGACCGACCCTCTCCAGGACAGTAAAATTCCTTTTTTTATGGAAAAAGTACAAGATTCACAACAACCTTTTAGCATATTTAGAAAACATCAAATCCCTAAATATTCCCAGGAGACATTTTTTAGTATCTCTGCAGTCTGCTGTGGGACGCAAGCCAGCCTTTTGTAATCGAGCAGGAGTAAGGTGAGTATGATGGAAAATCTTGAGTCGTATAAGGACCCTTTCACATGGGCTTGTCCGTGTAAGGACTCCGCTTTGCTCAGCAGGGATTGATCTGCTGCGCAGGCGGATGATCGGTCTGTCTCTACTCACTGTGCCAAATTACACACACGCAGCTAGTAGTAATAGAATGAATAATTGTAAGGCAGCCCAAATTCTTCTCGAAGTTGTAAAAATTATTTAAAGCCTTGTGCTGTAAAAAGATTTCAGATATTTAACTCAGGGTGACCAGGTTTGTGGATCAGAGCACCTGATGGATGTGGCACTTGTGGATGGGAGCACAACTTTCCCAGGGTGGGATTAAACCAAAGAGGGTTATTGGGGAATGTTGACCAAGAGGCCTTAAATCAGCGATGAGAAACAAAGGGAAGTTCTGAACATTATGGTACTTGGGCAGTGGGGCACCCTACATCTATAAACCACTGACATTGACAGTATGTGGCCTTGCAAAAAGAGCTTTTCTGGGCATATACAGTCAGGTCCATAAATATTGGGACATCGACACAATTCTAATCTTTTTGGCTCTATATACCACCACAATGGATTTGAACTGAAACGAACAAGATGTGCTTTAACTGCAGACTTTCAGTTTTAATTTGAGGGTATTTACATCCAAATCAGGTGAATGGTATAGGAATTACAACAGTTTGTATATGTGCCTCCCACTTTTTAAGGGACCAAAAGTAATGGGACACATTAACAATCATAAATCAAACTTTCACTTTTTAATACTTGGTTGCAAATCCTTTGCAGTCAATTACAGCCTGAAGTCTGGAACGCATAGACATCACCAGATGCTGGGTTTCATCCCTGGTGATGCATTGCCAGGACTCTACTGCAACTGTCTTCAGTTCCTGCTTGTTCTTGGGGCATGTTCCCTTCAGTTTTGTCTTCACCAAGTGAAATGCATGCTCAATCAGATTCAGGTCAGGTGATTGACTTGGCCATTGCATAACATTCCACTTCTTTTCCTTAAACTCTTTGGTTGCTTTTGCAGTATGCTTCGGGTCATTGTCCATCTGCACTGTGAAGCACCATCCAATGTGTTCTGAAGCATTTGGCTGAATATGAGCAGATAATATTGCCCAAAACAATTCAGAATTCATCCTCCTGCTTTTGTCAGCAGTCACATCAATAAATACAAGAGAACCAGTTCCATTGGCAGCCATACATGCCCACGCCATGACACTACCACCACCATGCTTCACTAATGAGGGGGTATGCTTTGGATCATGAGCAGTTCCTTTCCTTCTCCATACATTTCTCTTCCCATCACTCTGGTACAAGTTGATCTTGGTCTCATCTGTCCATAGGATGTTGTTCCAGAACTGTGAAGGCTTTTTTAGATGGTGTTTGGCAAACTCTAATCTGGCCTTCCTGTTTTTTAGGCTCACCAATGGTTTACACCTTGTGGTGAACCCTCTGTATTCACTCTGGTGAAGTCTTCTCTTGATTGTTGACTTTGACACACATACACCTACCTCCTGGAGAGTGTTCTTGATCTGGCCAACTGTTGTGAAGGGTGTTTTCTTCACCAGGGAAAGAATTCTTTGGTCACCCACCACAGTTGTTTTCCGTGGTCTTCCGGGTCTTTTGGTGTTGCTGAGCTCACAGGTGCGTTCTTTCTTTTTAAGGATGTTCCAAACAGTTGATTTGGCCACACCTTATGTTTTTTTCTATCTCTCTGATGGGTTTGTTTTGTTTTTTTCAGCCTAATGATGGCTTACTGCACTGATGGTGACAGCTCTTTGGATCTCATATTGAGAGTTGACAGCAACAGATTCCAAATGCAAATAGCACACTTAAAATGAACTCTGGACCTTTTATCTGCTCCTTGTAAATGGGATAATGAGGGAATAACACACACCTGGCCATGGAACAGCTGAGCAGCAAATTGTCCCATTACTTTTGGTCCCTTAAAAAGTGGGAGGCACATATACAAACTGTTGTAATTCCTTCACTGTTCACCTGATTTGGATGTAAATACTCTCAAATTAAATTACACAAAATGCCTATTTCTCTCAAATATTGTTCACAAATCTGTCTAAGCCCAGGTTCGCACTGCGTGGGGGAATGAAATGGTCATTCTGCACAGATGCCTATGGAAATCACACCTGAAATCACAAAAAGTAGTACAAGAACTACTTTTCTAAATCGGTGTTGCACCGATTAGGACGGTGCCATTTCCAGCAATTGCCGCCGATTTGGCATGTCAAATCGCATGCCAAATCTTGTCAATGTGAACCAGGGCTCAATTTGTGTTAGTGAGCACTTCTCCTTTGCTGAGATAATTCATCTACCTCACAGATGTGGCATATCAAGATGCTGATTAGACAGCATGATTATTGCACAGGTGTGCCCTAGGCTGACTACAATAAAAGGCCACTCTAAAATGAGCAGTTTTATCACACAGCACAATGCCACAGATGTCGCAAGTTTTGAGGGAGAGTGCAATTGGCATGCTAACTGTAGGAATGTCCACCAGAGCTGTTTCCCTTGAATTGAATGTTCATTTCTCTACCATAAGCCGTCTCCAAAGGCGTTTCAGAGAATTTGGCAGTACATCCAACCGGCCTCATAACCGCAGACCAAGTGTAACCACACCAGCCCAGGACCTCCACATCTAGCATCTTCACCTCCAAGATTGTCTGAGACCAGCTACCGGGACAGCTGCTGCAACAATCGGTTTGCATAACTAAAGAATTTCTGCACAAACTGTCAGAAGCCATCTCAGGGAAGCTCATCTGCATGCTTGTCGTCCTCATTGGGGTCTCGACCTGACTGCTGTTCGTCGTCGTAACCGACTTGAGTGGGCAAATGCTCACATTCAATGGCCTCTAGCACTTTGGAGAGGTGTTCTCTTCACGGATGAATCCCGGATTTCACAGTACAGGGCAGATGGCAGACAGCATGTATGGTGTCGTGTGGGTGAGCGGTTTGCCGATGTCAACGTTGTGGATCGAGTGGCTCATGGTGGCAGTGGGGTTATGGTATGGACAGGCGTATGCTATGGGCAACAAACCCAGGTGCATTTTATTGATGGCATTTTGAATGCACAGAGATACCGTGACGAGATCCTGAGGCCCATTGTTGTGCCATTTATCCACGACCATCCTCTCATGTTGCAGCATGATAATGCACAGCCCAATGCTGCAAGGATCTGTACACAATTCCTGGAAGCTGAAATCATCCCAGTTCTTGCACGGCCAGCATACTCACCGGACATGTCACCCATTGAGCAGGTTTGGGATGCTCTGGATTGGCGTATACGACAGCGTGTTCCAGTTCCTGCCAATATCCAGCAACTTCGTACAGCCATTGAAGAGGAATGGACCAACATTCCACAGGCCACAATGAACAACCTGATCAACTCTATGCGAAGGAGATGTGCTGCACTGCGTGAGGCAAACAGTGGTCATACCAGATACTGACTGGTTTTCGGACCCCCCCCCCCCCAATACAGTAAAACTGAACATTTTAGAGTGGCCTTTTATTGTAGTCAGCCTAAGGCACACCTGTGCAATAATCATACTGTCTAATCAATATCTTGATATGCCACACCTGTGAGGTGGATGGATTATCTCGGCAAAGGAGAAATGCTCACTAACACAGATTTAAACAGGTTTGTGAACAATATTTGAGAGAAATAAGCCTTTTGTGTACATCAGTGGTTCTCAACTCCTGTCCTCAGGACCCACCAACAGGCCAGATTTTAAGTATTACCTTGGGGAGATGAAGACTAGAATACTGCAATCACTGAGCAGCAAATTATATCACCTGTGATGTATTTCAGTTATCCTGCAAACCTGGCCTGTTAGTGGGTCCCGAGCACAGGAGTTGAGAACCACTAGTGTACATAGAAAAAGTTGTAGATATTTGAGTTCAGCTCATGATAAATAGGGGCAAACACAAAAGTGTTGCGTTTATAATTTTGCTCAGTGTGTATAATATATATATACCCCCTGTTCCAAATGATTATGCCAATGATATTTTTCTCATCTACCTAAATAATTGATGTAAACAACAGTCAGCATAATTCTCATGTTATCAACTATTAGGAGTACAATTCAAATTTTATTCGCACAAACCTCCTAATGATAACAGTATTTTTTTTCAAAATAAAAAACGTACAATGCGCTGTTCCAAATTATTACACACAGTAAGTTTCAAAACACTTTAAAGGTTGTAAAGAACTGAAAATTGTCATTTGTTGTGTTTGCAGCATATTTACTGAAATCAAAAGCTATTTCAATCAAACTTTGAACAACATTTTAACTTTTTAAACATTTTAACAGGTCATGTTACATTTTAACATAGGACCCCTTATTTGATAGCAGCGTCACAAGTCTTGCATCCATTGAACTTGTGAGTTATTGGACAGTTTCTGCTTGAATTTGTTTGCAAGATGTCAGAATAGCCTCCCAGAGCTGCTGTTTGGATGTAAACTGCCTCCCACCCTCATAGATCTTTTGCTTGAGGATGCTCCAAAGGTTCTCAATAGGATTGAGGTCAGGGGAGGATGGAGGCCACAACATGACATTCTCTTCTTTTATCCCCATAGCAGCCATTGATGCAGAGGTATTCTTTGCAGCATGAAATGGTGCATTGTCATGCATGAAGATGATTTTATTACAGAAAGCATAGTTCTTCCTTCTGTACCCGGGAAGGAAGTGGTCAGGGAACTCCACATACTTTGCAGAGGTCATCTTTACACCTTCGGGGACCCTAAAGGGGCCTACCAGCTCTCTTCCCTTGATTACGGCCCAAAACATGACTCCACCACCGCCTTGCTGACATCACAGCCTTGTTGTAACAGGGTGGCCATCCACCAACCATTCACTACTCCATCCATCTGGACCATCCAGGGTTGCACAGCACTCATCAGTGAACAGGACTGTTTGAAAATTAGTCTTCATGTATTTTTCTGCCCAATGAAGCCGTTTCTGCTTGTGAGCATTGGTTAGTGGTGGCCGAATGGAAGGTTTATGCACAGTTGCCAGACTCTGGAGGACTCTACACCTTGATGTCCGTGGGACCCCAGAGGCACCAGCAGCTTTAAATATCTGTTTGCTGCTATGTAATGGTGTTTTAGCAGCTGCTCTCTTGATCTGATGCATGGATCTGGCAGAAGTCTTCCTCAATGTGCCTTTATCTGCACAAACCCGTCTGTGCTCTGAATCAACCACAAATCTCTTAATAGTGCGATGATCACGCTTACGTTTTCATGAAATAGCTAATGATATCATACCTCGTCCAAGGCATTGAACTATTTCACTGTTTTCGGCAGCAGAGAGATGCTTTTTCTTCCCCATATTGCTTGAAAATGGTGCTCTGCTTAATGATGTGGAACACCCTCCTTTAGTAGTTTTTCTTTCAATTGGGCTCACCTGACAATCTAATTATCACAGGTGTCCGAAATTGTTTTCAGTCATAGGCGTGCACAGGGGGCATGACAGGTGTGCCTGGGCATACTGTAATCACTCCAAGCACATTAGCATTACTGCTCTGTGTGCCGGTGGAGAGATGGGAAATATCTCCCTCTGACCAGTTCCACTATTAGTGTAGAGCTACCGTCCTTCTCTTTCACTGAATCGGCTCTGCTATAAGAGTATGTGTGTCTGTGTGTGTGTATGGCTGTATATAAATATACTGTTAATGTGTGTGAGTTTTGGGGTGCACACCCTAATGCAATAGGCGGGGCACACCTATGTTTTCGGTGATCAAAAGAGTCCTGAGACACAATGCCATCCTGAATTAAACTGAAAAACAAAATATTTAATCTTTGTGACACTGAAATAGAATTTGTATAATAATTTGGAACAGGGTGTATAATGAAGAGACGGGACACACTTCTCCGATGCAAATCCAATTTACTTTCTTGAAAAATTCAGCACACTCTATTACAGCGACTTTACAGTTTCAAACACATAGGGGTTAATTTACTAAACGCAAATCCACTTTGCTCCACAAGTGCACTGCTAGTGCTCCACAAGTACACTTGGAAGTGCAGTCGCTGTAGATCTGAGGGGAAGATCTGAAATGAGGGGAAGCTCTGCTGATTTTATCATCCAATCATGTACAAGCAAAAATGCTGTTCTTTATTTTCCTTGCATGTCCGCCTCGGACACTTGTGCAGCACTAGCAGTGCACTTGTGGAGCAAAGTGGATTTGCCTTTAGTAAATAAACCCCATAGTGTTCTTTCTCAACCTGTACAGTTTTTAACACTACGTGTTTGACACTGTACAGTCGCTGCAATAGCGTATGCTGAATTTTTCAAGAAAGTAAACTGGATTTGCATCGGAGAAGTGTGTCCCATCTCTTCATTATTAGTTTAGGCGGAAGAGTGGAAGCCCACCGTGAGACCTATCCAGAGATATAGTTTGCTCACTTCAATGTGACCCACCCCAGACGGTATATATATATATATATATATATATATATATATATATATATATATATATACACACACACACAGTATCTCACAAAAGTGAGTACACCCCTCACATTTTTATAAATATTTTATTATATATTTTCATGTGACAACACTGAACAAATGACACTTTGCTACAATGTAAAGTAGTGAGTGTACAGCTTGTATAACAGTGTAAATTCGCTGTCCCCTCAAAATAACTCACCACACAGCCATTAATGTCTAAAATGCTGGCAACAAAACTGAGTACACCCCTAAGTGAAAATGTCCAAATTGGGCCCAATTAGCTATTTTCTCTCCCGATGTCATGTGACTCCTTAGTGTTACAAGGTCTCAGATGTGAATGGGGAGCAGGTATGTTAAATTTGGTGTTATCACTCTCCCACTCTCATACTGGTCACTGGAAATTCAACATGGCACCTCATGACAAAGAACTCTCTGAGGATCTGAAAAAAAGAATTGTTGCTCTACATAAAGATGGCCTAGGCTATAAGAAGATTGCCAAGACCCTGAAACTGAGCTGCAGCAGGGTGGGTAAGACCATACAGTGGTTTAACAGGACAGGTTCCACTCAGAACAGGCCTTGCCATGGTCGACCAAGAAGTTGAGTGCACGTGCCCAGCATCATATACAGAAGTTGTCTTTGGGAAATAGACGTATGAGTGCTGCCAGCATTGCTGCAGAGTTTGAAGGGGTAGGGGGTCAGCCTGTCTAGTGCTAAGACCATACACCGCACACTGCATCAAATTGGTCTGCATGGCTGTCATCCCAGAAGGAAGCCTCTTCTAAAGATGATGCACAAGAAAGCCCACAAACAGTTTGCTGAACACAAGTAGACTAAGGACATGATTTACTGGATCCATGTCCTGTGGTCTGATGAGACCAAGATAAACTTATTTGGTTCAGATGGTGTCAAGCGTGTGTGGTGGCAACCAGGTGAGGAGTACAAAGACAAGTGTGTCTTGCCTACAGTCAAGCAAGATGGTAGGAGTGTCATGGTCTGGAACTGCATGAGTGCTACCGGCACTGGGGAGCTACAGTTCATTGAGGGAACCATGAATGCCAACATGCACTGTGACATACTGAAGCAGAGCATGCTCCCTTTTCCCTTTCGGAGACTGGACCGCAGGGTAGTATTCCAACATGATAACGACCCCAAACAAATCTCCAAGACGACCACTGCCTTGCTAAAGTAGCTGAGGGTAAAGGTGATGGACTGGCCAAGCATGTCTCCAGACCTAAACCCTATTGAGCATCTGTGGGGCATCCTCAAATGGAAGGTGGAGGAGCGCAAGGTCTCTAACATCCACCAGCTCTGTGATGTCATCATGGAGGAGGACTCCAGTGGCAACCTATGAAGTTCTGGTGAAATACTTGCCCAAGAGGGTTAAGACAGTGCTGTAAAATAATGGAGACTACACAAAATATTGACACTTTGAGCCCAATTTGGACATTTTCACTTAGGGGTGTACTCACTTTTGTTGCCGGCGGTTTAGACATTAATGGCTGTGTGTTGAGTTATTTTGAGGGGACAGCAAATGTACACTGTTATACAAGCTGTACACTCACTACTTTATCAATCAACTGTATTTACTTTTTTTAAATCATAATGCCAACAGAAATTACCCAAATGACCCTGACTAAAAGTTTACATACCCCAGTTCTAAATACCATGTATTGTCCCCTTTAACATCAATTTCAGCTTGAAGTCTTTTGTGGTATTTGTGGATGATGCTCTTTATCTTCTCAGATGGTAAAGCTGCCCATTCCTCTTGGCAAAAAGACTCCAGTTCCTGGAAATTATTGGGCTGTCTTGCATGAACTGCACGTTTGAGATCTCCCCAGAGTGGCTCAGTGATATTGAGGTCAGGAGACTAAGATAGCCCTCCAGAACCTTCACTTTATTCTGCTGTAGCCAATGACAGGTCGACTTGGCCTTGTGTTTTGGATCATTGTCATGTTGGAATGTCCAAGTACGTCCCATGCACAGCTTCCTGGCTGATGAATGCAAATGTTCCTCCAGTATTTTTTGATAACATACTGCATTCATCTTGCCATCAATTTTGACCAATTTCTTGTGCCTTTGTAGCTCACACATCCCCAAAACATCAGTGATCCACCTCCGTGTTTCACAGTAGGAACGGTGTACCTTTCATCATGCAGTGAGCAAGGCTTTGTGCGTAAACGCATCTGCATTTTTTTATCTGTACATGATCACTCAATAAAACTACTCAAGATTGCATCTGCGGTTGTGCCGGCTCTTCAGTGTATATGTGGATTCCTTTTCATGGATGGGAGAGAGACATCCTGAGCCAGAGCACCGGAATTGGATATGCCATTAGCTGATTGATTCTCTACCGTGATTTCTGCTGTTCAGAGTGGTGTGGACTCTATGTTGAATGTACCTTTCATCATAGGCCTTGTTGACTCCTCTCCAAATGTAGCGTTTATGGTTGTGGCCAAAAAGCTAAATTTTGGTCTCTTCGCTCCAAATGACTTTGTGCCAGAAGGTTTGAGGCTTGTCTCTGTGCTGTTTGGCATATTGAAAGTGGGATACTTTGTGGCATTTGTGTAGTAATGGCTTTCTTCTGGCGACTCGAGCATGCAGCCCATCTTTCTTCAAGTTCCTCCTTATTGTGCATCTTGAAACAGCCACACCACATGTTTTCAGAGAGTCCTGTATTTCACCTGAATTTATTTGTGGGTTTTTCTTTGCATTCCAAACAATTTTCCTGGCAGTTTTGGCTGAAATTTTAGTTGGTCTACCTGACCATGGTTTGGTTTCAACAGAACCCCTCATTTTGCACTTCTTGATTAGAGTTTGAACACTGCTGATTGGCATTCTCAATTCCTTGGATATTATGGATCTTTTATATCCCTTTCCTGTTTTATACAGTTCAACTACCTTTTCCAACAGATCCTTTGACAATCCTTTTGCTTTCCCCATGACTCAAAATCCAGAAACGTCAGTGCAGCACTGGATAAAAGATACAAGGGTCTGTCAGGAGTCCAGAAACTCATTGAACTTTTATACACACACACTAATTACAAGCAAACAGATCACAGATGAGCATGGTTACCTTTAAAGGGGTTGTCAAGTCATGACAACCACTTTACACTACAGGTAAGCCTATATTCGGGCTTACCTGTAGGTCCCAGGAATATCTCCTAAACTTGCACCGTTTAGGACAGAGATATGCAATTAGCGGACCTCCAGCTGTTGCAAAGCTATAAGTCCCATCATGCCTCTGGGTGTCATGATTGTGGCTGTCAGAGTCTTGCAATGCCTCATGGGACTTGTAGCTCTACAACAGCTGGAGGTCCGCTAATTGCATATCTCTGGTTTAGGAGATATTCCCTGTATTTGCATGTGCCAATGTCATTGGCACATGCACAGTGGAGAAACGGCCCAACTGGGCCATTTTTTTCACGAAGTGGGACACCCATACCCCATACATTCCTTCTTCAAATGTCTCTTTTCGGATGATGGCACACATTATAAATTATATTTTGTATTACCATTTTTCGGCTCATTCCTTATACGCATGCACGGGTGTGACGTCTGTGCGGCTCCTGCCAATCACAGCGCTGGAGTCTGCGCTGTGATTGGTCGGCGCCCGGGATCCCGGAAGACGATGGACTCAGCATGTCGCCAGTCACAGTGGAGTTCGCGACCGCTGCTACAGCGTCAATCTAAGGTAAGCATTTTATAATGAGCTAGCTCATTATGCCTTTGCTTTGCAGGTTTTTTTTCTTGGGGGGGGTGACTTTACAACCACTTTAATAGCCATTCAAACCCCTTTGTGTCAACTTGTGTGCATGTTATCAGGCCAAAATCCCCAGGGTATGTAGTTGTGCTCATAAATTTACATACCCTAGCAGAATGTATGATTTCTTGGCAATTTTTCAGATAGTATGAATCATAACACAAAAACTTTTCTTTCACTCATGGTTAGTGTTTGGCTGAAGCCATGTATATCAATCGACTGTGTTTAATCTTTTTAAATCATAATGACAACAGAAACTACCCAATTGACCCTGATCAAACATTTACATATCCTGGTGATTTTGGCCTGATAACATGCACACAAGTTGACACAAAGTGGATTGAATGGCTATTAAAGCTAACCATCCTCACCTGTGATCTGTTTGCTTGTAATTAGTGTGTGTGTATAAAAGGTCAATGCGTTGCTGGACTCCCGACAGACCCTTGTATCTTTTATTCAGTGCTGCACTGATGTTTCTGGATTTTGAGTCACGGGGAAAGCAAAAGGATTGTCAAAGGATCTGCTGGAAAAGGACATGGATTACTGGAACCATGTCCTGTGGTCTGATGAGACCAAGATAAACTTATTTGGTTCAGATCCACAAGCTTGTGTTGAGGCAACCAGGTGAGGAGTACAAAGACAAGTGTGTCTTGCCTACAGTCAAGCATGGTGGTGGGAGTGTCATTGTCTGGGGCTGCATGAGTGTTGCCAGCACTGGGGAGCTACAGTTCATTAAGGGAATCATTAATGTCAACATGTACTGTGACATATTAAAGCAGAGCATGATCCCCTCCCTTCAGAGACTGGGACGCAGGGCAGTATTCCAACAGGATAATGACCCCAAACACACCTCCAAGACGACCACTGCCTTGCTAAAGAAGCTGAGGGTAAAGGTGATGGACTGGCCAAGCATGTCTCCAGGCCTAAACCCTATTGAGCATCTGTGGGGCATCCTCAAATGGAAGGTAAAGGAGCGCAAGGTCACTAACATCCACCAGCTCCGTGATGTCGTCATGGAGGAGTTGAAGAGGACTCCAGTGGAAACCTGTGAAGCTCTGGTGAACTCCATGCCCCAGAGGGTTAAGGCAGTGCTGGAAAATAATGGTGGCCACACAAAATATTGACACTTTGGACCCAATTTGGACATTTTCACTTAGGGGTGAGGGGTGTACTCAGTATATAATACAGTTTAGTGCGTTTTTAAAAAAAATCCCCATCATGTCCAGAAGGCCACCAAGGAGAGGCAGAAGCTCCCAGGCCACTAAAAGAGGGCAAGTAGCCTCTCTGTCTACAGTGAAAAGTGGTAGTGGCGGACATGGTGAATCCTCTGCAGGCGGGTCACACTTGTCCTTTTTTTCTGCTGTTGGGCGTGTTATTGAGTCACAACATGCAGAAGTGTTGGTGGAGTGGATAACTATAACTAAAGCCATCCTCATCCTCCTCATCCTATGTCACCCAGGCTCATACTAGTTTGTCTTCCAATGCAGCTGCCAAAGCGGCCAATTCTACTGGCTCCTTGTCCACAGTTACTCCTTTTGTAGCCCCACCATCATGCATGGAGGATTCACCAGAATTATCAGACCATAGTGTCGGTTACATGCTGATGGAATATAACTAAAGAAAGGACGACAGGAATGGTGTCATGAAAGTAGGTTCGCTCAATTGTGCCACTCACCAAAGTCAGTGTCCCTCAGCTTTAACCATAAATAGCATCAATAAACAACAAAGGGTGTCCTTGTGATAGCACCAAGGACAAAAAAGGTTATGTAGTGAGGTATGGGCAAAAGACACCAGCAATTAAAAAAATAGTAAATTGCTTTAATTGTATCATCAGTTAAAATATATACAACACACAGTAACATCAAATACTGATGAGCAAAGAGTACACCACTAGGCCCATGTAGGGTCCAGAGGACCCTTGGACAATGAAGAGGACACACTAAGGGATCACACACAGGGATAGACAATGACAATTAAAAACAGCGTTCGGACGCACAGGAGAATGATGTACTCCAAAAGTGAAGGGGGTACAGATAGCTTGAATTTCCTTCCAGGGTATTCTGGTATGGGTATGGCTATGGCGTGATCAGTCCCAGTGAATGTGCAAGGCTGCTGTAGAGGCTAAATTAATAGCTCTGAAACCAGGGCAGTATAGAAGTGCCCAATAATGGTAACTGAGGGTGGAGAGAAAGACCATGCGTGTATATGCTGAGTGCGGTGGAGGGTAGAGGCCAAGTCCTTAGAGCATGGTGTGAAAATGGCTTATGCTGGTGTGGGTATAATTGCGATGAGGATTCTCAGATCCACCTGGTTATGTAGTTGGTAGGCAGCAGATGTCCCTGCTGATAGAGTCCAGTACTAGTGTTAACTGTAGAAAAACATCCAAAGGGGGTTTTAACTGGATGTGGAAACCCCCTATAGATTGGTAGTGTTAGGTTAATCACCAATAATATAAAGTGGAAAACATTTCATGACTCACCACGGGTAGGGTCCACAATCAAGATAGGATTCCTGCATATTGTTCCAGTTTTGTTGCCATGCTTAGGCCGATACTCCCCTCCAGAATCTAGTGCTGGTCCAGTGCCGATCAAATAATGAAGATTGCACCAGGTCTCCTGCAAGCGGACCGGACTGCTCGTATGGTGCAGGGCCGCTGAAAACAGAGGCCTCGGTGTGTCACCGTCCGGGATGCTGAAAGCATCCACACACCGTGTCCAGGTGCCGAGTGCACTCCTAGCCTCGTTATCATTTCCTAGCGCATCAGTCACTGGGGCCCGCCGTCTTCCTCCTGTGACGTCACGTGATGCTTGTGACGTCAACGCGTTTCACGATGCAAATTTGCATAGCGAAACGCACTGACGTCACAAGCGTCATGTGACGTCACAGGAGGAAGAAGCCATATTTGCATGGTGAGCAGTGACAATGCATGCAATGCATGTATCAGTGACACTGTCCCTCTAGTCTTCCTGCTGGAGCACACGCTTTGTGGAATCATGGACAGCGCACTTGAGACAGAACAGCGGGAGGCAGCGGAGGACTTCCTTTCCACTCAAGGCCCCCTTTATGCAGATAGCCCTACAGGGCTGCCAAATACACAGGAACAAGAGGAGGAGGATTGTGTCAGCATGGATGTAGAGGATAGCTCGCAGCAGTCTTCAAGGGATGGTTTTCAGTCCCCAGAAACCCAAGGAGTTGCATGTGGCTGGGAGGAGGTAGTTCCTGAAAATGTCAACCTCAGTGACCCAGAGGACTCTCGTGTCTGCTCAAACTTACGCTGCATGGCCTTCCTGATTCTGCAAAGCATGAAAAAAGACCCCGGGGTTCGTGGTATCAAGGAGAGGGACCATTACTAGCTGGCAAGCCTTCTTGATCCACGTTACAAAGGTAAAGTAGCAAAGCTCATCCTGCCTTCACAGAGGGAGAAGAGGAAGAAACATCTTCAGGATACCTTGAAGAAAAGTTTGTGCAATGCCTTTCCAGACCCTGGGAGGTTACCGTTTCCTGCTGCTGGACAAAGTGTTTCTGAGGCTTGCTTCGGTCCGAGGAAGAGCGGTGGAGAAGGTGGCCGGTTGACCGATGTCTTTAACCACTTCCCGACCGCCGTATGCAAAATGACAGCCGGGAAGTGGCTTAGTTATCCTGACTGGACGTCATATGACGTCCTCAGGATAACAAGCCGCCGCGTGCCCGGGGGGGGCGCGCATCGCGGCGATCGGTGGTGTGGGAGGTCAGTCCGAAGCACTTTACCATGTGACCAGCTGTGACCAATCACGGCTGCTCACAGTGTAATACAGGAAAGCCGTTTATCGGCTTTCCTGTACTCAGGTCTGCAGACCTGAGGAGTGGAGAGCCGATCGGCTGCTCTCCTGACAGGGAGGGTTTGTGCTGATGATTTATCAGCACAGCCCTCCCTCAGATCGCCACCCTAGACCACCATGGAGCCTACCCAGGGACCACCAGGTATGTGCCCACCCAGGACCACCAGGGAGCCGACCAGGGACCACCAGTGAGCCGATCTGGACAACCAGGGAGAACCCCCTAGACCACCAGGTAAGTGACATAATGCTCAGTGTGGATGGTACTCAGTGCCACCTTCAGATGCCACCCTAGACCACCAGGGAATGAGCCCCTATCAGTGCCCACCAGTGCCCCTATCAATGCATACCAGTGCCACATATCAGTGCCCACCATTGCCACCTACCAGTGCCCAGTGCCACCTATGAGTGTCAATCAGTGCCACTTAGCAGTGTCCGTCAGTGCTGCATATCAGTGCCCATCAGGGCCACCTCTCAGTACCCGTCAGTGCTGCTTATCAGTGCCGCCTAACAGTGCTCATCATCGCTGCATATAAGTGCCTCATCATCAGTGCCACCTCATCAGTGCCGCCTCATCAGTGCCAATCAGTACTGCCACATCAGTGCCCGTCAGTGTAGCCTCATCAGTGCCCGCCAGTGATGGAGAAAATTTACTTATTTACAAAGTTTTGTGACAAAAATAGAGAATTTTTTTTTTTTCAAAATTTTGGGTCTTTTTTTATTTGTAGCGCAAAAAATAAAAACCGCAGGGGTGATCAAATACCACCAAAAGAAAGCTCTATTTGTGGAAACAAAATGATAAAAAATCTGTTTGGGTACAGCGTCGCACGACCGCGCAATTGTCATTCAAAGCGCAACAGCACTGAAAACTGAAAATTGTAGTAAAACAAAGGTGTTTATCTCGAAAGAAAACCACCATAAACTAGTGGGGACGCCAAAAATAAAAAACGCGATGTTTATTTTTTTCTGGGTTTTAAAACTTTTTTTTTTTTAAGAGATAAAAACAGTGTTTTGAAACATTTATTCATTTAAAAGAGGTAGTGACCGCCCGTGACTACTCCGATGTGACTGCCCGTGACTACACCGTCATGACTAACCGTGACTACTC
>BLSH010078870.1:284276-330231 GCA_018402905.1 Glandirana rugosa | reverse complement strand
CTGTGCTCGGTGTCTAGGAGTTAGGCCTCATACACACGGGCGTATCTAAAAAAATAAACAAAACGTCGGGTCCGACGTCAAGGAAAAAAAGTCGACGTTTTTCGGCGTTATGCATTGGCGTTTTTGAGCGTTAGTGAGCGTTGGCGTCAATAGGCGTTTTTTTAAAAAAATCATCCCTCTGCTATTTTTCAACCTAAAAACGTCGGCGTCAAAAAACGCCGGAAAACGCCGGTATAATAATAGGTGGCATATGGTGGCATATGTTGGCGTTTCTTGGCATATTGTGGCGTCGGCGTCAAAAAACGTCAAAATGTTACAGCCTCAGAACGCGATGGCCATGGGTTCTACTTTCTGCTCACTAACGCCGACGCCACCTACAGCTCAGAAACGCCGACGTTTTTATGGGGCCATTGACTAACATGGAGAGCTGCAAAAAACGCCAGAAAAAGCCGGCGTCAAAAAACGTCCGTGTGTATGAGGCCTAAAGAGCCGGGGTATTTGTCTCTGCTCAGACTTTTTAAGATATTTCAGTGTAGAAATCACTTTTTCACACAGTTTAAAAGCAGATTATCTTTAAACAATATACCGCATATTTTAGCGCAATTTAGGGGATCAGATTATGCTCCAAACATTATTTCTATTTGCAGAACTCCAGGTCTGGGCTGGAGTAAGGAGTTGGGAGTTATCTGTGACCTTGGAGCTTTAGTGAATTCCATTTTGGCCGTTATTTACCGCCCAGCGCTATTGTGAATACCGTTTTAGCGCTATTTACCGCGAATCGCGGTAATTACCGCGATTCGCGGCAATTTTGCCGCTATTTTGCCGCTATTTTGCGGCAGCACTATAGTAAATGACCCCCTATGTTTCCTAAAATGTTTTTTTTCTATGTATTGTTTAAAATTTCTCATAAATTGTATCTGTCATCTATCTAGAATTTGTGCACGCCTAAAAGGTTCCTGATGAATTGTGAAACATGTCGAACATACAGGCAATGTGACAAAATTCTGGTTGTCCTAATCTATTGTATTCGGTGGTGTCCTGTACCACTATGTATCAATGAATTAATATCTGTTTGATCTAATCTTTTTATATCAATGTGGAGTAAAATAAAGCTTGAATGATTTTAATCAATGTTATGTGGTTAGAATTCTTGTTTGGCACCATTAAAATCCCACTTTTACTATTTTTTTAATAAAGTAACGCAGTGCCATATTGCAAAGAATAGCCTGGTCAGGGAGGGGGCTAAACCTTCCAGAACTGAAGCGGTTAAAAGTAACAAAAGCAATAAATAAGGGTTAACTCCACACAGTACAGTCACTATAAAATACCCTTTTATTGCTGGCTTTGGCCCGGCTGGAGAGATCCCCCTTCTCTATGTGTCCTGATGGCCATTATTACCCAGAACTGAAACTGAGAAATTCCAAAATGTAACATTTTTTCCCATGGGGATACCTGTTCTGCTGACAACTAGCTGGCTATTTCCTTTACCTTGGAGAGATTTCCTTTGGTGGTCTGTTGTGACTATAGGACAGGAGTGAAGGGGGATGGGATACATAAAAAAAACAACAACCTTAAAATGGTAATAAACCCAACACCAATAATGTTATACAGTATATTGCAGCTTACCAATCATTTGATGTGGTGGCTGCATTAGTTCTCTTTTTTTAGGCTTTTTCCAATTAGTTTTCACCTGGTGATCTGGCCAATAAAGCCTCCTGTATTAGAGGGCCTCCACTCTGGGTGAAGGAGCACAGGGGGTACCTTTGGACAGCAGAATTGTCACTCTTGGGGGAGGGAAGTGTTAGATACATGAGCAGATTTAGATGCACTAAACAAATTAAAGGTGAACTCCAGCTAACCCTTTATTAGCAGTTCCAGCAAACATTTTTTTTCCTTTTGATATAAAGATTTTACATAATTGTAAGCATCCCTGAGGCTCCATTTACACAGGACGCTGTTTCAACCTCCCCTGAACGATTGTTTTTTGACAGCTAGAATCCGGCGTCTAAAACGGCCGTTCTCATGCGTTTAGCAGCGTTTTGCCACGTTCGCGTCTAGGAGCATTTTTTCTTAAATTTTTTTTTTCTAAAATGGAAACAATTGTAAACGAAACGGTCCTAGATGTGAGTTACCTTGTTTATGTGCATTTGCAAGGTGTTTGGCGTTTCAAATGACTCTGAACTGGCGTCTGAACCCATTTATTTGCGTTCCAAAAAAAGCGTCTAAACACAATTGCCTGGAAACGACTTTAAACGACCCTGTGTAAATGTACTGATAAGATAACATAGAGGAGAGTTCAGGGGCAGCTGAAAAAATGTGCAAATGCTTCTAAACATCCGTTTACCAGCAGCAGTGTAAATGAGGCCTTACTCTGTTAAATGGTTTGTTTCAAGCCTTTAACTGCTGTATCTGCAGGACGACTTGTTGAAAAACAACAGACTTACTGGCCAGATCACCAGGTGAAAATAAAAGAAAGAAAGACAAAAAGAAAACCAATGAGCCACCACATCTAAGAATGAGTAAACTAAGGTATAATAAATGCTTGCTCTTGGGTTTAATACCACTTTAAACTTGTACAGTTGTGTGAAAAAGGAATTACACCCGATGGAAAGTGTTGACTTTTTCAACATATTTGAACAGGCAAACATTAGATCCTCATTTTGAATAAATACAAAAGGAACGTATTTAACAATAATATCAAGTGATGTAATAGCACACCGTGGAAACAGTAAGTCCACCCTTAACCTCAGACGCTGGCACTGCCCTCTTTGTTTGCGGACACCGCAAGGTAATTGCATGGTCAAAAAGACCATGCGGTTTCCCTACGGCCGCATTTTTAAATAAATCTGAATTCACCTTTTTCCTGTGGGAAACGCGGCCACAGCAGCCCATTCAAATGAATAACCACTTCCCGCCCGTAGAGCAACCATGGATGTCTTGGACTTTGAGTGGTGATATCTGAATGATGCCTGCAGCTACATATTCAGATATCATTTTTTCCGACCGGCACCATAAGAAAAGAATGATCATAGCGGCCGTTCTTAGAGGCCGCGGGAGGGGACATCCTCCCCCTCCCACCGCCCTCCTGTGCTTCTCCAGGCTTGTCTGTACGATCGGCGACCCCGAGAATGAATCCATTGCCACTGGAAGCCGTGGACACGGCTGGAAAGGCCGGTATCTTTCATTTTTTTTCTGATCTCGGTCTTTCCAGCCTAGAGGAGAAATGTGGGGTCTTATTGACCCGACATCTCTCCATAAAGAGGACCTGTCACGCACTATTCCCATTACAATGGATGTTTACATTCCTTGTAATAGGAATAAAAGTGGTATCGCCACGTGCGTTAGAGCAAAAGCAACAATTCTAGCACAAGATATCCACTGTAACTAAATATGTAATCTGTAAAAAAACTTTAAAGCGTCACCTATGGAGATTTTTAAGTACCAAAGTTTGGCGCCATGTCCACTTGGCGTAACATTATCTTTTATAATATACAAAAAATTAGGCAAACTTTACTGTTTTGTTGAAACTATATTTTTTTTTTTACAAAAAAAAGCGTTTGAAAAATTCCTGTGTAAATACCGTGTGACATATTGGCCCTGATTTACTATACCTCCCAAATCTACTCCAGCAGTGCCTTAAAATAACTCCCAGTTAAAGGCAATTACAACTTCAGCTCTCACCCCCTCGAGTAAAATAGCACACCTGCGAGCTCTATTTGCCTGTGAAGATGCCTCTCAGGTTATGTGTTGATGTTGGCTGGGATTGAACTTGCGTTTGTATGCAAGTTCATTGCCCTAAAAAAAAAAAAAAAAACATTACCACCCCTTCTCTCTAATTGTAACAGCCTTAGCCCCAGGGAACATGTCTGAATGGAAAAAAAAAGTTTCTAATTTTTTTTTTTCAGGAGCAGTGGTTTTAATAATGGTTAAAGTGACACAAAGCCCCCCTACATCAGAGTCCACACAAAGCCCCCCTACATCAGAGTCCACACAAAGCCCCCTACATCAGAGTCTGCACAGCCCCCCCTACATCAGAGTCCGTGCAGCCCCCCTATATCAGAGTCCACACAGCACCCCTTAAATTCATTTTATACAGTGGGAGGCAGGAGAGAGGGTGAGCTTACTCTTCCTCGGGGAGTGTGGGCGGGGCAGACACAGGGGTAGAGGGGCGGGATGAGGAGCAGTCTGTCTGAGCACTGCAGAGAGGAAAGCGGAACTGTCAGCACTTTGCATCGGCTCTGAGGCTGAGTTGTGTGTGTGACGCACACAGCTCAGCCCATGCAGCCACTTGTAGTTCCGCCGGAGACACAGGCATGGCCGGCCGCATATTGGCCTGTGATAACCCTGTCCAGGCAGCGGCCGCCGCTTAACTCCTGCCGTGCGGCCTGGACAACAACAGGCCATGAAGCCCTATGGCCAGTCCGGCACTGGCCTGAGCTGAATCACTCATAGGAACCTCTCCAAAGGTGGATAGATGGTATTATGCCTATGTTGACTCCACAAGATGGACAGACCAGCTCACGGTATGGCTTCAGGGAGGCAGCCAAAGCTCTGATCACTGACAATTCATCCTCTAGATCAGTGGTTCTCAACTCCTGTCTTCAGGACCCACTAACAGGCCAGGTTTGCAGGATAACTGAAGTACATCACAGGTGATATCATTTGCTGCTCAGTGATTGCAGTATTCTAGTCTGCATCTCCCCAAAGTAATACTTAAAATCTGGCCTGTTGGTGGGTCCCGAGGACCGGAGTTGAGAACCACTGCTCTAGATTGTCTTCAGGAAATTGTCCTCTGTGAGTGTGGGCATACATTATTTCAGGCTTTTATATGTGAGAAGTAGATGATGTCTCTGGATGATTCCTGAACAAAGATGGCGCCGTCTTTCTTTTGTTGCTCTGGAGATATTTCTGGTGTTGCACTATTTCTTTAATGGTCTCTGAATCAACTTGTGGTTTCATCACTAAGATATGTGCATTGTTTTATAAATTTGAAGTGTATCTTATTTATTTACCTGTAATTAGGGGGTTATGCATTTAATTGAATCTTGCTGTGGGCACTGTATATTTTGAGCATTATATGGTAAGGTTTGGCCTACTTTTCCAGTCATTTCCAGACTGTGCGACTTGTCATGCAACTTTGGACATGACAAGTCGCATCACATTCTTTTCATTGGCACCCGTTCAGAATGCTACGACTTATAGCGATTTTGAAAAGGTGCCTGCACTACTTTGGTGCGACTTTTGATGTAACTTAGGTCCATTGAGTGCAAAGTCGGATCACTGGAGATCGCATGAGTCGCACTTGCACTGGAAATTGTGCGACTTTGGAGTTGTGCTAGTGTGAATGGAGCCTTAAAACACAATTCTGGAAATTACAAAAATTTCCTTCATATTGGGTCCCCCAGCACAACAAGGGTTACAGCTATAAATGTATTTAGTGATGTCTTTTTCGAAACTTTTCTTTATATTCAGTCTGGAAAAGGGACCTGTTTTATTAACATATTTAAAAAGCATTTAATGTGACATTCACCAAACATTCTGTGAATGTTAAACCGCATATATCAGGAAGGCTCAACTTGCAGTGAATGTTTGTTGAGTATCATATTTATTTCTCAGTAATGTTATTTATAACTAAATATAGCTAGTACTGTATGTGTACAATAATACTACTTGTGTAAATACCTGTCTGGCCACAGTGTGGCGCCCTTGTACCAGCAAAAAAGGAGAACTGGCAGACATTGCAGTAAGCCAACACATAGACAGAAAATGCAGCTCAAAGCCAAAACAAAAAACGTTTGTTTCACTTTTTTTCTTCACACTTCACTCTGCTCATTAGTTTATAATAAAGTCCTATTCACATTATGATGCACTACAGCAGGTGTTGTGTACCTGTGCGTTTATGCTGGTTAGCTAATTCATGTTTGCTTGGCAAAATGCATCAAAGTGGCTCATGCAGCTTTTTGAGCTTTGAACATTTTTTTTTTACCCCATGTGCATTTTTCCATGCAAAAATAAGTGCTTCTGCTTGTGGCTTTTGGGGGTGACACGAAAAAAAGTATCACAAATGCATACAAAGTTGCATGATTTTGCACGTGCTCATGAAATACTATAAGGTGAACACAGCCTTAATGCTTGAGTTTGCGTAATACTGGCTTACAACTGGTTCACCTGTCACTCTGCCCAGCCTGGCATCCATCTCTCAGACACTCAGAGACATAGAACAGTCCATGAACTTTTTTTTTTTTTTTTTTTAGGGGATTGAACTTAGATGGGGTAAGGGGAATGTGGGATGTCCAATAGAATTACGGTAGTAGAACATTGCTTGGGATCACAATATACACTGCAGTCTTCACTCCAGCACAACTTTTTGATTCAGACTGTTTTTTCAACACCTCCAGCACTACTCTTGCTGCAGACCATTACTCTTCAGCTCCTCCAGCACTTCTCTTGCTTGAGCTCCCAGGATCAGCTAGCACATAATTGTTTATGCCTGACACTAACTCAGCCAGGCCTCAGTGGATTGCCCTTTGCAGGCAGGGGCCGTGGGCCTCTAAAGTGTAGAGAAAGTTCAGTTGCTAGCTGTCCCATATGTGGCTACTGATCCCAGTCAGCCCTCTTCAGGCCCTGCCAGCCCTCCTGGCCCAACTCCACTGCCCCCGACACCACAGTCTTCTCTCCTGGTTCTGCCCCCCCTATCTTCGACTGCACTCTCCCAGTTCTCTCAGGCATGCCTCCCCATTCCTCTCAACTGTGCCTTTCACTCACCAGCCGTCTTGGCTGCAACCAGTGGTTCATCTCCCTGGGGACTCTCAGTAGTGCTCTCTCCTGTTGTCTTCTCCTTGCTCTCTCTTGTGCCTCCAGTCCAGGACCTTCCCATGTGTTCTTGGATGCGGTCCCAACTGCACCCAAGCCCAGGCCCAAGGCCACCCCCCCAGACTGGGGCACTCCCCCAAGGCCCGATAGCCTCTGCACACTCTCACTCCAGCACTACCACCTGACAACTCCTTCCCAGCTGGGCTGACCCTAGGTATTTAAGGAGGCCTGCCCCCTGCCAATCCAGGTTGGGGATTGGTCAGAGCTCCTCAAATTACCCCAGATGGCCCCATCTCCCCTCTCCACCTCTCTTTCCAGAAAGCACCAGAAGATTCTGGAAGGAAGCTGGAGGTCCTGATGACACCACCTGTGAGTCACCCAGCCCTATCCTGAGCCATTCCCATGTTTCAGGGCTCCGTCCCTTTATCAAACCAGTCTCTTGTTATTGGTTTGATAAAGGGGGGGTCTGAAACATGTAACCACGCCCTCCTACATCACCATGCTACCCTCGCTGGGACCCGAACTTAGTGCTGATCACATCGAAGCGGATAAGCGGGCCGGGGGTGCCGGTGCACTACAGGGCATCTGGCACCCCTGACACGGATCAACACACAGTCCAACTTAGCCTCCACCTTGTCATGGAGCATTGCTGCTCTTGCTTGAAGTCATCAGCTTCTGGCTCTCATCTGAACACCTGACCACATCACCCAGCCTTACGTCCCACTGTGAACTTATTCCACGTTCCATCAGTGCTGTTTACCATCCACCGCACCGCTCATACCACCCACCAGCTTCAGCCAAGCCCGCACTATTGTCTGCAGACACTCATCTGATCGTCTGCCATTCCACCTGTCACCGCTGATCTCCTCCAGAGCACGTGAATATTCTCCCTCTGTGTCATCTCTCCGCAAGCCTGATTTCCATCAGCCACTCTCCAAAGCACTAGTATGATATCCACCGCTCCCCATGAACGAACAGCTGCTTGTTTTAACATTCTAAGTCAAACCACACGGTTCGACGATTGCACGTACGATCGTGTCGAATCATATGTTGGCTGTTGTATGCAGCATACTGACTGCACTACACGATCATACGGCCGGGGAAAGAACGTTCAGGTGCATGTAATTAGCATCCGGCCGTTCCTGACTTCGGAGCATGCGTGTTTTGCACAATACAACTTTGTTGTCCCAACTGCTCTGTACACACGATACAACGGTCGTATGAGAGCTTGTTGGTACGACCAAGTTTTCTAGTCTGCTCATACAACTCCCTTGTACGTATGTTCGACTGTTCAAATCGCGCATATGAACGATCGATTTCGCATACAACGGTCGTGAGTACGACCTGTTGTATGCGATCGTCGAACCGCATGTACGGGGCTTTAGTTTGCTCAGTTTTGTTCACATTTGTTTTTTATTTTTTTCTTCAATCCAATTATTTATGCATTCATTATCCCCCCCTATACTGTTATTTTTACTGCATATTACCTTTTGTCACAGGTTGGCGCACTCCTTTTTTCCCTATCATAGCATTTTTGTTGGTAGTTGCCTGGGTGTTATAGCGTATTGTGCAACAAGCAGCAGCATTTGGCAGCGTTGCTTCTGTATTGGTGACTTTTGTGTTGAGTGTATATACTTGTGTTTGTCTGACAAATGGAGGAAATTAAAAAAAAAAATTGTGACAGGTAAAAGACACTGAGGCTATTGTTCAAGCTATGCAGGGATCTACTGATCCATGGCGGCAGGCGCAAAAATGGGTTGATGAAATGTTTTGCAGCAAAAAGTTAAATAGGCATAAGGCAAAGTATATGCTTATTTCTGCTGCTGGCTGGATAGCTGAACAATATCGAGATGTTTTTAGGCAGAAACAGGAATTGGAGGAAGAGGCAGACTTTTTAAAAGCCGAAGTTGATAATTTGAAATTTCTTGCCCAGCAGGCTGCTGCATTTAACGAGAGTAAGCATATTGCTAATGAGAATACAAAGTTGCGCAATGAGGTTACATTTGTTAAGCAATGTCAGAGAGATGCCCAGGCTGCCATACGGGAGATATGTTCCAAACGTGCAGAGGTGGACCATTCTCATTGATTAGCAGAAATAGCATCTCTAAAGAAGTAGAGTGGGGTTGTTGTTACAAGTAAGGTATGTGATGAATGTGTAGACAATGTTTTATAGCAACTGTTGAGTATGACTCGGGCATGGAAATAGAGAATGGATCTGACTTGCTAGTGAAAAATATGAATACTGTGGCAGTGTGCACATCAGATGAGTATCTTGGTGGTAAATGTTCCTCAGACAATGAGAGTGTGAGGTCTCAAGATTCCAGTCATTGCAACAAGTCTCAGTCGTCATGCGCAGGGAGGCCAGCTCTGAGTTGCTTTGTGTGCAAAAAGTTAGGCCACCCACATTGCACAATACTGTTTTATGGGTAATAATAGTAAGCAGAGGAACTCTCGTTATCCCAGAACCGCATCAAGACACAAAGAAGTTTACTCTGTGAGATGGGGCAATTCTCCAAGACTTGTAGGCCAAAGTCAGCTAAAGCAAGAAAGGTATCCGTTTATGGAGCTACTGAAAGAGCTAAAAATGGAGATGGCTTCATTTACGCAGATACCACATTGGAGTGAATCACTTTTTTGTTAATAGCCCTTAGAGGGTTGGATGTGTGGTACACGTTTTTCTGGTTTATGTTCTTTGGCATGAATTAGGATTTAGCTGCTGTTCTCATTATGGACATTATGGAG
Source organism: Glandirana rugosa (assembly GCA_018402905.1). Taxonomy (NCBI): domain Eukaryota; kingdom Metazoa; phylum Chordata; class Amphibia; order Anura; family Ranidae; genus Glandirana; species Glandirana rugosa. Next base: position 320,676 of record BLSH010078870.1, on the reverse strand, counting down.
GACCTTGATGCATATTTTGTGTTTTCAAGGATAAGCCATAATGATTTGGTACATTTTTTAAAGCCAGGTGGAAAATAAATTCCAAATTCTTTTTGTATGGTGTATAGCTTTAGCCCACCTGAAAGAGAGTTTCTGGGTAAAGCCTGACCTAGCTATTGAAACTATTTTTGTTTTTACTAAGAGTTGCCATGGGGGGGGGGGGTTGCTAGCAGCCCTGTCTTAGGTATAAAAAAAAAGAAACCTGTTTGGCAACATTGTGAGTGTGGTTCAAGCAATGTTTGGGGTTCCTCTTATGGTTTTTCCTTTTGTATTTTTTTTTAATTATCATGTCAACAGATCTGAACTGGTTTAACAGACTGAATGCTCCTTGCTCTTCCTAATATAGGTAGAAAAAAGAGTGTAAGAGGGAAAGCAGCATTTAGTCTGGTTTTTGTTTTTCTTAGTAAGTAACTAGAAATTTTAGAAGGTTTTAGAACAAAGGTTTTAGAAGGCCCCAGAAGACGTCAATGACGAAACACGTCAGACAGAGCCAGACTCATGCATGCACGTACAGTTTTAGAACAAAGATTTTAGAACACCTCAGAAGACCTCAAAGACGAAAAGCGTCAGTAGGAGCCAGACTCACGTACGTCACTTCTGGTTTCGGAGGAGCGGCTGGTGGAACGCACGGTATCCCCCCCAGGAAGCGTGCGGGACTTGCTCAAACATCCACCACTTAGCCGCTCTCACTATAGAAACGGACTTTCAACTGGATTGTATATTCCTTTTTTAAATTACTTGTTTTACTGGAAGAATAAACACAATAGTTTTTAAAAAGGATCACACTATGGGCATTCCTTGTTTTTTCCTCCCTGCATCTGGTCACCTGCTTAATTGCTGAGGATATCAGAACTGGCCACAAGACCCCAAGAGCCTCCAGTCCGGGCACACCAGGAGACCCCAAGAGCTACCAGAAAGGTGTCCTTGGGTTTTACCCCTGCAGGGGTGACGCCGTTTGGTAAGTGGGGTATCCTTAGGGGAGCACGTTTGACCCCCACACGTCCGGCACCTGAGAAAAAGTTTTAAGGACCTACCATTTATTATCTGCATCTAAGAGCAAGGAACTGTGTATATTTAGAGGTTGTGGAAAGCACCCTGATGCAAAGAGACTTCACAAGCACTTTAAGCACAGTGCACTTTTTGTATTGATGGTTTTGCAATCTTTTGAATATCAGAGACTTATAATGTTTCACCATATTGCACCAGCACTTTGTTTATTATTACATGATTCATGAATTAAGGCAATCACAGTATTTGTTACATTGCACACTTTATGTATTTTATGAGAGATACACAGGACACACATTTTATTAATTAATTTTATTAATGGTTATGGTATCACATGTTCTATATCACATATTTATTTTGAACCACTAGGGGGCACTAACTGACAATAACAGAAATTACACAGCATACATCTTTCCCAGTAAGCAGCGCCTAGTCCAGTCACATTTATACCTTACAATAGTAACCCTCCAGTAAGGGGGAACTCCCTGGGCCCCAGCAGGCTTCTTCACAGCCAAATCCTAAGCGCAGTACCTACCTACTTTTTATTGCCATTGACATAATAATGGGGGGGGGGGGGGGACCTGTTTGGCAACATTGTGAGTGTGCTTCAAGCAATGTTTGGTGTTTCTCTTATGGTTTTTCTTTTTGCATTTTTTTTGCAATTATCATGTCAAAGTGTCAACAGATTTGAACTGGTTTAACAGACTGACTGCAACTTGCTCTTCTTAATATAGGTAGAAAAAAAAGAGTGTAAGAGTGAAAGCAGCATTTAGTCTGGTTTTTGTTTTTCTTAGTAAGTAACGAGAAATTTTAGAAGGTTCTTCGCTTAAATAAATATGTATTTTTGTAATATGTTATTCCAAGGTATGGAGCCAGGAGCTATGTTGCATCAGAAGTTTTTTTTCTCCATCTTTTCATTGTGTTGAAGGGGGCTTTAGATGTATGGTATGTATGTATTAATGTTTTTCTTGTTCTGCAATTGTGTGGAATGCTGAGCTAGAGGTGACTTAGATAGTATCTGGGCCAGAAAATGCTTATTTGTGTGATAGTTTTAGTTGGGGACTTGGAAGCCACTGATTCTGCTTTGCAGACCTGCACATCCTTCTCCAAAGATGCTATAGAGCCCCTCCTCCTTGAGCAAAGAAGCACTACTCAATTTCCTGTTGGCCATCTGCTTTGTTGCCTGATGACTATGTGCCAGTAGAGAAGTTGCAGATGAGCTAATTGTTACACAGTCGAGTGGAAGAAAAGGAAGCAACGATGGCCTTGCTGTGTTTATGTTGGCCAAGGTTGCACTGACATAGTACAAGTGACTTGTTCCTTTTACGTAGAGCTATATACCCTGTGTGGAGTGAGAGCCTGAGCTTAAGTTAAGTGGGTGAGTCTCAGTCTTACAGAAAAGCAGTGCAAGGCTGGACATTATGCTTCACAAAATCAAGTAAAGAAGGATTGTGAAAAACACTACTATCCGAAGATGTGACGTGTCCAACAAATGCTCTTCCTGTGAGGAGAACCTCAGCAAGTGACAAGGGTTTCATCCAGTGGCTGAAAGGTTTAAATAATGGGGATGGTATAGTATAGATTTATCATTTAAGAAAAGGCATTTCTGTCTCAGCAAACCACAACACTTATATCTCTAGGAGTGCACCAATTAATAGAATGACTTCTGAGTTGGAAGCAATATTCCAAGAAGACTGAAGAAGAAATGGACTCTGAACTGTTGGGATCATTGCCCTTAGTGTTGGAAGGTCAAACTTGTGCCTTCATTATTAACTGGGGAGCTTAATTAGACGAATGTGAGGGCTCTCTAACACAGGATTTGTTCGCCCTCAGGAATGGGGGGGGGGATGTAAGAAATTACCATGGCAGTAAAATATATATTTACAGGAAAATTATTTACTTATATATTTTATGGTATTATGATGAGATATGGGCCTGGTTTGTGCTTACAAGGCTGTTTCCTGTTTCTCATAGGACAAAAGCGTCTCCTAGTGCCTTCAATAGCCAAATTATTTGCATGGCAATTAAGTTTACCCTTTGTGTTTGGTAGGTTGTGGAATACAGGTGGGGGCCTTTTTCAGACTTCTCGGCACCATAGCTCATGGGGCTTTGGGATACAAAGTTGGCTGACTGTTTATGTCAGGAGATAGGTTAAATCACTTGTAAATATTGAAAGCCAGGTTCAGACGCCATGACTCTGTTGACATTGGTTAAGCATCATAGTCAAATAGACTTGAGGCCCATCCAATGTCTTTCTTGAGAACAATTTGATTGTACAGTTTGAGCCAATGAGAATTTCTCAATTATAGTGAATGAAGACAAGGAGTATAAAAGAGCCAAAGACTGGACTGGAAGGAAAGCTTGACTGGAGGAGGGAGCTTGACTGGAGAGGTGGGAGGAGAGGACAGTTTGCAGAGACTTGACTGGGAAGACATGGCTGGAGCAGTGGACCTGGGGCTTGGACAGTGAAAGAGCTTATACACTTGTAGGTCCAGCTAAAGGGCCAGAGCCTAAGAGAGATATCAACCCTTGCCTCATCCCCTGGGATTGGTAAAGAGTATTGTAATTCATGTAATATTTTCTTATCAGAGACTGAGATGTTCATTTTAATTCTGGGTACAATATAATCTTTTTTGCCTACAGTGTGTGTTGTGAGTTTCATTGCCGACCTACCCCTAAAAAGAGCGGTGAGAAGTGGGTGTGGATTCATGTCTGTATTATTATTTGTGTAATCACCCTTATTTTCTTACAGTAGGCCTCACTAGATCCCAGTGTTTTAGTGTGAGTGGAAGGCAGGGGAATTATCTAGCCCCACTGCTTACAGCAAAAGTTTGCTTTTTTTATTTTTATAGAAAGAGATCATTTTGCCCAAAGCTGTAACCCTGTTCACATTCATACGCATTTTCCTAAACACAAGACACACAAGGAAATCCTTAAATTGCTAAATATTACACAGAATGGCTTTTTTCTACTTTTCCTTTTTTTCACTATTGTTAATTTGACTTTCCTCCAGATTTTCGTAAATCGTTGCCGTAAACTGGGATGCAAAAAGAAGCAGAAGAATCAGTTCTGCTTATCCAATTTACACCCACTACATCATGACTGCCAAGTGCCAACAAAGGACCAGTACTTTCAAAAGCTGAGTAAGTCTGCTCAGTTTTCCTCCAGGAAAGAAAATGATTGGCTGCAGAGTAAGTGAGGCCCAAGAGGGCTATGCATGCGGCCTAACACGAAAATGTAAACTTGCGGCTATGAACGTTCACGTCTGGAGGTATGCCAGGGATAGCACCCATTGTGGTGACCGGCACAGACAAGCAGGGCTGAGGAACATCTGAAGGGATGCCAGGAATGCTGTATCTGCAGTAGTGCTGGCGGCACATGCAGGGACTCCTGCTAGCTAGCACCAGCCAAGTAAGTGCTCCAGACCCCCCGCCTTCAACCTCCCCTCTACCACTGTGCCTAGCAGTCTCCCATCCCTGCAAGTAGTGTAAAATGGACTTCCGCAGCCTATAAAAAGTGTTTATAAAACATAATAGTACTGATTATAAAAATAGTCATGCTTATGTGACTCTAAACCAACAATCAAAATTGATAAAGTCCACAATCTCTGGAGCACAAAAAGTACATATATACTATATAAATCTATAATGTACAATTGTGATATTATCCAAAAAGTTTACTTCCTTATTATAAGTGAATTCACATGTGATGGTATGTAGGAATATAGTGTGCTTCCACCTCCATTAAACATTTCCGTGCTCACAAACTCTTACCGTAGTATCTATTCAAATATGCCTTATAATCAAATATCGGTAGATGATATGGTAATCCTCAACTCCAAACGTCCTCAAAGTCCACCCACGTGAGCGTGTTTAAATTTTGGGTACTGCTGCCTTTAAGGCATCAATATATGTACTCGTCACCTACAAAGTATAAATGCCTCCCATAGTGTAGTATTTAAATACACCAATTTATTGAATTAAAATAATCCTTACATTAAGATCAGTGAGAAAACACATTGAAACAATCAAAATACTCACCGTCTGGCGGACTTTTTACATCACTTCCGGTCTGGGATGCCCTTTCATTATGTTCTCTATTTCTTTATTATTGTTTTTTATGTTTGGTTTGCACTATATTCTTATACTTGCGTAGCGCAGAGGTATCTTTGATCATTTGCTCCCATCCCTGCAATTTACACACACAGCCTACACACAGCACATAGTTAGAATCTGATCCTCCGCTCGACTTTCTGCTCATCAGCTATCCTTAGGTCCTATTCACACTTTGTGATTTGGAATTGTGGCCAGAATCTTTGTGATTCTGCACACAATTCCAAATCACACTGCAATCATGGCAAAAGGCACCATGCAGGTTTGGGTACCATTCATTCTTAATGGCACCTCAAAAACAGTGCAATTTTGCCATGATAGTCACGTGGCAAATGCGGCAAAGCTTGTCGCCCATAAAGGAATGAGAGCTTCTTTTGGGTAACAGTTTCACATGATGCGTTTTGCCATGATTGGCATGTGGCATTCGCAGCAAAATTGTGCTGCATTAGAGGTATCATTAACAATGAATGGTACCAAAACATTTGTGGTGCGTTTTACTAAAATCGCAAAGTGTGAATGGGGCCTTATTGTTAGTGGGTTTTTTTGTGTGGCCCAAGGCAATTCCTCTTCTTCCAATGTGGCCCAGGAGATTCAATAGGTCTGATTCCCCTGGTTTAAAGGAAAGAGGGATTAAAAACATATATGTAATGTAGCCAGGTGCTTGGCAAAGAATTTAGTAAAAGAAACACTGGCTGAAGCTGCTCTCTGTAGCTGCTGCCCTGCAATGCTGAACTGGTTAACAGCTATATCAGTGAGAGGAGTGAGCTGCTGAGCCAGAAGAGTTCAGTAGACAGAGTCAGGCAGCAATGCACTGTGGGAACTGTAGAGAGAGACTCCATTGTAATCAAGAGCTTTTGAACTGCACTTTCTAGAGAGAGATTGCCAGGAGGAGGGGAAAAAGTGCACACCCAACTCTCAAGCCAGTTACCAGCTACTCTGACCCCAAGATGGGGGTCTGGCTGCAATTTATCCCAGTATCCCCATGCAATGGATGGCTATCAGGAGCCAAGATTCCAGGATGGATTACCATACAGCAAAGATGGCTCCTTGCTCCTCCTAATGGAAGCTGCCACTGAGGTGTGTCAGGAGGTGAAGTAAAGGGCTCTCTTCTCTGGTGTGGTAGCATTAAAGCAACTGATGCACAGGATCATCTCTTCTGAACTGTTGCCCTATGAGTAATATGTAAGTCTTCGTGGGAGTCGTACTATTCTCTTGACCTGCTTTTCCTTGGATTCAGAGGGTTCTGGGGTAGAATCTTCTTGTTCAGGCTCTGGCGACTCTAAGATAGGGGTTTCTCTGTTATGCTCATTGAACACTAGAAAAAATACTGAAGAAGGATCTAAAGACTATTTTGTTACCTCTTCAAAGAATTCTTCAGAGGTCCCTTCTTCTGAATCCCTGGTTTCTATTCCACTTTAATCTGTGGCACGAACCCTGGGGCTTCAGCTTACACACACTGGAACTACCCCCTGTAGCAGAAGTGAATAGAGTGGCATTCCTAGGCCCAGAAGGCAACAACCAATCCACATCTAAGTCATCATCACTGTCATCTTCTTGTTCTGCTTCAGCAGGTGGCAGTGGTTGGAACTTAGTGACTGGCACTCATCTGGAAGAGGTCAGTCTGGGTGATGGTATCTCAGTTCTTGCAGACACTTTGATGGCAGATTTAGTATACAGGAATGCCAGGTAGTTGCTTCTTGGTTATTATATATCGTTGATAACTTTTCAGGAGGTTCCAGATTTCTTAGCCTCGCATTGTCTCCCGGCTGTCATGTACTTGAACTCTCAGATCATAACTCCTCTTGTTCTACTGAGCTCTGGCATCAGAAGCTTCTCAAGCTTTCTCTTAAGCCATCTTTAGGTTCTTCTGGAGCCTGTTCACATATCCTCTTTGAATTGTAGCTGATGTTCTTTCTATAGAAATGCTAACTGCCAAATCTACTGATAGAAGAGCTTCTCTCCCAAACATAAGCCTGTAAGGAGAATATCCAGTCACATTATTCTCAGTATTGTTGTAAGCATGCACCACAGCAGAGATGTGTCTACTATAATGCTGTTTTCTTTATGAAAAAGGGGTCCCTAACATGTCAAGGATTGTACGATTAAACCTCTCTGGCTATGGATCTCCTTGTGGGTGTTGAGGTGTTGTTTTTGACTTTCTAATGCCCAACAAATTAAACAACTATTTAATGAGCCTGTTATAGTAATCATTTCTTTGATTAGAATGGATTCTCTGCAGTAGTTCATAGTTCAAAGAACTTTTCCACGAATACTTTGCTGACTGTAACAGCTTGTTGATGTCTTGTTGAAAACACCTGGGCATACAGGTAAAATAATCAGTCACTACCAGTACACTTGCAATCAGAAATATTCAACCCCTAAAGAGTTTTAAGGATTTATAAATAAAAATCTTTTCAAAGTGCAGGATTCTGCTTTGGATGGCTTCTTATTGAGTTTAGTGATACATAAAATCAACACAGAAAATGTATGATGTAGCATTTGTGTGTAACAGTATATTTTGTTAAGATCGCCATGTCACAGTTATTCATCCCCTATATAATATTGTTGTTTCTAAAGCTTTCTGACAGTTTTTATGGCCGGAAGTGGAGCTGAAACTCTCACAATTTCATCAAGGGCCCTTAGCAACTTAGTCAGGACACCTAAGAAAAACCCCAGTGTGACTGCAAGACAGCTACAGGATGACATGATGAAGGCTGCTACAAGTGCTTCAGTGGCAACTATAAGACATGCACTGAATAAACAAGGACTTCATGGCCGGACCCCAAGACGCACTCCACTCTTGACCTCAAGGAACATCAGGAGTCGACTAGAATATGCCAGGAGGAATTTGGACAAAACTACAGAGTTCTGGGAGACAGTTCTATGGACTGATGAAACCAAACTGGAACTTTTTGGACATACAGTATGGACCAGCGGTATGTCTGGCGTGCAAAAGGTCAGGCTTATGACCAGAAGAATACCATCCCCACGGTCAAGCACGGAGGTGGGTCAATAATGATGTGGGGCTGTTTTTCTACGGCTGTCCCCTCAATCTTGATTGTGCACCTGGCATCATGGATTCCCAGAAATACCAAGTCATTTTGAAGAAGAACGTGATGCCTTCTGTTGACAAAATAACTCAAATATGTATCAATAAATATTGTTTGTTATTTCACAAGTTTTTTTTTTTTTTCATATAATTTCATTATCTTTCATCAACATCACTGTATTGTCTATTGAGGTGAGGGGGTTGAATATTTCTGATTGCACGTGTATATGTGAAAACCATAGTCACTCCCAGTAAATTCCCTTGGCCACTCGTGTCAGAATTAGTACTCAAGAAATTAATTCACACCAAATCCATGGGACCTTGACTCTGGAGATGGCCCACTGGGGTAGCTCTGGAGGGCAGAGTCTTCGTCTGGTTGCAGCAGAGATAGACGTGAAATAGCTCTTGCCTTTTGGCCTGCATACACAGCCAGTAGGAATGATCTCTAACTAACTTGAACAACTGTCAGATCCCAAATGTTCATGTTCATCATGTAACACATTCAGCACTGTCCCCCTATGTTTCTCAGGGAGGAACAGTTGTCCACTTTCTTTGGCCTTATCTGAGGGGCCCCTTTGGTAGTCCTCTCCATCCAGCAACTGTGACCTATTCCACACTTTGTGGACTAGTCGAATCTGCAGCTAGTAGAAGCTCTGGATGATCACTCTCCAAGGCTTTCAAAGTCAAACAGCAGAGAGGATCCTCTACTTTGTCTTTCTTCAATTCTTTCTTGGAGAGAGTAGACAGACCCTCATTCTTCACCTGGGTCAAGTTGCATTAGAGCCAGCAGTGGTGACTCCAATGGCTTTGGTCCCTGATGTCTCCCTGGCTATGTACTCAATTCCTTGACACAAAGCTTGGACTGCTGAATTCAAATTTCTGACTCCAGGGCAATATTTCAAATTGAAATGTCCCATGGCATCCAGTTTGGTTGTGGTAATAACAAACAGTATCTCACAAAAGTGAGTACACCCCTCACATTTTTGTAAATATTTTATTATATCTTTTCATGGGACAACACTGAAGAAATGACACTTTGCTACAATGTAAAGTAGTTAGTGTACAGCTTGTATAACAGTTTAAATTTGCTGTCCCCTCAAAATAACTAAGCATACAGCCATTAATGTCTAAACCGCCGGCAACAAAAGTGAATACACCCCTAATTGAAAATGTCTGAACTGGGCCCAAAGTGTCAATATTTTGTGTGGCCACCATTATTTTCCAGCACTGCCTTAACCCTCTTGGGCATGGAGTTCACCAGAGCTTCCCAGGTTGCCAGTGGAGTCCTCTTCCACTCCTCCATGATGATATCACAGAGCTGGTGGATGTTAGAGACCTTGCGCTCCTCCACCTTCCATTTGAGGATGCTCCACAGATGCTCAATGGGGTTTAGGTCTGGGGACATGCTTGGCCAGTCCTTCACCTTTACCCTCAGCTTCTTTAGCAAGGCAATGGTCTTCTTGAAGGTGTTTTTGGGGTCGTTATCATGTTGAAATACTGCCCTGCATCCTAGTCTCTGGAGGGAGGGGATCATGCTTTACTTCAGTATGTCACAGTACATGTTGGCATTCATGGTTCCCTCAATGGACTGTAGCTCCCCAGTTACGGCAGCACTCATGTAGCCCCAGACCATGGCACTCCCACCACCATACTTGACTGTAGGCAAGACAAATTTGGCTTTGCACTCCTCACCTGGTTGCCACCACACACGCTTGACGCCAAATTAGTTTATCTTGGTCTCATCAGATCACAGGACATGGCTCCAGTAATCCATGTCCTTAGTCTGCTTGTCTTCAGCAAACTGTTTGCAGAGCTTTCTTGTGCATCATCTTTAGAAGAGGCTTCCTTCTGGGACGACAGCCATGCAGACCAATTTGATGCAGTGTGCTGTGTATGGTGTGATCACTGACAGGTTGACCCCCCACCCCTTCAACCTCATACGTCTATTTCCCAAAGGCAGCCTCTGGATATAATGCTAAGCATGTGCACTCAGGTTCTTTGGTCGACCATGGCAAGGCCTGTTCTGAGTGGAACCTGTCCTGTTAAACCACTGTATGGTCTTAGCCACCATGCTGCAGCTCAGTTTCAGGGTCTTGGCAATCTTCTTATAGCCTAGGCCATCCTTATGTAGAGCAACAATTCTTTTTTTCAGATCCAAGAGTTCTTTGCCATGATGTGCCATGTTGAACTTCCATTGATCAGTATGAGAGAGTGAGAGTGATAACACCAAATTTAACACACCTGCTCCCCATTCACACCTGAGACATTGTAACACTAAAGAGTCGCATGACACCGGTGAGGGAAAATGGCTAATTGGGCCCAATTTAGACAGTTTCACTTAGGGGTGTACTCACTTTTGTTGCCAGCGGTTTAGACATTAATGGCTGTGTGTTGAGTTATTTTGTGGGGACAGAAAATTTACACTGTTATACAAGCTGTACACTCACTACTTTACATTGTAGCAAAGTGTTATTTCTTCAGTGTTGTCACATGAAAATATATAATAAAATATTTACAAAAATGTGAGGGGTGTACTCACTTTTGTGAGATACTGTATGTGAACTTCAAATTCTGCCTCGTACAGATATTCTTTCAGCTTATCCATAACAGCCCACTTCAAAGCTTGTCAGTAGGGTCGTTTCTCTAGGGATGGAGTATGGCTTTGGCTCTCATAAGCCACAGGTCTCAGACATTCATCATCTTCTTGATATAACACACCATCTTGTCCTTCTCTGTTGTGTAGCTCGTATGGCTTAGCTGTGTCAGAATGTAAGTGTGCTGCTTTCAATTAAAGTGCTTTTTCTTTGTTATTAACCTCAGCATACTGCTTTTTGTTATTTCCTGAACGAAATACAGCAGCAGTAAAAAAGCCATTATTTTTTTAGAAACTGGAACAGCCTGGCTGTATCTTCTGTAGACAAACCTACATATGTATAAAAAATGCCACATAGTTGCCAACGTTCTCAGAGAAATTTTAGGGACACTTTCTTTTCTGTAGACAGGGTATCATTTAATTAGGGGTGGGGCATTCATTTGTAAGCGTGGTCTAGCAGGAGTGAAAAATTGCAGCGCATGAAAATAGAGTCTGAGATGACTTACATAGTGGAGAATGTGGAAATGTTAAATAGGGAATGTAGGTAGGGTAGTGTATAGATTTCAGCAGTGTGTAGGGCAGTGTACAGAGGTTAGTAATATGTATTACAGTGTACAGGGGTGTAAGGTTAATCAGATTCCCAGCACCAGAAAACCAGTGCAAGCTTATGCTCATATCCGCGCGCATGCACATTTTCACATACTAATACTTCTAGGCAAAGATGTACTATTCCTGTTCATCGTACTCGCCTTCGTGTGCGCACACACACGCGCGCATGTGCGCATACAAATTAGTGTGCATACTTGCCACCCAGTTGTCTATTTAAACTGGCCTGTCACTATGAGCAGTTGCTGAATGGTCTTCAGCTTGTACCTGTATTCCTGTGACCTGATCCATTGAACTGGCTTACCTGTGTATGACCCGGCTTTTTCCTGGACTTTGCCCTTGCTCCTGCAGTACCCTTGTTCACCTGATCTCTTTGGCCTTGGCCTGTTTACTGGACTTGTCTTTGCTTGCTGATTCTGTACTGCAGTGCCCAACTGTTATTAACATTGGCCTATTTTCTGGACTGGTTTTGTCTGCTGATTCGGTCCCTTGCTAGCCGGCTGCCTCTGGTCACTGCCTGCATACTGGCTCTGATACCATCTCCTGCTCTGGTGCCAAGCTGCTTCAGTTTCCTGTTCATAGGACTGCGACCCCCAGCTTCATCCACCTAAGTGCGGACTTCACCAGCCAGCTACTTTGACATGTGTGCCCTCACATGCTCTGTCTGCACCTTCAGGAGTATTGGGCAGGAGATGCAAGAGAGGCCTCTACAACATCCAAGTCATCAAGAGGTACGTGATGAGGGGGTCAGTAGTATGTAGAGCACTGTACGGGGTCAGTATTATGTAGAGCAGTGTACGGGGTCAATAATATGTAGGGCAATGTACAGGGTCAGTAGTGTGTAGGGCAGTGTACAGGGGTCAGTAGTATGTGGGGCAGTGTACGGAGGTCAGTAGTATATAGGTTTATCTGGTTTTCTGACCTATATGTAATTCCCAGTTTAAGTCAGTATGTGGCATCATAAATTGTTATAAAGGGAGTACTGTCACGGTATAATTCTTCGTGTTGGGGTTTATTAACATTTAGTTTTGGATGTGCATTCTGTATACTTATGCCTCATCATTCTACTTTTATTTTTATTTTTTTTTTTTTTTTTTTTTTTAGTTCGGCTATATGTATAATATCTTATTCTGATATTGATTCTATGTAATTTTAATTTTAGATATAATTTTAGTTCATGAAGGATGTTCCGTTTGTATTTGTACTTTTTCATTTTATTATGAAATTAATTTTGGATTAATATTAGCATGGGCGAGGTGGTTGATGCACCCCTGGTTGGCGGTTCCTTAGCGCTTTAAGATGGCTTAACCAATAGCAGAGCCGCTTTGGATGAAAAGGATATAATACTTCATTTCATTGGGCGATCCAATATCGTCCTTGTAAATTGTAAGTGTATGGGAGCCATGGACGATTATCTATCTGTAGTATGCTACTGCGATAGTGCATTAGGCCTATTAATGATCGGTAATAAGGCTGATGTTCTTGGAATCTGCCTCATGCTCGGTGTGCACGATCAATCCTCTTCATGAGATTTTATGTATACAATGTCTCAGTTGCAATAAATATGCAGAGGGGGTTAATTTGCCAGCCTCCGCCTGTGTAAAAGCAGGGGCGCCGTGCTGTGTGGTCATGCCCTCAGACGAAGTAATGACGAAACGCGTCAGGGTGTGACCACACGGCTGTCAATCTGCGCTGACTGAGTGAGCTCTGTGTTCGGAAACGCCGCTGCACGAGAGAGTGGTGAGACGGAGCTGTACATCAGTTGGAAACTAGTTTATTACTGTTATTGATTTTAAACATGTGTAAGTGTACATCTGCAGGGGGGATCGTGTGTCTGGTTTTATACCCAATAAATGTTTATGGATCATGCACTATGTGAGCGCTTTTTTCAAGGGTGATTCCAGTTATATGGCATCTGCTGTCTCCCATACACCTTAAGATCGGATGCGATTGGATAAGATTTGATCGGATGCTGGAACTTGGAGATTATCACTAAGACCTTAAGGCGTTTTTTATACTTACCTTTGGTGAGTGTTTTCATATAGGGGGGTATAACCTCCCGTATTTTGCTCACATGGTGTGGTGGTGGACAACGTTGGAACAAGATCCTGCCCCTAGCAGGGATCAATTTAGTCGATATATTTTCTGGGACTTTTTATAGGAAGTCACAATTTAGCGCTGCTTGCACTTTACAAAGATATATGGACTTATATTATTGAGGTGCTATCCAATACTAGTATATAGGGCAGCTTTCAGAGGTCCATAGTATGTAGGGCACCCCAGTACAGCCATTAGTCCTCATAGGATACACACAACTTACCGCTGCTTCCCCCCACCCCCAAAAATAAAACATAAAAAAAGGCCCCCATCAGGCATTAGCTTCCATAGCACCCACTGCTGTTTCTCCCCTCACAAAAAAAATTAAAAGACTACAGACCCCCAACCACAAAGCCCCTCCCCAGATCACATAAGCAGCTGGAGCAGGCATTTCAATTACCTGACTTGGGCTTGGCAATAGATGGCGCTACCTGAGGCTCTATTTGGCTGGGTTGGTTGATTCACTCTGCTGGCCTCTCTTCTCTGTCCGGGTGGCTGGTTCACCCCTGGCCTCTACAGTCCTCTGCTCCACCTCACAACACCCAGCTTGCGGCTTTAATGAAGACTCAGGCCTCTGCTCCACTCATTCCAGATCTCTCTCCTCCTCAGGCTAGGATCTCAGTGTCCATCTCTGCTCTCCTTGCTCCCAGTCGGATCCCCACAGCAGCCACTGACACTGACAGTCTGAGCGGCTCAACACATCACCAGCCAGCGTGATCACCCTCAGCACTGACCAAACCGCATTTGGACTGGCAGCACTTGACTTCTTGGAGGTGTGAAGGAGGTAGGGGAGGGATGACAGTGTTTTGTTTTACTTCGGGACAGAGGTCAATTTTTGGGATTCTACCTGGCACAATCACAAGGTGGGACATTGGTCGGATTTTTGGGACTGTCCTGGGGAAATTCAGCACTATTGGCAACTATGATAAAATTTGTGACTACCTACCACTGAACTTGATTTAGTGCATGGCTTGTAGTTTCCAGGCATATCATTTTCCTCTGTGATTGGTCCACTGTGGTAGTTCAGTGAGCCGAGGAAGCCGGTCATGGTTGCTGCAGACTTTGGTTGCAGGCAGTTATCCCATGACAGAGCCAATTGTAAGCATTGACTTAGAGTTGAAGCATCTTAATAAGCAGCAAAGTAACCATAGTGCAACACCACAAGGTGCCTTCTACACTAACAATACTACCTGCTACTTCTATAGCACTACTGGGGTCCCAGTGAAAGTATGTTTAAAAGATATTGTGGGCCTCAGATAAGTAGTTGGTTCTCTGGTAAGGGTTGAGCAGATGTTTTAAACTTCCACGTCTCCTTTTATTTAAAAGGACATTCAAGGAAAAAATGTGTCTGATCCACATTTTCTATGTATGTTTTGTTTGAAGCGCTGTTAAAATATTATTTTTTTTCTAACCCTCTTGAGATTCCTGGAGTAGCTGATCTTCACAATGGACTCATTTTCACCTCTTTATATCACCTATGCTTTTAAAGGGGCAAACAGAAAAACACTGCTCTATCGATGTCTATAGCTATTTACTGAAAAAGAGCCACATTCTGTAAAGTAGGGTTTTATCTAAACACTTTTTGCATCTAATTTGAGCAAATGTGGCAATCCTTTTGCAGCTTCACAGAAGCAATAATCTCTTTTTATCTAACAAATTGATAGGTGTAACCCTTGGCAAGCATCCTTTGAAATGTGGTAATTAATACACTTGGGCTGCTGCTAAACATTAAGACATACTGTATATGTACAGTAGAGTCAGGGCCATCTTTAATATTGATTGGACCCTGGGCAAACATTTTCTTGCCACCCCCCCCCTGCAATTTCACTCTCAGACATATAATAAATAGCAGCTAAACTCAAAATCATCTTACCGAATCAAATCAGGCAGCAATTGCAATTGGTTGCCAGAGGTTAGAGCATATCATTACTGCTTACTGACTGGATGCTAGAGGCTACAGCACATATTATAGCTCACTGATTAGTTTCCAGAGGTTACAGCACATGATTTGTGCTTGTTGATTGGTTGCTGGAGATTACTGTATATCAATATTGCTCACTGATTGGTTGCTAGAGGTTACTGCACATCTTTACTGCTCACTGATTGGTTGCTAGAGGTTATAGGACATCATCTCCTCACTACCTGCACACCATGGACTGGGGAACACAAAGTCACTTTCCCGACACCACAGAAATGTGTTGCCCTTTATCAGATACACTGCAGTGCCATCAATTGTTAATGACACCCTCACGCATCTGCTGACATGTGCACCGTGTGATTTTGAAAAAGGGTTAGGGACTTTCTTCTGCATTTCTAGTGCATAGAAAGCATTTAATGTGCTATTTTCAAAAAGTTGCTGGTGCCACTCAGAGATGGAGGTGGGATGCTTTGCAATTGTGAAGGGTTTAAGAACAGTTCTTATATGGATAGATGGGGATATGTGCAGATTAAACACTTTAGTCTATACATACCAAACAGAACAAAAGGCCTATTGGGAGACCCTACTCCATTTGTTAAACTTTGCCCAGGAGGGGAAAGTATTAAACCCCTATCAGGATCATACTAACCCTGTGTTTTTCTGGGATCTGTATTTCAAGTGGGAAGCTTACTTCTCACTTCCAGAAAGTGGTGAGAAATTTACTAGTGCAGACATTTCTTCCAGTAAAATGGAGAGGGGTCTCACCCTCTGTCAGGTAAGTAATGCTGGCTGTGTCTTCTTGTCCTGGTGACACCTCACTCTTTATTTCACATCCAATTGCTCGGCCTGTCGGAAGAACAGTAAGTGAGCTGAAATCCTAACAGGGTCATGGGCAGCAGTAAAACTTTTGCTGTGTTTATTCATCTTTTAGTTCTTATAAAAAAAAAGAGTTTTGGTTGTTTTTTTGTTTTAGTTATATTTATTAAGTACTAGCAACAAAGTAGGAGCGCTTAGAAAGTAAGATTCTGACTTACAAATGTGATTTATAGGAATCTACTATAATTTTTTTTTCCTTCTATTCGAAAGTGAAGATGAAGCTCTACAGAAGGCTTTGGAACTATTCTTACTGAAAGCCAAAATAAATCATCTCCTAACAATGAGTTGTCTTCTAAATTGTGCCTGGATCTCTATTGCGTGTCTGTCTCAGCATTTCCAAGTTTTGACAGCATTATAATTTTATAAGTATTTGCGTAACTTGTGCCTTGAAGCATTCTCTTCTAGGAATACACAACTATTCTTATTTGCATGTTGTTGTTTGAGAACAACTCCTGATATGTAAATTACTTTGATGAGCTCAGGATCTGGTTTGCCCTGAAGATAAATGATATGTTTATGGCTCAGTATAGAAATATCTATCTTGACATGCAACATTCAAAGCAACAAAGAATTTGTGACAACCATCTACATGCTTTGCACGCAAAGGGCTAGGTAGTCAAATTAACTTCTCGTCTACCCGAAAGCACCTTAAGATGGCCATAGATGGATAGAAATGTGTCCAGTTCAGCAGGGACTGGACATATATTTTAAACCAGGGGTCCTCAAACTATGGCCCTCCAGTTGTTCAGGACCTACAATTCCCATCATGCCTAGTCATGTCTGTGAATGTCAGAGTTTTACAATGTCTCATGGGATGTGTAGTTCCGCAACAGCTGGAGGGCCGTAGTTTGAGGATGCCTGTTTTAAACCCTAAATGACCATTCCTACTAGAGAGAAGTAAGGATTGGCTTCTCCCAAACGGGAATGTTGGAAATTTGCAGCGCTGATCAATGTATTCTGACAGTGGAGTAGTCCCCGCTGTCAGAACACAATAGCGCAGTGGGGGGAATCCTTCACCCACCTTGAGTGGGGGAATCCGTTTGTTTCCATCTATGGCCAGCTTGAGTCTGCTTCTCCTAGTGTGGAGTGGTGAAGCAGCGTGCCCATTTATAAGGTGGGAGGGGAGAGTCTTCAACGGCTTTTGGATCGGGTTGCTGCTAGAAGAAAGTAGAGTAGAGTAGGTGTTTTGTGTGCTCTCCCCTCTGGAGAAAGGGCGGTGAGCATGCTGCAGAACATTACCTGGTAAACGCATTGAGAGAGGGAAATTTGGGGATTTGAGTACCACAATTCTTCTATTATGCTAATACAGATATTGGAGAACCAGTTGTAGGTCATGATTTGGGAAATCTGTCTCCACAATTTGGACTATTCTGTTCTACTTTGTGTTGCTTTATTAGAACCAATTAAAGGCATTTAATACAACAGTTAGCCCCTTTATTATGACCTAATGGAGTAAAGTATAAAGTGCAGCCAATGCCTGGGATGAAGAGAGTTTAATACTTTACTAGTGCAAGCCTTGTTGGCTCTGGAGTGGATGGTGGGGAGGAAAAGGAGTCTCCCACCTGATGGTGAGAGAAACCCACCATATGTACTATGCGTCTGGTGACCTGGGTCCCGTGTTTCTCGGGCCCCCGGTGGTCAACTGGATTTCTGGAACTTCTATCTGGACCACCTTTCAAACAGAGGTCTATGTGTGTGAGTACTCCAGGTGGGAAGCGATTAAAGTAATTGTAAACATTAGAGCATGGCTCAGCTCCACCCACGCTCCTTCCTCACTGCCTGTAAGCAGCAGTGGAAGACAATGCCTTCCACTGCTGGGTCTGAGCCAATGAGGAGGGGGAGAGCAAAGGGAGCCTCTGCTCTCGTGCACATCGCTGGATTGAGATCAGGCTCAGGCATGTATAAGGAGGGGCCGCATTTCACCTTAATGCAGAGAGGTAAGCCACTAAGGTAAAAAAAAAACCTTCAGCCCTTAGAACCACTTCAAAGGTGAAGTGACCAGGAAGATGGGAAGAGGAGGTCTAGGGCCGACATCTGTGCATGTGACAGCATGTGGTTTAAGCTGAACACCTACATAACTCCCTGCAGCCCTATATGTATAGGCAGAACCCTGCTGCGTGGGGTTGTTCATGTTCTTGTAGCGCTGCCCCTGAAGGAGCCGCTTAATAATTCAGGTTCTTTTTTCTGCAACTTGACTCCAAGAACAACCTCAGCCCCTCTGGCACACCTGGTTGAGTGAAAGTTACTGTACACACTTATAGGAACAAAAGTGTCTATACCTGTAATTCAATTGTGAGTTAGTATTAGGAAATAAACAGAAGACCGTTTAAACAAACTGAATGTATTGGTACGGGTAAGAGTAAATTGTGGTTTGAGCATAAATGAACACACAGGAGGTAGGTTCAGACACAGTCTGCTAGACAGTATATCCACTATGCCAAAGAAACTTAGAATATACAGTAGTTCTGTTCCACTAGGCTGAAATTAACTCATGAATCAGCAAAATCAGCAAATAACAATACATGTAAGCATTGACTGCAATATGAATAATACTTTATCTAGTCTAGATTGCACTTTAGGAGGATGGCTATGATATGATGCGAAGTTGCCTGAGAGGTGCCTTCTAGCAAAGGTAATAAGCAAAGGTCCCCATGTAGCAGCTGTAAAGAGGCAGTCTTTAGTCCCAACTCTTCAGCTGGTTAGCATTGGGGCCCAATTGTACAATTGGTGCCCATGAGAAGAGTCCTAGTTAAGCCTGCAGGCAGCAATAAAGCTACCACATGGCCTGTATGGTCAGTTCCTAAAGGGCTCAGTCTCACTAGCAACAAGTAGTAAATCTCCACAGTGGCAACTCACCAGTCCCAGTGCTATTGCCGTTCACTATCTGGTCACACACAGCAACTAATCCACTCTCTTGCCTCATGGCAAGAGGAAGCTGTGTCCTGTACAAAATTCAGCCCCCCCTCCCCCCTCCTGGTAATCTCTCTCTCTGAGAAACACAGTTCAAAAGCCCTTGATTACAGTAGAGTCTCTCTCCTCTGGACTACAGTTCCCACAGTGCTACCTGACTCAGTCTATTGAACTGTTCCAGTTGAGCAGCTCTTCTCCTCTCATTGATATAGCTGTTAGCCAGTTCATCACTGCAGGCCAGCAACTATAGAGAGCTGCTGCAGCCATTGTTCCCCTCGCTCTCTATTCTTAGCCAATCACCTGGCTACAGTCACATAATTTATTGTATGAAGTTTCTTAACTACTTTGGTAAATCAGTCCAATTGCCGAACCTGCTTTAAAATGATGTAAATCTTTACTTTACAGCGAGAAAGCTTTAACCACTTTAGTTCCAGAGCCATTTTTTCAATCTTTTGTTTACATATTTCAAAAATCCTTTCAGGCCTGAAGATTACTTAACCAGTTGCCGACCGCCCGCCGTGGCTTGGCAGTGGCAACTTGGCTTGATATCGCAAACTGCCATCACCTGACGGTGGCTGCGAGATTGCGGATCGCGTGCTCACTGTGTTACGGGGGAGCCAGGGAGTGGGTAGGATGGGCTTGATGCCCGCCGGCAACCCGCGATTGCTCCCCCGCAGTGACAGAATGGGTGTCCATGTATGTAAACAACAGATCTCCGTTCTGACAGAGGAGAAGGAGTGTGATCGTAGGCTCCCTGTGTATGGGGGCTGCGATCACTCTCCTTCCCCACTCAGCCCAGCCCCTACACAGTTGGTTACACATACCAGGGAACACAGTTAACCCCTATAGCGCCCCCTAGTGTTAACCCCTTCCCTGCCAGTGACATTTACACAGTAATCAGTGCATTTTCATAGCACTGATCGCTGTTTAAATGTCAATGGTCCCAAAAAAGTGTCAAAATTGTCCAACATGTCCGCTGCAGTGTCACAGTCCCGCTAAAAATCGCAGATAACCGCCATTACTAGTAAAAAATAAAAACCCCATAAAGGAATTCTCATCATTTGTAAACGTGGTAACTTTTGCACAAACCAATCAATATACACCGATTGCGATTTTTTTTTTCTACCTAAAATATGAGGAAGAAAATATATCGACCAAAACTGATGAATAAATTAGTTTTTTTAAATATTTTTTTTTTGGATTTCAGCAAAAAGTAAGAAATATATTTCTTTTTTTGCTAAATTGTCGCTCTTTTTTTGTTTATAGTGCAAAAAATAAAAACCACAGAGGTGATCAAATGCCACCAAAAGAAAGCTCTATTTGTGGGAAAAACGGACGCCAATTTTGTTTGGGTACAACGTCGCACGACCGTGCAATTGTCAGTTAAAGCAACGCAGTGCCGAATGGCAAAAAGTGATCAGGTCCTAAAGGGGGAAATCCTTCCGGGGCTGAAGTGGTTAAAACCCCCAAGCATTATATAATTTTTGAAAGCAGACACCCTAGAGAATAAAATAAGGGTAGATCCAATTTTTGTGTTGCCTGGTATTGGAGCAACAGTTTATGAAACACAAAATTTCTGTAAAAAATATGCAAAAGTTAATTTTAGGGCATAGAAATGGAATAAATAATGCAATATTTTGTAAAATATAGAAGATGAGGTGCACCGAGTAAATAGGTACCCAACATGTTAAGCCTTAAAATTGTGTCTGTCCGTGAACTGGTGAAAAAACTTCAGTACTCTATATTTTGCAAACGCGAAGCATTAAATGCTCATACAGATCATCAGTTTAGAGTTATGCAAGAGCTCTGGTGCTATAATTATAGATCTCACTCTGGCCTCCGTAATATGAAACTGTAGGGCAATTGCCATTTTCATGAGTAGGCGCCCCAATGCGTGTGTTTTTGTATGTCTATGCGTGTGTGTGAGGTGGGGGCTCTCTAAAAAAAATTTTTTTAGGTGTCATTTTTTTATTGTTATAACATAGGGGACCAATAGCCCTCTATGTGATAACATATAGGTGAGAGGTACTCTTTATGAGACATCGGGGGCCTGGTAGACCCTGGATGTCTCTTCTGTACTCCACTGTAGCTGATGGAACACAGATCATATTTGATCAGCTGCTTCAGAGATCGGCACTCACACAGACTATGGAAGAGACAGGGAGAGAGGGAGGGGGAGTGGGCGAGATGCAGAGACGCTGAGATAGCTGGATGATGGAGGCACATAAACTGACTATGCTATCAGAGATCAGCAGCCATGATAAACGTTATCAGTTTACAGACAGAGGGGAAGACAGGAACAAGCAGGATCAGCCATGTATTGTACAACATAGAAAGGGAAAATTGACATGGAAAAAGTCCTGTGCTATATTTTGTGCCTTACAGGACAGGAGCATTAATTTTTATTTTCTCTTCCGTTCACTGACAGACACAGCCTTCTTATGACACATGGGGTTATGCTCATCCTACTAGGAGTAGACTAGGCAAAAACAGACAAAAGCGTAGGTTGGCCCCTCCCAGGGGGCCGTCCTCACCTCAGCATATAATCCCCCTGCCCTGTACAGCACATCAGTTTTTATATGCCTAGTGCAAGGAGTAGACCTGGTTCCCTTTGGGATCTGCGGTCTCCTGAAGATTCATCTGATGAAGACTGCTAGCAAGAAGCTGGCTGGTGGTATAGAGGATATCTCAAATCCAAATCTTTCCCCAGTCCGGCCGACACTATGCGAATGCTCTTCGGGGTGCCCACTGCATAGCGCCCGTTCCGTGCGGGCGGCCAGTGGCTAAAACCCACTAGAGCCCAGTGACTAGGTACGCCTGTCCGAGGGCCTGGCCAGCAGCATGCCTCCCCTAGGGGATGGTAGGTCTGCTCCGGTGGCTACCGCTGCGCCCGTCAAGGATTGGTGAGTGGACCCCTCTGCCGCCTTAGGGCTTGGAGAGTGGGCGTCTGGGCAGCTCTGGTGGTAAGCCGGCCGGTGGGGGCTCAGTAGAGGGACATTTTGGGTAGTACCCTTGTGAGGTTAAGCCTCCATCCCCCCCTCCCACTCCCCCCAGTCCGCAGTACGGCACTGTTGCACTGACCGTTCGACTCTGCACCGACCGTCCAGAGCGCTGTGTTCGGCGGGTCACCGCCATTGAAAGATAGCACCACTCGTTCGTGGCCGACCGCGCGGGTGTATTGGCAGCGTCCATGTTTGTGAAACCATGCGGTTCTCAGCCTGCGGTCTGGCGGCCTCCAGTGGTAGCTCAAGGAAGTGCAGCCCTGGTACAGGAAGTGTTTAAAAACAGAAGTGGGCTTCCGGTTTTCGCTTGTACAGCGTGGCTGACACACAGCAGCAGGCTCCTGGCGTGCAGTAGTTGGTGGGCATTGCTCTTCCGGTCTGAGTGCTGAGGCATCTAAACAGCAAGTATAGCTGGCCCTTCCTGGGTGCTGGTAGCGGTGTGGGCAATCCTCCTGGGTCTCCCTGGTTGATTGGTGGAGTAGAGGTGGTGGTTACACAGTGGGGGTGCCGGAAGCCTGTAATGTCAGTCGGCAATACTATGGCAGGAGTACCTGCGGATCTACAATCCACCCCAGGAACGCTAGTGTCTTTGGAACAGCTGAGGGCGGTGTTTGTGGAGTTCTTTCCCAGGGCGGAGGTACCAGTTCCAAGGGTTCCTCAAAAACGCCCACCACCCCCTCTTTCCTCCAGGGAGGATTCAGATCTGGAAAGCGCATCAATGGTCACACCTGTGGATCTTTCAGAGGGTGAACCACCCTCAGAGCATGAGGAGAGTGAAGAAACTCTGTCTTCGCGTGATAAGGCGATAGTGGAAGCACTGAACACTGATATCCGCAAGTCCATGCGTCTTGATCCAGCTGGGGAGTCGCATGAGTCCGCTTATGTTTGTGGCCCACTTAAACCGCCTAGGGCCCCTAGGGCTTACCCTTATGACCAATTATTTGAGCAGGCGGTGTTTAAGGAGTGGCGTAGGCCACCAAGTTCTTTTACTTTGCCTAAGAACTTTGCGGTGCGCTACCCCTTTGAGGAGAGCTTTACTAAGAGATGGGCCTCCCCGGTGGTGGACCCTGCCGTGGCGCGGGTGAATAAAGCAACTACCATTCCCTTGGAGGGGTCGCCTTCCTTTAAGGAAGCGGCCGATCGCCGCACAGAGACAGTGTCCAAAGCACTGTTCTTGTTGGCTGGGTCAGCCATGCGGCCGGCGCTAGCAACTGCAATGGCGGCACAGTCGCTGCGGGTGCAGGCTACTGCTCTATGCACTAATTTGACTTGTGATTGTGCACAGGCTGAGGTACAGCGGGCACAACATTTGGAAGAGGGGCTCCACTACATATGTCATGCTGCTTTGGACCTCCTTCCTATATTGTCAAAAATGTCTGTTTTTTCAATTGTTATCAGACGGGTGCTATGGCTCCGAGCTTGGTCGGGCGATCAGGCTTCAAAGAAGGCACTGGCAGACCTTCCCTTTCAGGGAGAGCGGCTGTTTGGCCCACGGTTGGATGAAATCATTAAGGATTTCACGGGAGGTAAAAGTACTTTTCTCCCGGAGCCTAAACGGCGTGAGTTGCGGCGCAGACAGGGGCCTGTCGCGTCAGGTCAGAAGAAGTTTTTTCAGGCATTCGGCTCAGCAGGGAAAAGCTGCAAGACCGGAAAGGGTTTCGCAGGGCACAGTAAAAGGCCCTGGCAGCATAAGTCCGAAAAAGCGAAGGATAAATCCGCCTCCGCATGACGGGTTGCCCCCACCCACTTAACGGGTGGGGGGCCGGTTAATGGGGTTCGCAGACAGATGGGCTGCCCGCATCACCGATCGGTGGGTCCTGGAGGTGGTGTCTTCCGGGTACAGGATAGAATTCAGCTCTATGCTCCCAGAAAGATTCTTCCCCTCAAATCTGAGGCTCACGCAGGAACGCCACCAGGCGCTTCTAGGCGCTGTCCGAGCTCTCGCCGAACAGGGGGTGATCATACCGGTACCCGGGATGGAGAGATTTCACGGATTTTATTCAAACCTTTTTGTGGTACCCAAGAAGGGCGGGGTCAGACCAGTTCTGGATCTAAGAGCATTGAATCGCTGCGTGGAGACGAAGAGGTTCAGGATGGAATCCATCCGCTCGGTCGTGGTCGCCCTACGCCAAGGAGAATTTCTGGCGTCCCTGGACATCAAGGACGCATATCTCCACGTTCCGATTTGTCTCAGTCATCAGCGTTTTCTGCGTTTTGCAGTGGGAGAGCTGCATTACCAGTTTGTGGCGCTTCCCTTCGGGTTGGCCTCGTCTCCCCGGGTGTTCACCAAGGTGGTGGCCCCTATGATGGCGTTACTGAGACAAAGAGGTATCGCGGTGGTAGCGTACCTCGACGATTTACTGCTGAGGGCAGAGTCGGCTACAGCTCTGGAGGAGAACGTGACAATCAGGGTAGCCACGTTAGAGGAGTTCGGTTGGCTGATCAACCTACAAAAGTCATCGTTGACTCCGACTTGCAGGCTGGAGTACCTGGGTCTGATTCTAGACACGGTACAAGCAAGGGTGTTTCTAACACCAGGCAAGCTACTGACTCTTCAGACAGCAGTGCGAACCCTGTTGTCACGCCAGTGGTTCTCCTTACGGTTCTGTATGCGAGTATTGGGTCTCATGGTGTCGACGTTCGAGGCTATTGAGGCCCAGGTATTGAGGGATAGGGGTGTTTCAGACTACGTAATCCCTACTATGGTGAAAGCACGTAAGAGCACCTCAGGTAAGATCTATCATAGGACCTGGAAGGCCTATATTACCTGGTGCGAGGCGGGAGGATGGAATCCCCGCTCTTATAGAGTATCCAGAGTGCTGTCATTTTTTGCAGCAAGGACTGGACAAGAACCTGGCGTTAAGTACGCTTAAGGGGCAGATTTCGGCCCTGGCGGTTCTTTTTCAACGACCATTGGCGTCTCACTCATTGATCCGTACATTTGTACAGGGAGTACGTCATGTCGCCCCTCGGATACGGTCGCCCTTGGCACTGTAGGATTTGAATTTGGTGCTTTCTGTGTTGCAGAAACCGCCATATGAAAAGATCAGGGACATTCCCTTACGCTTATTGTTGCAGAAGGTGGCTTTTCTGGTGGCTGTCACATCCGCCAGGCGGGTGTCGGAGCTGGCAGCTTTGTCCTGCAGGTCACCCTACTTGGTCCTCCACAAGGACAAGGCAGTTCTGCGGCCTTCACCTTCATTTCTTCCGAAGGTGGTTTCTTCTTTTCATTTAAATGAGGATATTGTTCTTCCCTCATTGTGTCCGCACCCGTCACATCCGAAAGAGGTCGAGCTGCATTCTTTGGATGTGGTGAGGGCTTTGCAGGTGTATTTAAGTTCTACAGCTTCTTTTAGGAAGTCTGATTCTTTATTTTTTCTGATAGAAGGGTCGCGCAAAGGTTTGGCGGCCTCGTCGGCTACCGTATCACGTTGGATACGGAGGACCGTGACTCATGCATATGAGGTTCGGGGCAAGGTTCCCCCGTTTCCAGTCACGGCTCATTCCACCAGGGCAGTTAGTACGTCCTGGGCGTTTAGATACCAAGCTTCGGTGTCCCAGGTGTGCAAGGCAGCTACTTGGGCCTCAGTGCACACGTTTACTAAGTTTTACAAGGTTGATGTTTTAGCATCCTCGGATGCTGCTTTTGGCCGCAAAGTATTACAAGCGGCAGTTTAGGCGCGGTTAGCGCCGCCTGAGAGGGCGTCTTTCTGTTGGGTACATTTGTTATGGTTTTTGCCCACCCCTCTTGATTGGCACAGCTTTGGGACGTCCCCATGTGTCATAAGAAGGCTGCGTCTGTCAGTGAACGGAAGAGAAAAATTGATTTTTTGTATAACTTACCATAAAATCCTTTTCTCTGAGTTCACTGACAGACGCAGCACCCACCCCTCTGCGTTGGTTTTGTACGCCTTGTTACGAACTGATGTGCTGTACAGGGCAGGGGGATTATATGCTAAGGTGAGGACGGCCCCCTGGGAAGGGCCAACCTACACTTTTGTTTGTTTTGCCTAGTCTACTCCTAGTAGGATGAGCATAACCCCATGTGTCATAAGAAGGCTGTGTCTGTCAGTGAACTCAGAGAAAAGGATTTTACGGTAAGTTATACAAAAAATCAATTTTTTTTGTTAGGGTTAAACCACTTTAAAAAAATCACAAAGATCATATTAAAAAATCTAGAAAACAAAACCTAAACAAATGTATTATATTGCAGCTTCGCAGTCCTTGAGTGTGGTGGCTGCATTTGTTTTCTTATTTCTTTATTTTCACCTAGTAATCTTGGCTGTAACACATTTCCTGTCCTAGGGTGACAACATTTACTCTCCATACTGTATCTATTGAGGAACAGCATTGTAACCTTGGGACTTGAAGTTGGAACTACAATACTGCTCCCCCTACCTAACACACTTCCTGATGACACAATCAGAAACAAAAATACATTAATAAAAGAGAACAAATAAGAGAAGTTTATTGTTATGGAATACATGTACATTAACCACTTGAAGATCAAGCTTTTTCTGGCACTTATTTAAAACTGCTGCTAAACGGACAAGGCATTTGGGCGTTTTTTCCAGCTGCCCCGAACTCATGTAATGTTATCTTATCAGTACATATACACAGGGTCATTTAAGGTCGTTTCTAGGCAGTTGAGTTTAGAGCCTTTTTTTGGAAAGCAAAAAAATGCATTCAGGTGCAAGTTCAGAGGCAATTGAAACGCCAAATGCCTGTAACAGTTTGTAAACGCACCTAAATGCCTAACTAGCATTGTTTCATTTAGAGGCATTTGTCATTTAAAATGAAAACGCTTCTTGATGCAAACGCGGCATGTAAAACGCGGCTAAATGGTTGTTTTAAGCGTCGGTTTCTAGCTGTCAAAAAAATTGTTCAGGGGAGGTTGAAAAAGCGCCCCGTGTAAATGTAGCCTAAGGCCTCATGTACACTGCTGCTGGTAAGCGGACATTTGGGATAAGTTGGGTGTTTTTTTCAGCTGCCCCTGAGCTCTCCTCTATGTTATCTTATGAGTAAATGTACACAGGGTCGTTTATAGTCGTTTCTAGGCAGTTGAGTTTGGAAGCTCTTTTTGGAACCCAAAAAAATGCATTCGGATGGAAGTTCAGAGGCATTTGAAATGTCAAATGCCTGTAACAACTTGTAAACGCTGCTAAACGTGGTAGCTCACATTTAGCAGTGTTTCGTTTACAGGCGTTTTCATTTAAAAAAAAAAAAAAACGCTCCTAGACGTGAATGCGGCATGTAAAACACGGCTAAACGGCTGTTTTTAAGCTTCAGCTTCTAGCTGTCAAAAAATCGTTCAGGAGAGGTTAAAAAAGCGTCCCGTGTACATTAAGCCTAGAGATCAATATTTTTTGCTAGAAAATTACTTAGAAGCATAACAAGCATTATATATATTTTTTTAGCAGAGACCATAGAGAATAAAATGGCAATAGTTCCAATTATTTGTGTCACATGGTATTTGCGCAGCGGTTTTTCAAATGCAATTTTTGGGAAAAAAATACACTTTAATGATTTTTAATGAAAAAAAATCACAATGTATAACCCAGATTTTTCGTAAAGTATAAAAGATGATGTTACGCTAGATACCTAAAGTAGATACGCTTCAAAGCTGCACACCCTCGTGGAATAACGACAAACGACAATACTTAAAAATGATTTTTTTCTCACTTTACAGGCTTCTTGCATCTCCTTACAATCAGATCACAGAAGAAGCCTATGATCTGCATATGCTGGCAGACTTTGATTTGCAATCTTGTAATCTTTAGTGGGGTCGACATTTGTTTTCAACCTCAGCAATGGAAAAACGTGAAGGAGCACATGAAGGAGCAGGATGGAAAATTTGGAAATTGAAGGAGCATGGATGGAAAAAGAGCTGGTTCACACAGGGGCGACTTCCCTTTTTGCAATGGAACCGTTCTAATAGGAGCGACTCAAGTCGCTACGACTTAGTAAAATTTTCCTGTACTACTTTGGGGGCATCTTCGGAGCGACTTGCATTGACTTCTATTACAGAAGCCGTTTGCAAGCCGCGCTGAAGTCGCACTGTGCTGGACGGCTCAGAGTCGCCCCTGTGTGAACCGGCTCTAACAGTGACGGTTGCTTGTGTTTAGGAGAGACTATTCACTCCAAAATTGATTGTTAAAAGCAAATGTTTTATGAACTATTTGGTCACGTCATTGAATGTTTTAATGAGAATTTTCATACAAATGTTTGAAAATCTACAAGAGTATGGCCAGCTCTGAATGGCTTCTGCATGCAGGATGAAGCTTAAAAAAAAAAAACAGTATTTAGCAATAAAAACTAAGATACCAAGTGATGTATTGTGTTGCAAACAAAAGCCACAGTAACTATTTTACATGAACAAACAATAATACAGTGCAAATATGATATAATAATATCCCAAAGCTGACTGCAAATAGCATCCCAGGTTTATGCATTAGCTTGCAAAGTCTTTTACAACTAAAAAAATAGACAAAATGCTTCAAATGTACACATTTCACATACATTTACTTTTTTTTTTTTTTTTTTAGTTTTGCAACGAGGAAGGGTTAGTGGTGACAAATGTAAAATTGGGACTTACTGTCACAATGGCAATGGTCAACAAGGCAAATAGGCTGAATCTACGAGAGCTGGGACACCAACAGCAATAAAATCCTGACATAGGTTCTAACATGTCTTCACTCTATCAAAGAACGCTTGAACTATACATACACTTTAACAAACTTTAGATACATATTTTTACAATTTTGCAACCAGTGGTTGGAAGTTAATGTGGCAAATCCAACAAAAAATCAAAACATTTAGCTGGAAGGCAATATCGATCCTATACTAAGCATAAACGCTAACATATTCAAGCTGGGCTATATGGCTGTATTGCAGTGTACAATTCTGCATTCATTCTCATTCCTCACCTTTTGAATACACTTTTGGCTACTACTAGTAGGTAGCATAGTTACTATGTTCATTGTACAGTATATTGTGTTTTTATAAAAATGAAAAGGAGGGGACCAGTAAGCAGTGGCGGCTGGTGGTCATTTTTTTTTTTGGGGGGGTGGCCCCCCATCGGTCAGGCCCACAGCACTTACCCCATCTATGGCAGGCAGCACTTCAACCGGGCAACAGGCTTCATGGTGGCTTCCCCTGCTCTCCACAAGCATCACGGCGGCTTCCCCTTCCCTTGCCCCTCCGCGGGCATCATGTCAGCTTACGGCGGCTTCCTCCCACCTCCTCGGCGGCCAAATGGGATGCTTCTCCTTTCAGTCTCAAACCCGCTTCCTGTTGGCCGGGAGGAGGATCAGTGTTTTAATAGCAAATATTTATTCGCTATTGTAACACACCTGGGTGGGCTTGTAGCGCAATGCTCTGCGCCCCCAACCCACCCTACTTTGAAGCCTATTAGAGCCTCTAGCTCTAATCAGGTGCTTCAAAAAACACCCCCCAAGTTGGAATTCATGCATCCTGCATGGGGGCCAGACGCATGGATAGGGGGGTGGTGCCTTGAGCCCCCAATGGACGGGCTGCCCCTGCCAGTAAGACAACACCTGTAGCTTTATCGAGAGTCAGGAAAACATTTTTATGACCATATTCAGTATAGTTCTTATTAAATATTTATTGCTAAGTGCTGTATTTATTCCTAAGTGCATAACCAATCAGTGCCCATCTTTAGGGGCTTTAGCACAGTGAAATTTGATTGTAACAATGCTTACTGCACTTAAAAATTAGCAGTTAAAAAAGAAGTATGGGTTAAAAAAAAAAAAAAAAAATTTATACTCCACATGAATTGAACCTGAGGTGAACCCGAGGGTCACCGATGTGGTATACTCACCCACCTAGGTGGATGCAGCATTGATCCGATGCTGCATCTGTCCCCGCTGCTTCTAACTGAGAACTGAGCAATCAAAGACTGCTGCTCTGTCTCAGCCTTCAGTGAGCAGAGAGACGGTGATTATCCATCACTGGCTCTCTGCTCTGCCCCTCCAGTGCTCACTGTGGGTCGCTGAGAGGCTGAACCAGCTGCTGCTCAGGCATCTGGGTGGATCCCGACTGTAAAGTCAGGATCGATGCATTGCCTGGAGTGGCTAAGTGACACTTTAGCCTGCTGTTGGCAGAAAGTGGGTCACAGGAGTGCAGAACACACTGCACTCCTGTGATCCCCAAAGAGAAGTATAGCCACAATAGCTTTGTCTATACTTCTCCTTTAATGTGTATAAAGACCCAAAATGTTTTATCATTTTGGACAGAGTGTGAAATGGTTATGACCTCTTTATTTATTTTTTGTTGTCTGTGTCCCATTGGAAAGAATTTCCTTCTTTCCTGCCCTGGAAACATATCAGAGAGTAAGAAGAGGTCACTAAAAAAGGGTGGGTGTTCCCCTTGGAAACTTTTTTTACCTCTTGTTCTTGTGATTACATTTCCCATTACTTTCTGTACCAGGACCAGTAGTGAGAGTGAATCTCTCCATTGGGGATACAGACAGAAACAAAAGCCTCACTTTGCCCACTTAATGCAAAAAAGGTGTTGACTTTAAATAAACTTTAAACACTTCAATACCGGGCACTTATACACCTTCCTGCCCAGACCAATTTTCAGCTTTCAGCGCTATAACATTTTAAATGACAATTGCCCGTGCAACGCTGTACCTAAACAAAATTTTTATAATTTTTTCCCCACAAAAAAAAGTTTTTCTTTGTTTCTGTTACAAAACTTTGAGGCACTTATATGCAGCACTGATAGGCGGCACTGATATACAGCACTAATGGGCACCGATAAGTGGCACTGATATAGAGCACTTATGGGCACTGATAGGTAGCACTGATGGGCACTCATAGGCACTCATCAGACCACACCACCGATTGCAATTGCGGCTTATCCTGCTGAATGTCATATGACGCCCAGTCAAGATAATGAAACCACTTCCTGGCTGTTATTTTGCTATATGGCGGGGGGGAAGTGGTCAATAATAAGACACTATATTGATAAAGGCTGTTAAGTACAGAGATAACTATGAATGATATGATCTTAAAGTGGTATTAAGCCCAAAACCAACGATGTAACATATTACTGCTTACCAATCATAAGGTGTGGTGGCTGCATTAGTTTTTTTTTTTTAGGCTTTCCCCCCTCTGTTTTTACTTGGTAATCTGACCATTAACACACTCCCTGTATTAGAGCACCCCCAGTCCGAAGGAAGGAGCACAGGAGGAAAATATAAACAGCAGCATTGCCAGTCTGGGGGGGGGGGGGGGCAATCAGGTGCATTAGCAGATTTAAAAAACACTAACAAATTGAACCCATACACCTGCTAACACTTTACACTGAACTCACTCCCCCAGACTCAATGGACAGAAAGGAGATGGAGTTGGATTCCTTCTATCCCCACAAAGCACCTTCCAAGTCCTTCCTATCCCACCCTCTCAACCCTCTCTTCTTTTGAGATGCACTGTATTCGTCTGTATTCTCCCATTTCTCCGAGGATTGCAGCAATCTATCGGCCTCCTGGACCAGTATCGCGCTTTATTGATGACTTCGCTGCCTGGCTACCCTACTTTCTCTCCTCTGAAATGCCCACTATCATTCTTGGTGACTTCAACATCCCCGTTAATGTTAACAGCCCAGCTACAGCTCAACTTCTCAACTCAACCTCATATTTTCACCTAAGCCAATGGACACACGCTTCCACTCACTCCAATGGTAATACCCTTGACCTTGTATTCTCCCATCTCTGCACTCCTGGAAACCTTACCAACACCCCCTTTCCTCTCTCTGATCACAACCTCATAAATTTCACTGTATCCCTGCCTCCAACCACCCATCCCTCCAAGCGGCAAACAATTACTTGTAGGAACCTTCGCCACTTTAACCCTTCTCTTCTCTATTCTGCTACTGACCACCTATATGACATAATCTCTGCCCTATCTTGTCCTGATCTGGCCACCTCTGTCAACAACAGTTCACCCTCATCATCACTAGACGCACTTGCTCCTCTAACTACACGCAGAATCAGGCCCCGACCGTTACAACCCTGGCAAACTGACAACACTAGAAATCTCAAGAGACATTACCGTGCTCTCGAACGTCTGTGGCATAAAACCAAATGCCTGCAGGACTTCACCCTATATAAATTTGCCCTCCTAAGATACAATTCCTGCCTCCATGCTGCCAAACAAGCCTACTTTGTTTCTCTTATTAATACCTTGTCATCCAGTCCCCGTCGGCTCTTCTCAACCTTTAACTCTCTGCTTCGCCCCCCCCCACCCACTAACTCAATCACTGCCCAAGAGATTGCCAAGAACTTCAAAGACAAGATTGACGCAATACGTGAGGCCACTGTGCGTACATCTTCCCCATCCAACATACTTTGCCTAACAGCACAGTCAACACTCTCCTCTTTTGAACTGGCTACTACTGAAGAGGTTGCAAATCTTCTCTCAGATGTCCACCTAACCAATTGTCCCCTGGATTCTGTTCCCTCATAGCTACTAAGGTTGCCCTCTTTTCTATCCTATGCTCCCTCACTCACATCTTCAATCTCTCCCTCTCTAGTGGCACCCCCCCCCCATTAGATGGTAAGGTCTTCTGAGCAGGGCCCTCGTAATCCTTTTGTATTCCATTGTATTCTACCTGTATTGTCCCCCTTTTATATTGTAAAGCACTACGTAAACTGTTGGTGCTTTATAGATCCTGTATAATAATAATAATTATAAGCAGTTATAGCAAGTCCTTTTTTTTTGCTTTGGGGATAAAGGGTTTATATAATAAAGTAAAAAAGCTGATCATTGTATGCACCCCTGTCAGTGGTAAAATAGTTTATCTCACTTCTGTAACTACTACATCTTGCATGTGAGCTTGTTCTTTTGAAAAACAACGACTTACTGGCCAGATCATCAGATGAAAATAGAAGAAAGTAAGCCTAAAAAAGGAAACTAAGGCAGCCATTGCATCTAAAAACTGGTAAGCTGCAATGTAATACATGTTTGCTTTTGAGTTTAATGCCACTTTAACCCAAACTGCAGGGGCATGATGTTTCATTTATGGACTGTATATCAAGTTTTAAATTGTTGCATTGCATGTTCCATCAAAGGATGTTCCTGAGGTTTCTGAGATGATTGAATACGTCAATGGTCAAGGCAAAAACAACACCCTCGTAATTTATTCTCATCTCAGGCCTCTGAATACATGCAGTGGACTTATGCTTATCCAAAACAATGCAATCATTGAATGGATGAAAGTTCCCTATGGTTGTATTATCAAAGTAATTTAAACAATACCCCTTAGATGGAATCTTGGAAAGATAACATGCTCTTGATCACCGTTAAAGCTTTTTCAGTCATCCTTGTTGTCTGTCAGTTTAATAATCTTATATTTTTTCTGAAGGCTCTGGATTATTTTGGCAGTGGCTATCTCCTACCCGATACTCACTGTCAGGTTTAGACATGCAACCATTTTTGTGTGGGCTAACAAGACTTTGAAATGGCTGATAGTCTGAATAAAACCCAAGGCAGTCTGTGCTGGTAGACATTGCATTTTGTTGATCTGCTTGCTCAAAATGTTGATATTCAAAAACTTGGCAGACAGATGTAAAATCATACTGTTGAACTGCTTTGTCTAAAAGTTGATATCTATCCACTTTGTCTTCATAGGTAGGGGCACATTGTTGAAATATTTCATTACTGATTTGGGATCCAGAAGCCCTTTGTTGATTTTCATCAGGACTTTCAAATCTTGGTTCTTGACACACAGCAGATGTAGGGCTTTGTTGAACTACTTGATCACAACTGGAAGAGGAGTTTTCATGACTTTGTACCGTGGATTGTGAGATTTTAGGTTGTGCCCTTAAAGTTGTTGGATAACTATCTTCCATGGCATGCAACAAAAGACAGTACTTATTATTGTAATAGAAAGTATTATGTGAATTTTCCTCTAAATGTTGGAAAGTAGTTTTATTAGAGATCAAATCAGTGCATTCTGAGAAACTGTCCAAACAAAACACGGATATGGAGCATTGTTCTGAATTTGTATTCGATTCCTCTAGAGTATTATTAAAGCTGTTGTAGTTGAGACTTATGATTGGCTTCTCTCCGCACTCCAATGGGTAGCCCTTTTCAGGACTGAAGAGTGAATCAGAATAAGGAGTCTCGACATCATCTAACTTTGTTTGAAAACCCTTAGAAGAGTCACAGTGACAATGATATCCTAGTTCTTGGTGCAATTCATTCTCTTTCATTTGGTCTTGTGTACAGCTGTTCAACTTATTTGGCCAACAAAGGATTCCAAATTTATTTTCTACATTTAGGTCACCCAGTGCTTCCATGTGTATATCTGACGAATCACCTAAAATATCACAAAACATCCTGGCTATAGACAGATCTCCTTCAAATAGGTGATCATCAGTACTGTCTTTTTCCTTTTCTTGAACTGGGGTATTTTTGCTGTTTGCTTTGGGGCACAGTTCAACACAGCTCTCAACATCACCATCTCTGGGTTCAAAAACTATTTTGTTAAAATTAGTATTTTCATTTGGATACTGTATGCTAATATTCATTTGAGGTTCTGCTTTAGTCTTCTTTTTGCCATTGATCGGTTTGTTTAGGCAGCTACTGCTTAAAGAACGAAAGACATTTAATCTAAGACTTAAGAGCTGCAAAATTAAACATATTGTAATAGCGCAAAGAAAAACTTACCAACAAATGTTTGCATTGATGCCATCTGCATTTGATTGACAAATGTTTGGATTGTTACCATCTGCATAAGATTGTTCATTCTAGAAAAAAATAAAACAGATAATGTTCTAGTCAAAAAGAATATAAATTACAGTAAAATGAAGGATTGGCACAAATGGGGTACCATACAGTCTATAGGCTTTGTAACTTATATTTGAGTGTGCTCCAACCAGACCCTCCCTATATTGCCTTCCCCACTCAAAAATAAGTATAGTGTCCAAAGTGAGTTACCCATTCAGTATGAAAATCTTTAATGCAGGCCGAATAGTGCATAACATTTTAAGATCTAAAATTATGTTTATTTTTGCTCTGATTTACTCAAGCTTCACTCCATTCTGCCCTTTTCTGAGTGAAACAGCACCACGGATGGACACAATCTACAAAGAACCCCTGTGTATAGTAACAGTTGGAATTCCCCTTTGACAACGATCACATTTGCACCCTGTTGCTAGAATGCCATTTGACCCTATTTGCATCTGTGGGCATGATCAAACCTTATCGCTTTGGAAACTCCATTCAACCTCTCATTTGTGTCACCCATTGTATACCATTGTGGTTACTTATTACTACAGGCGCTTGCTGGACTTTATTGGGCGCCCTGAAGCCTTCTTCAAAACAATTGAACCTCTCTCCTTGAAGTTCTCAATGATCTGATAAAAGGTTGATGTAGGTGCAATCCTAGTAGCAGCAATATCCTTGCCCGTGAATCCATTTTTGTGCAAAGCAATGATGACTGCACGTGCTTCCTTGCACATAACCATGGTTTACAGAGGAAGAACAATGATTTAAAGCACCACCCTACTTTTAAAGCTTCCAGTCTGTTATTCTAACTCCTAGTAGAAAATATTCAGCGCATCAAGAATATAAAAAGACTGTAAAGTATGCCAGCTGAACACAAAAAAGGCTATTCAACAACCTTCCAAACAGTAAAATATTCAATAGGTATAGTGCAGCGCAAAACAAGTCTCTGAAAGATAAGTAGATAAGAAAAACGTCCACTAATGAAGATGGTTTCTTGAAAAAAATGATAATAAATCCCAAGTGAGACAGCGTGCAGTCCTGATAACATGCGAGTGAGTGAACACGTGGATCCTGCCACCAAAGACAATATCAGCCTCTCACCTTATCCACTCGACCCGTGAGGGTCACACAGCATATGTATAAATTAATCCTTGCGGCAAGATCATCTATTCCTGGATGGTCTCGTCAAATCCCTCCACACACCGTCCAGAAGGGGTACCACTCAAGACCCTAAATAATAGTAAAAAAAGTTCTTTGGTAGAAGTAATCACCTGCAAAAAGAATAGATGAATAGAAAGTCTCTGAACAAAACGCGACGTGATATGGATAACTTATAAAATGACAAACCTTCCAACAACTTATCGGAAAAAACACAAGTCGACCGTATGAAATGTCAGAAAAATATAAGAACTACGCGACTTATAAAAGATGATCC